>OY987247.1:6125879-6563919 GCA_963920765.1 Ulota crispa | reverse complement strand
CATGGAAGTGTGGGCTTTCAACCCATCCCATCCAAAATTCCTCCATCCACAATGCAATGTACAATGGCTATGTACACTCCTACTAATAGTTTCAATATTAAAAATAGTAAATTCAAATGTTTGGGTGCAAAATCTAGAGGCTTCAAGAAACAACAAGCCAATCCAAAAGTTTTGTTGGACTTTTAGCTCCATTTGGACTTGAGTGGCAGACCAAAACTTGAGCATGCAATGCATTTCTTGTCTACTTTTACACATAGAAGAACCCTATTTGGCCATATTGGGCTCTTTGGTTCTTTAGGGGTTAAGAGGCATCTTTATAATAGAGGATTTGGTATTTAGGTTAACCTATAAGTGATGACCTAAACTCTAACTAATAGTAACATATGCATTCTACTTATTGGTAATAACACTTTCAGTTATCCATTTGATTGCTAGCAAGTTATCAATAGAACTAGGTAGTTAACCCCTAAAGGACCAAAGAGCCCAATATGGCCAAATAGGGTTCTTCTATGTGTAAAAGTAGACAAGAAATGCATTGCATGCTCAAGTTTTGGTCTGCCACTCAAGTCCAAATGGAGCTAAAAGTCCAACAAAACTTTTGGATTGGCTTGTTGTTTCTTGAAGCCTCTAGATTTTGCACCCAAACATTTGAATTTACTATTTTTAATATTGAAACTATTAGTAGGAGTGTACATAGCCATTGTACATTGCATTGTGGATGGAGGAATTTTGGATGGGATGGGTTGAAAGCCCACACTTCCATGTATAGGGGAGAAGGTTGGTGATGTGTCACTTTATTTTCTCTTGATTGGGTGGGGATTTTGTAACTCTAAAGTAGTGAGCCAGCTAAATCCACTTACTTTGAATGACCATAAGTTTTGGAAATTTTTCCCATTTGAGGAGTTTTTTTTTCCACCAAGCACAACTAGATATGGTCTCATGAGATCAACCATTAGGAAAAAAAAATTGGGAAAAACTCACATCAAAGTCCAAAATCCATATTGTGCATTGCTACCCAAATCAACAAATATGAGATTCTCAACGATGGGGATTTTGCAAATTTACTTGGATTTGAAATCAAACTATTCTTAAACTTTTGATTTATAGTTGGGTATAGAATGACTAGTTTGGATTGTGTGAATACTTGTTCAACTTTTTAAAAATTGAGGGAATGTGTTGAAGGTTCCATATTGGAGGTATGCTAAATTTTCTTAGCAAGACGCTTAGGGGTTAAGAAAAACACTCTCTCTTCTTTTTACCATATCTTCAGTATAACTAATTGTGAGTTCCTCTAGAGACCTTCTATGCATGTTCTTATTGTTGGTAATCTTTGTATCAACAGTTGTACATTATATTAGAATCTTGAGAGTTTCAATGTTACACTAGAAGAAAAACAAGAATAAATGACTGAAACAATCACAACAACTAGGTCACCAGAATTGCCTTGCAACTGCATAAACAATTGCACAACAACTGCACGACTAGATTGTAGTTGTGCAATTGTTGTGCAGTTGTTTGTGTAGTTGCAAGGCAATTCTGGTGACCTAGTCGTTGTGATTTGTGGTAGTTGTTTATCCTTGTTTTTCTTCTAGTGTTAGTTCTTATTGACTATTTCCTATACTAAATAGTGCATTTGGGTTGCCATGACAATTAAGTTGCTTTATCCTATAGAGTTACCTCATGACCAATTGCTTGGCCACTTGGAGACACATGCAACTTTGTAGATAGTAGGATTTCACATAGTTTACAATTTGGACAAAGCTAGTTTATTTTCTTGTAGCTTCATTGTTTTTGCCAAATCCTTGTTTTTGTAAAAAATTGTGCAATAATTATTGATGAAAATTATTGTACTATCAGTAGGTATTTGTGTAGTGTAAAGTGTCAAGGGATTAATGAAGGGCGACCTAAATGCAATAAATCATGAAATTTGACATACCATTATCCAAATAAAAGTTTCATTGCATTGTGTCTTTTGTTACCAATTACTCCCTTTGTCCCATTATAAAGCTCCAAAAAACTTCTCCACAAGGGATTAACTATATTTTTAGTCATTATGGTAGTCACAAATGCATTCTAGAATTAATATTCCACCTACCAAATATCTGCAAAATCTCAAGTTTTTATGTTGCCATTTAGACACCCAAATTCCATGCAAAAAGTACCATATATGTTCATAGTTTGTGAAGGCTGCCAACTCCTCATTATTTTAGTTTTTGTAATAATGACACATGCATTCTAGAATTAATATGCCATCTACCAAATGTATGCAAAATCTCTAACTTTGATGTTGTCGTTTGGGCACCCAAATTCCATGCAAAAAGTCCCATACTTGTACATGTTGCTAGCTCCTCATTATTGATGATTTAAAAATGAGTAGCAACATGGTACCTCATATGGGCAAGGCCAAGCTTGTTAATAGACAAATGCTCTTGAATTGCTTAACTTACCCCCATGAAATCATTGGACATGACAAATGCTTTCTCAACAATTGAAATTAGCCAAAAGGAGCTTTTTAGTAGGACAAGAACTATACCTAATTTGGAGCTTTATATTGGGTCAGAGGAGTAGCTAACAAGAATCCTCACAAATCTAGAGCTCACTCAAAATAGAAAAAAACATGCTCCACACTTAAAAGTAGGAATTAGGTGTCATTTAGTGTAAGGGGAAATTTTGAGCTTCAAAACCAAAATCCGACGTTATCTTCATTTAGTTTTTCATTTGCTCGCACTAGAGGTTTCTTATATGTATATACTATATACTATTATAATTTGTTTAAAAATAAAAAATTAGTTGGTTTTATCCGGCAGTTTCAAATCTTCACGTGATTTTTCTCATTCAAGCATTGGAAATCGTCTATGTTTGTACTCTCATAACATCAGTAGCCTGAAGAGAGGCTGCCTTTCCCTCTCTTCATCTTGGCAAACAAATCAAACCAATAATAATAATAATAATCTTTGTTCTTTTTTCTTTCTGACATGGCAGGCCCCGCACATTGACCTATGTGCATTGAAGTGAGCCTCTTTTTCATAAACTCTTTGACAAATTCAACCAAGTGTCCCCATAGCTAAAGATGGAGGTGGAATATTGCATACTATTTCATCCAACCATTCCATCCTATGGATGGAATGGTGTGAAATATTCCACACCCTCCAAGGCAACTCACAGTAGTGCTACTAAATGTTCTGCTGATCGGACGTTTTTTGAAAATCTTGCTAGTATTTATCAAGTCTTAACCATATTTTTTGCTATGACATTATATTGAGTTCCTAGGATCTCCCTAATCATTGGTGCCTTAGAGTGTTGTGGCCCCTTCTTGTCATCTTTTAAAAAAGAAATAGTGCCTTTCGGGCCATGATGATGAATGGGTACAAACCAAGCTTCTTAGAGAATAACATATCCACGTGTTCTGAAAATGCCTATTTTGTTTTTATTTTTTGTTTTCTTTTGTTTGTATTTTGTTTTGTTTTTGGGACAATACAAACATGGGCACTGACATATTTATCCTGCCCTTTTGTAGCAACATCATGTTGCTTCTTGCTCCAAACTTTTGGAAACAAGCAATAATGGAGAGTGGTTTGAATCTCTTGTCCTCCTCATCAAAAAAATGAGGGAAAAAAATTAAAAAACATGAAAACCCCTGGAGGCCCATCATGATAAACGTGTATGGTATAGTAGTGTGTAATATGGTGGCCAGCCCGGCCAGGGGTACGAGCAGGGTTTAACCCCTAAAGGACCATTGTCTCTACAGGGGACAAATGGGATTTTGGATAGGTATCTATGGTCTCAATTTTTTTCTTAACTTTTTGAAACTTTTTTTGAAGATAGAAAAACACATTAGTTTTTGGGGAATATAATTTTTATTCTAATTGATGTCAAGGAGCAAAAGTTATGCCCAAATAAGCACAAATTTGGGACTAGGGGCAGCAAAAAAAATTTGTATAAATACTTGAAAAAAAAATAAAAAAAATCTTACAGATTATATCTTTATTTACATCTAAAGCTTTGATTCATTTCATTTGGATTTGTTATGAGAAAGTTATGGACAATCTTGTTTTTTGGGCAACTCAAGCATCTTCTTGAAAAAATAACTTATAAACTTCATTTTTGAATGCATGTTTAACATTTTTCCAAAAAAAATTGTTGGAGAGGGTGAAGTTTGCTTTCTAGAGCAATCTCACCATTGTGATTATTGCATTTCAATTCCATTGCAAGGTTATTAGCAATTTAAGTTATTGTTCAATCTCAAACCTTCTTCTGCCTAATTTTTTTTTAAAGAATGAAAGTTAATTATTTTTTGTTATTTTTTTTCCCTAGATTCCCAACTCAATTTCCCACCATGCAAAAATAGAATTCCAAACTCTGTGGTGCAAACATTTTAAGTTAAAAATTTTCAAAGTTAAAAAATCTAGTCAAGCAAGGTGCAAAAATTTTTTTTTTTACACTTTAAATGCATATATCTTTCAATATGTGCGGTCAAAGTTCATGAATTTTGTATGACACATTCTTATAGTAGTCTAGCACAAGATTCTACGGTCAAATATGCAAAATGCCTAATTTCAAACTTTTTTACTCTTTGCCATAGAGGTGGCAGTTTTGAGTGTCTTTTGACAAAATAAATGCCATGGTCCTTTAGGGGTTAATTTTTGTTTTTGCCAAGGTAGAGCAATCTACACCCTGGGTGCAGGCAGGTAAGGAAAATTTAACTAAATTGGAACAAATGAATGATTAGCAGAAGTTTATCCAAAAATTACTAATTAAGCTACTTTCATCCAAAATACAGCGAACTAGGTTCCAACGCAAGGAGGGATGTGGTGATTTCATCCAGTATTATAGTGAAATTTCTTAATGTATTGGTATGGTAGCCGTCTCACTTTTTAGATAAGTTTTGGGCGAAATTTGGCCAAGAAATTAAACGCTGGGTGTGAGTCTATGAGACATACGAAAATAAAAATAAAAATAAAAATGTAAGTTTGAAAATCTCTAAATGAAGATTTGAAAACAAAATAGAAAACCAATAGAAGGAATGTAAGGAATGTAAGTATAGACCTGGCAAGTTATTCTTATTTGATTATTCTTTCCAATCATCCTCCGGGTACCAACATATCAAGGTACTCTTGGAGGCATTTGTTGTTTGCTTGTAAGGTAGAATCGCCCATTCTTGTCACTTTGAATTTTGCATGAAATTTAGTTCTTCAGAGAATCAGACTTTTCTTCCATATAATTTAAAAGAAAATCATTGTAAATTTTGATAAAAAATCCACTATGCAGTTTAAAATGAGAGTTATTATAAGTTCTAAAAAGAAAAGAAAAAGCATGTTGTAGGCAAAAAGGGGAGAAAAATATAAGGTAGCAACACTCCTCTATGTGAGTACTAGTGAGATTCTATGTTAGTAATTTAAAAACACCAAAAAAATTGGTTATGAGTGACAAAGTGGTGGTATGGGTGATTGTTTTGAGTGGTCAATCTCACTATTCAAGAACTCCTCAAATTAGGATTATGAGCCCATAAAAGCACACTAACGACTTCAATAAGCGTTATTTTAGCAACTTCTACATACAACTATACATTTTTAATGATTTTGGATTTATGAGAAATCTTTGTGAACAAATGCTCTTAATTGAAACTTTAAAGTTAATGCCAATATTTTTGGTTTTGTCTTCTAAGTTGACAGTTTTTTTTCAAAGTTCATCATTTGATTTTCCTACTCCAAAATATTTGACGCTTATGGGTGTTGGCGTGTTGCTACCTTAGCTTTAGATTGTGGACAATAAGGGAGGTGACTCTTTTGGCCCCTTGCACTCGTATTTTGGTTAAAATTCATTTATCTACCATTATAAGCGTCAGTTACAAAGTATAAACTAGAGACCCAAAATAAAATGAGTTTGAAACCTTGGCCAACGATTGCTGATTATCAAATTAAAAATACCCCCTATTCTAACTCAACATAGACACTATCGTTCTTACAAAAAAAATATGTTGGAACTTGCTTCTTGAAATGAGATTTTTTTTTTGTTGATAAACTTAAATTTTGGAATAAAGTTCCATTTTCTTGATGCTTAATATTCTAGAAATTGTTCTTGTGTAAATATTTCTACTTGAACCAATATATGGCATTTGTACTTATATTGAAGCCTTGGGAACTTAGCACATAATACTTCAAGTTTCAACTTCATGACCAAGTCTTTTAACCCCTAAATACCCAAGGCACTTTTTGAGCTTCTAGAAATTTGTTCTAAATTGAACAAAAAGTCAAACTTTTGGTAAGTTGTGTTAGTTTTTATAAAATTGTAACCATACAAAATCAAACTACATATGTTAGAGATCACATAGGAAAAGAAATAAAACAATACTTCCTCTGCCGCATTATAAAACTCCAAAAAACTTCTCCATGAGGGATTAACTGTACTTTTAGTCATTATGGTAGTCACAAATGCATTCTAGAATCAATATTCCACCTACCAAATATTTGTAAAATCTCAAGTTTTTATGTTGTCAGTTAAACACCCAAATTCCATGCAAAAAGTACCATATTTGTGCATAGTTTGTGAAGGCTGCCAACTCCTCATTATTTTAGTTTTTGTAATGATGACACATGCATTCTAGAATCAATATACCATCTACCAAATATGTGCAAAATCTCCAGCTTTGATGTTGCCATTTGGGCACCCAAATTCCATGCAAAAAGTACCATATTTGTACATGTTGCTAGCTCCTCATTATTGATGATTTAAAGATGAATAGCAACAATGGTACCTCATATGGGCAAGGCCAAGCTTGTTAGGAGAAGAATGCTCTTTAATTGCTTAACTTGCCCCCATGAGATCATTGGACTTGAAAAACGCTTTCTCAACAATTGAAATTAGCAAAATGGAACTTTTTAGTGGGACAAGAACTATGCCTAATTTGGAGCTTTATATTAGGATAGAGGGAGTATCATTTACGGATTGAAGATTATCATGTTTGATCAAGAGGGTGTTAAAACTGTGAAAATGACTTGAAGTCTTTCAATCTTCTTTTCACATGTTAAGCCTAATAAAACGGTCACATGAAAAATATGAGGTTCAAGGACATAACATACATAACTCCAATCAACTTATGGCTTCTCAAAATCTCCTCTACATTCTTTTTAAATAAATTTTTAGTGTGAATTTTTCTTCCAAGTCTAGTGTATTTGAGGTTCATTTTTAAGAGCTCTCAACATTGAAAATGTCAAGATTGCAATGGACACCCTTACACAAAAATTTTGAATCAAAAAATTCATAATCAATTTTTTACAAAATTGATTTTTTGATGCTAAAACTAGATTTCAAAAAGAATAATTAAAAAATAAAATCTACTAAAAAGAGCAACTTAATTAGATTTTATAAAAGTTCAAAATATCGTCAAAACCATAATATGGTGCCTCAGGCATTTGGGAATTAACCCTGAAGGGCCCGAACGCCCTATGTGGCCTGAAGTTGCGATTTTAGTGGTATTTGAGAGGTTTAGCAGCATTTTCCAGGTTTCGGTTCCATGGGAAAGTTGGGGCCCTTGCTCATATGGTTTAGGACCTAGTTATTGATTTGTAAAATAGATTGTATAAAAGTGTTGGTTAGGGAAAGTACTGCCTGTGTCATACGATCCATGTACAAATATGTATTACAGGGCACCCCGCTGTTAGTCGGGTAGAGTTCCTGAGGTAGAGTTCCTGAGCCCAAACCAAAAATTAGGCGTACCCTGCATCCCATTACCTTGCAATCCATGAGGCTAAAACAACCCACTAAACGTTGTTTCACATCCCCCCATAATCAAGGAAACCGGTACTATACGAATACGGTTCAGTATCCAGGAAGCCCGAGAGCCCTTCAGGGGTTAAACAAAGGTATTTCAAAAAATGAATGCAGATTTTATCTAGTTCCTTTTGGATTTTGAGCCTAATTCATAGAAGGCAAACTACAAGAAGTCAAGTAGTACATTTGTTTTTTATTTGATTTCGAGAACTTTTTTGGGCATAATGCCTATTGTGCCTATTTATTTTTGAGTTTGATACCTAGTTTAATCAAAATTAGGCATGTGTGGGAATTATTCAATTTAACCCCTAAAATACCTAAAACACCATATTAGGTAAATTGGGAAAACGGGGGTCCCAATTTGTACGTCATTTAGATTGAGAGAAGTCACCCAAAATGAGATTTGAAGGTATCAGATTCAGTTTGAGCCACTAAAAATATTTCCTCGCAAATTCCTCCTCTCAAGTGCAGGCACGCATACAAAAAAAAATAAAAATGCTTAGCTCAGTTGTAGGTGATCACCTACAACCTTAAGAAGTCCCAAAATGTACCCTTTTTCCCAATTTTCCTAGTATGGTGTTCTAAATGTCCAAAGGTGTAAGGGCAAAACATAGATGCATTATAAACTGATACTTTTATAACTACATTGAAGTTTGTTTAACCCCTAGAGGCCCAAGCCTTGTTTTCTAAGAAAATCACTGAAAACTGCCACTTTGGGGGAAATGAGTAGAAAAGTAGGAAATAATGCTTATTTTGCAAATCCAACTATAGGATCTTGCCTTAGACTAGAAAAGGTACTTGTGGGAAAAAAATCTAGTCATTCTAGATGAAGAGAAGGGAGATATTTACATCTGAAGTGAAAAAAAAGGTTTTTTTTAGTTTTGTTCAAAAAATTTAGAAGCCTTTAACCACTTTTACATGAAAAAAATTGCTCTACACAAAGTTGAGGTTTATTTTTTCCAGGTAGAAGACTAAGTTAGGTATGTGTGGGAGAACTTTCAAATCAATTGGAATTATATAACACATGGGACAAAATAGTAACTAAGAAGAACTAGAGAATGAGTCAAATCCTTGAATTGTTAAGATTTTTAATCATTGAAATGAAAAATGAAAATCCTAATGTTCATAATGTTGTAATAAACAATCTACTTCCTTAGGTATAGTTTTTTCTTCCAAAATATTGAAATTGTGAAAAATAAAGGACTTCAAAGTTTATTTTAGAGTACAAGATCCATAACTGCCCACAAACTAAAACATCTCATAACTTTCATCTCATTGATTGAAATTAATTGATTCAAAGCTTCCCAAATTTAAAAAAAAATCTAAAGAACCAATTTAAGATTTTTATTTTTTAAAAATACAAATTTTAAAGAATTTTTTGGGTTGCCCGGGTTGCCTAGATTGCCCTCCCTCCCTTGGGTTGCAAAAATTCTTGCATAACTTCTTTGTCAAATGTCAAAATGAAGAAAAAATTAGATGCATGCATAGGTCATGGCATTCCCACCTTCAAAAAAAGTTTTAGAAAATCACACTAAGTAGTTTAGCCATGCCCAAAATCCATTTGTCCCCCGGGGGGGAGAATTGGGCCTTTAGGGGTTAATCCCTAAAAGCCCAAACCTTTTTTTTTTTGTAAATGTCACTAAAAACTGTCAGTTTTAGGGGAATAAGTAGAAAGCTAGGAAAAAAAGTTTTTTTGGGAAATCTAACTATAAGGTTTTGCCCTAGACTATGCAAATTATTTGTGGGAAAAAAACTAACTCATTTCAATTGAAGAAGAGTGAGATATTGACATCTAAAATGAAGAAAAAAGTTTTTTTGTTCCTATTCAAAAACTTGAGAAGCCTTTGACCACTCTTATAGCAAAAAATTGCTCTACACAAAGTCAAGGTTTAATTTTTCCATGTAGAAGACCAAGTTAGGTATGTGTTGGAGAATTTTCAAATCAATTGGCAAAAAATCTTAGAATGTTGGAAGGTCATGAAATTTGCAATTACACTAGGCAAAATTGAAGGATTTTTGTAAAGTTCAGAAATTAATATTACACTAATCCAAATGGTGACAACCAAAGAATCTTAGTCCATTACAACTTGGAAAAAAAAGAAGTCAAAAATTAAATGCACAAATAGCTCAAAAAATCAAGATACCAAATTGTACAAGGGGCAAAAGGAATGGAGAGTTAGGAGTCTTCCAAGACAAGCTCCTTCCACTCCACTTCCCTGTGCCCAAGTGTCCATACCTTGTGCCCGGAAGGGTTGATCCTTTTTGGAGTCAACACTCACTTACAATGCAGAGGCCATGTACTATACACATTGCCCCTCCTCCCTTATTATTGATAAATTCTTGCATAACTTCTTTGTTGAATGCCATAATGAAGAAAAACTCAAATTCCTATATAGGTCTTTGAATTCCCCACCTTCAAAAAAGTTTCAAAAAATCACACAATATAGTTTAGTTGTAGGTACATGCCTAATACCCCACTTGACCCATGAGAGGTCACTTGTGCCTTTAGAAAGAGAAAACAAGAATCATGATGTTCAGTAATTATCCATGCAATCAAACATTCAAAAGAAGTTTTGGACTCATATTTAATGAATTTAGAAGCATTTACCATTTAATGTTTGTCAAAATTACAAATTTTATTCATAGAATCTAAAATTTGGTGTGATTGGTTAAAAATAAACATTCAATTCTAAAACTTTAAAATGCAATATTTTCAAAGAAGAGAACAATAAATTTTGTAACACTAACAAATATTGAAATGTTTCTCTTTGGAAAATTCTCCTTGATGGAGTTTAACTTGAATTGATACAATTCAAATAGAGTTGGAAAGTATTGCTTTCCATTTTTGAAATATTTTATTTTATTTTCCAAAAAATGTTTTTTTGCATCTTGCGAAGCCCACAAAAAGGGGCAAGTCAATTGAGCACTTAGGAGCTAACCCTTGAGCGCTCACACTGAAATCAAGAAAATGAGGCCAAGGGGGCCATGCTAAAAAATATTGTATGCCCCGAGCTGGGAACTTAGACTAGGGAGGGTTCATTGTTAAAATAGCAAAAAGGGTGCTTGCTGCACCTGACTAGAAATTTGCAAAACTTTTGACCGCACCATTTCAAAGATTATAATAGTCAAAGCATAGTTGACTATGTGGCAACCAACCAATTTTGGGAGAGTTTGTGGCTATGGATGCAAAAAATTATGTCTTAGAGGAGGCTTCTTCTGATGAAATTTAGAATGGGGGTGCTATTTACAAGTATCTCGCTTGCTGCCAAATTTTGGTGATGTTTTGACATCCGCAAGGTGCTATTTTAGAGGCCCAAAGTTGCAAGGCTCACACAGCATGGTGGACAAGGACGGGATACATACAACCTTGACCTCCACAAGGGCATGGCTCTTGGCAGTATAGCTGCAAAACCCTTCTCCACTTCTCTAGTCTGATGCATTTGTGCCAAAACACCCCTTACAATATGGAACCGGCCATAGCCGGTGGTCTCTATCCTTGCACCTAAACCCTAAACCACATGAAATGAAGTTCTAGCATACTATTGTCATACTAGACTTGCACAATCCATGCTTGTACAAGTGGTGAAACTCCCATTGTCCACTATGTAGCATGAGAGTAGTACAATACCCTAAACCCAAGTACAATTCTGGATAGTACATCCATGATTTGGACTCCATTTCCTCAAAGTCTGATTTTAGAAGGCCACATTTGGGTTGGTGGGGTGCTCAAGGGTTAACTTCTAAATGCCCAAGGCCTTTTTGAGCTTTTAGGAATTTGCTTTAAATTGAACAAAAATTCAACATTTTGATAAGTTGCATCACTTTTTTATATATTGTAACCGTGCAAATTCAAACTAGATATGTTAAACATTGCACATGAAAAGAAAACACAACAATACGGCTTTAGGGATTGAAAGATTATAATGTTTAATCAAGAGGATGTTAAAAGTGCAAAAATGGCTTCAACTCTTTCAATTTTCTTTTCACATGTCATATCTAAAATGTTGGTCACCAAAAAAATATGAGGTTAAAGGAAATAATAGGTGTGTAACTCCAATTCATTTATGGCTTTTCAAAATCTCTTTTACAATTTTTTAAAAAGAATTTCTAGTGTAAATTTTTCTCCAAGATATAGTGTTTTTGAGGCTCACTTCCAAGAGCTCTCAACACTAAAAAGTCAAGATTGCACTAGACACCCTTGCACAAAACCTTGAACAGAAAATTCACAATCAATGATTTTCAAAATTGGGTTTGTGATGGTAAAACTAGACTTCAAGAAGAATAATTCTAAAATAATAAATACTTAAAATAGCAGCTTAGTTAGGTTTTATTGAACTTCAAAAGATTATCGGCACCAAAATGTTGTGCCTTGGGCATTTAGGGGTTAACCCCTAAAGGATGTTGCTATTTTGTATACGGACTCCCAAGTTGTATATAGATGGGGTATTTGGATAGCACATGAACCCCATTGGAGTTGTAAGTTTCAAGTCATAGACATACTACTTGTCAACTAGGATTTTTTGGGGAATTTTTAACATTTGTCATATAGTCATTTTTTTAAGTACTAAATGGTTCTTGTACAAATACAAACAACACTTTTGGTAGGCAACATCCTTTAGGGGTTAAGAGGCTTTGTTACTACCAATTACATTATGAGAATTTAATGAGACTTGGGATATTGTGAACCTCCCTTGAGGTAGCTTGGCAAGCAAAAGAATATGGAGTAATAGTAACAATACAATAAGGTAGGCTGCTCATAAACCGTGAACCTTCTTAAACTGTGCACCTTCTTAAATGTACCTTACACATACATGTTATTTTTCACAGTTTTCAGTAATGTACTAGCAGTGTACATTTAAGAAGGTGCACGGTTTTAAAGCCCTATGACTTTCCACTTCAAAATTTCATAATTAATTTCACAAAGCTCCAAAAAAATTGAAACAAATTAAGGTTAGATGCCAATTCCTCTTGTCTTTGAAAGAAAATTTACTGAAAAATATTTCAATATTTCAATAAGTTTCACCTCCCAAAATTCAGTTTCAGCCCTTAGATGCCCGGTTCTTGAGCCTCCTACCTTAGCAACAAAGATTCAAACCGGTCTTGACTCTTGGTAAACAAAATCAAATAATCAAAACATACAAGCAAATTGACTCGTTCCTCAATTATATTTTGCTTTTTTGGCCCACTGGCTGAAACAATTGCCAAAGGCAAGCTAACTAACATTCCTTCTCTAGTGTGTACAGTACTTTGTTCCTTTGTTTGTAGTACGAGAATGTTGACATCAACTTCTTTTTCTTTTCTTTTATCTTTTATTTTTTCACCCATTTTTTAAGGAATGTTAGAATAGCAAAAATAAGCATCATGGCAAAGCCACAGACACTGAACCCCTGAGGCCCAACTGTCTCGTCAAGGGACAAATGGGATTTTAAACATACTTTTGCAACCAAACTGTTTTATGTGATTTTTTGAAACTTTTATTGAAGTTGGAAAATTCAAAGTACTGCGTGGGTATCTAATTTTTTCTTCATTTAGACATTTATTGCAAAAATTATGCATGAATTTATGAAAAATAGGGGAGGCTAGGCACCCCAAAAGCTTTTTTAAAAATTACATTTTTTAACCCCTAAAGGACCAACTATCCCCTTGGGGGACAAATGGGATTTTGGGCATGTATCTATGGCTAGACTACTTTGCGTGATTTTTTGAAACTTTTATGGAAGACGGGGAATTCAAAGATCTACTTGGGCATCTAATTTTTTCTTCATTCTAACATTTATTGAAGAAGTTAAAAATGATTTTTTGGAAAAAAGCCTAGATCAGGCAGCCCAAAAAATTCTTAAATTTTGCATTAAAAAAAAATAAAAACTTGAAATACAATCTTTAGACTTGTTGTATATATAGGTGGGGAGCTTTGAATCATTCAATTCTCATTGATGAGATGAAAGTTGTGAGAAGTTTTTGTTTGTGTGTAGGTATGGTTTCTCTCAAAATCACACCTACCCACAAACAAAAACATCTCATAACTTTCATCTCATTAATAAAAATTGAATGATTCAAAGCTCCCCACCTATATATATAATAAGTCTAAAGATCTTATTTTGTGTTCTTATTTTTTTTAAATGCAAATTTTAAGAATTTTTTGGGCTGCCCAATCTGGGCCTTTTCCCAAAAATTCATTTTCAACTTCTTCAATAAATGTCAGAATGAAGAAAAAATTAGATGCCCACATAGATCTTTGAATTCTCCATCTTCCAAAAGTCTTAGAATATCACGCAAAGTAGTTTAGCCATGACTACATGCCCAAAAATCCATTTGTCCCCAAAAAGGAGGCTTGGTCCTTTAGGGGTTAAAATAAAAATTCGAAACTAGTTTTTTAGATTTACACATATGTGGAAAGCTCTAAATCATTCAATTTTGATTGATGTGATGAATGTTATGAGAATCTTTAGTCTAGTGGTAGATATGGTTTTGAGAAACTCCACAACTATCCCCAAACTAAAACTTCTCATAACATTCATCTCATCAATCAAAATTGAATGATCCAAAGCTTCCCATATGTATGCATGTATGTATAATATATATATATATATATATATATATATATATATATATATATATATATATATATATATATGGGGACACAAAGATCCATTCCTCAATCACACCCCTCCCACACCATCAATACTTCACTAAATCTAAAATTTAAAATTACGTATGTTGAAAGCTCTAATAATAACGTGAGAATGTATTGGTTTTAGACTAATGGTGAACTTGTAATGATTTTTAAAGCATTTTAATCTTAATTTGATGTTTTTTCTAAATGATTTCTTATTAACACTTCTCCTAATTTGATTCATGTCAAATTTTAGTGCATTGTCCCCCTATCACTCTCTCTCTCTCTCTCTCAAGAACCAATTTCAGATTTTTATTTTTAAAATAATGCAAATTTTTAAAAGTTTTTGAGGTGCCCACCCTTCATAAAATTTTCAAAAAATTACACAAAGTGGTTTAGTTGTAAGATAGCAGCACCCATTAACAAAAGGGTCTCCATTAGCGTGACCTATAAGGTAGGCACACCCATAGGCGTGGAAATAAGGGTTTTGGAGTAGGTAACACAATTGACTAACTTTGAAAAAAAATACTATAAGTTAGGAAGTGGAAACCAAAAATATTGGCATCAATTTCAAGGTTTCAGCTACAAGCATTTGTTCGCAAAGATTTTTCAAAGTCCAAAATCCCTGAAATTGTAGGAACCATGTGTAAGAGATGCTAAAAACAAGACTTGTTGGTTCTTGAATAGTGAGATGGGTACTCAAAACCTCATACTAGTCATCCACAACCATCATTTCATCACCCATAACCAATAACCATCACTCAAAAGTAATTTTTGACTTTGATAAAATTGTGTGACCAAATGCCTGCCACTAAAACTTTTAATTTGATGCCAATATTTTTCATTCCCATTTGCTAACCTGAGGGTATTTTTTTCTAGGTCCCTTTCTTGGTTATTGCACTTGGAATCCTTTCTTTTCATGCTTATGGGGCTACCTTAACAGAATGCCCAAAATCCCATTTGTCCCTTGAGGGGATAGTTGGGCCTTTTGAGGTTAAGGTGCTTTACATTTGGAGTCAAGGCCATGAAAATTTGGGGCCATTTCAACGAGCATTTCAACCAAGATTTTAGATCTAATATTTTCAAGAATGGCTCCAAGCACCCATTACAATAAGAGTATATTTATAGGCCATTGCCCTTGTGCTTAAAGGCCCAAAGGTCAAAACTTGAGGCTACTAGAGCAAATCTTGAAAACTTCAAGAGAAAAGGAACAAGAATGACATGTCATGTGGATTCATTGCTATTTTTATTCCATCCTACATTGTTGACTATTTATAGTAGAAGAAATATATTTTATTCAAACAATTGTATTTCAATAAAATCTAACAATGGTCTTAGGACCAAGAATTGGCCTCTTGTTTATAAAGGGTTTTGTTTTTGGAGTTAGGGATATGTAAAATCTTCTCTTTTTGATATTGAATGTCTTTTAAAAAATTGACCTTGATTCCTAGTGGAAAGGACTTGGGGATTTTTTTAGAGAATCAACCAATGAGAAGCTATCATTGGGTATGACAAAGACTCCAACCAACCTCAACTCCAAGTGTAAAGCTGAATGTAAGGTAAACCGGCTCTAATGCCGACCATGCTTCTAATACCGCACAAATCTACACCCACTGTAGATTTTAGATCTAAAATCAAGAACGGCGCTAGATAGCTTATCTTCTGTGACACAGAAGATAAGCTATCTAGCGCCGTTCTTGATTTTAGATCTAAAATCTACAGTGGGTGTAGATTTGTGCGGTATTAGAAGCATGGTTGGCATTAGAGCCGGTTTACCTTACATTCAAATTTCATTTTGAATACATGTTGTTAAATCATCTATATAATGCAATGTTTCCATCTAAATGTGAGGATTTCATCCTATTTTTTGATATTAAAAACGGGAGTTCATATGATAGTACAATAAGAGGATCATGCTTCATCAATGCAATTTGGCATGACACCATGCTCCAAGGGGGCAAAATCGGCACAAAATAGTTCAAAGAGTGGAGTTCCAAAATTTTAGGGAATCATGTTTTATAAAACAGAAACTAAGGTAGGAACACTCATAAGTGTCAGTGTCCCCATAACTGTCACTTCTGAAACCTTGGAAAATCTCTAAAGATAAATAGATGTAATGACAAGGATGTATAATATGTGAACATCAAATCTTAAATGTGGCTATGGGTGCAATGACAGTTTGCTCTTTAAAAATTCACAATTTATTCTCATAGTATCCAAATAACACATTTGAAAATGCAAATTTTTTTTTCTTCTATTCCTAATAAGATCCTATAAATTGTTAGTTGTTTATTAATAGTCATCATGTTCAAAACCCTTAATTTGACGCTCATGGGTGTTCCTTATACGGAAAGGAAATTTTGAAAAATATACAAGAATGCCCTATGTTTTCTAGACCTTAATTTTGAGGGATAATATAGAATAGTATAGATAAAGACATGCCAACCCAATCGTTGGGGCATTAAAATTTTCGGAGAGTTTTTTGAGAGCCACTAGCTATTATCCGTCATTTCCCGTATACAACTAGATTTTTCAAGTACTGACTCTAACTATTGCCTCAATTTGTGCTATAACACAGCTATTTTGAAATCTTTGACACGTTTTTATCTGGTGGTTTCATAATCTAACCACTTTTTTTTGGGTTATTTTCACATGCACACATTGTATGTTTTGGGCCTTATGGGCTGGATTAAAAGTTGCCCAATTCAATTTCAACCAACGCGCTTGCTTCCCTCAGAAAACTGTCCATACTTGGGAGGGCACGCAGGTTTGTACTACCAATGTACCGTGCCAAAAAAAACACTAGTTCACGGTACACTAAGAGCATCCCCAATCTAGCTGTAACAATAGACCTCGGCATGTTGTTAAACTGAGTCTGACTGCGGGGCAAGAGGAGGGCAGGGCCATTTCCCAACTCTCCAATCCCCAATGCACAAATTTTATAGCACACACTAAACACATTTTTAAAATTATTTTTGTCTTTTTGAAGTGCTTATGTGAGGAGATTCATGTTAGAAAACTTTGAGATTGCGTTAGGGCTAGAGAATTAGACACTCCGGAATGGTATTTTAGGACTCTCCAAAAAATGTAGATATACATGTAAGGGACTCTTACGTGGGAAGTCTTGAAAAATACAATTGCAGTTAATTGCTGCATTGGAGCCCATGTTTTCATTCAAGCCTGGTTTAACACTCTGTAAAAGCTTTTGCCTGCCTCTGTTACGGTCAGATTGGGATGCTCTAAATACTAGTTCTCCCTCATGCATGGTGATACCCAAATGTAATGATAACCAAAATTGCTGGTATCCGACCTTGCTGATATCCGAAATTGCTGATATCCGAAATTGCTGATATCCGAAATTGCTGATATCCGAACTTTTTGATATCCGAACTTGCTGATACCTGAACTTGCTGATACCCGGACATTTAATACCCGATGGAACTGATACTCGGACGTACCGATACTCAAACATACTGATATCCAGACATAGGGGTACCCGAATATTGGGGGGGGGGGGGCATGGTGTTGCCCCCGTCAAAAAGGACACGGTTGGCACCAAACTTGGCCTAGTTACATGATTGCATTCCTAGAGGCATCAATGGTTCCATGGGGTGTGACTGTGTCATTCCCTTTTGCAAAAATTGCAAATTCTCCTCAAGAGGTACCAACATGCACACAAAAACGGTGGCACGAGTTCATGCCCTTGGTGTGACTTTGTTGGGTACAAGGCAATGACAATGGCCCCAAGGACCCAAAACCATGATAACCATAGTACTATTATGAAACTTTTCCTAGAGGCCCTGAGGACCTAAAACCATGATAACCATACTATTATTATGGCTTGATGTGCTGCACATACATAATATTGTTCACCCAAGTTTATTCCTCCCCGGGATATTCCTCTCGATATACCTGTGAGAGACTTTAGTTATAAATCTTGAAAGTCAATTGGTTCTTGGTCAGAGCTAGTGAATGGCATTCGCTTGGGGATCCTCATATTTGGGGAGCAAAAGGGAACCTCCTAGTGAAGGTTAACAATGTTATGTACGTGTTTGCGAGGCCATGGTGGAAAATCCTAGCATTTTTTACAAATCTAGGTAAAAATAAAAGGGAAAATTTGATGGATATCTTTGAGGTTTGTGATATTTGTGTAGATACAAGACTTCGATTTTGTCAAAAATTGCACAAATATTCTTGGATCATAATTTTCAGACATTTGTTTTGTTGTGCATGTCACTTCTGTTTTCTTTTATGTGTATGTTACTCCTTTTTTATTCCATTGCAATCCTTTCTTCAACACTAGTCATGAGGGAAGTGGTGAACACAACAAATAAATGCTTGAAATTTTTGATCCAAGAGTATTTATGCAAATTCTGAAGAACTAGGGATATCTATACAAACTTTGCAAACTTCAAGGGCATCCATCAAATTTTCCCAAAATAAAAACCTACCCCGATTTTGGAGTTATCCAGTCTTATCCTCTTCAAAGGTTCCATTGAACTAAACGGATGTCTTTCAATCTAAAGGTGAATTCAAACTTCCCAAAATCTAATTTCTTGAGGATTATTATCTAAACTCTAATTTTTTTTATAGATGAAAAATTGAGTTTTTTCCACATCGATACCACAAACACATATGTGCATTTAATCAAGCCTATTATTATGAGATTTTTCCTAGAGGCCCTGATGATCCAAAACCATGATAACCATGCTTTTTTTATGAGACTTTTTCTAGAGGTTGTATAAAATATACGTGGACCTTGCCAAGAGGTCTGGATGTTTTTTTGGAGGTTTTATTGGACACTATTTTAAAGGTTATTTTGAAGATTTTCTGGAAGTTTTTTGGAGGTCTTTTGGAGGGTTCATTGTAAGTTATCTTGAAGGTGTGTTTGGTTTTCAGCCATTTTGTGAGACCATTGGAAATCATCTTCAGGGTCAGTTATCAGGCATGGTAGGAACGCAAATGTTTCCACATCCAAGGTCTCCATAACTCATGCAAACTCTATGTTGTAGTGTGTTTTGTTTTAGTGTGGGGTCTTGAACAAATAAATGTTCGTCTTGTGCCAACCTTTCAAAAAGGTTGGTACTCTTATGGTATATTTTTATTTTTTCTTGTAATGTAAGACGAGGAGGTTCCAAAATTAGGATGTAAGCACCTTGTATCAAGCCTCTTGCTTGTTGGGTAACAAAATAGCTTTGTGATTTTGGCGTGGTTTTTATAGTCCAGCTTTCTTCACTTGTGATAGGTGAAGAAAACTGCTTGCCAAACCTATGGACATGTTTCTTAATGTTGTGAAATGTTACTTCTAGTATAAATTCTGTTTTGAAAATGATAAAATTTGGGACAAATAGAAAGCTTGTCTTTTACTGATAAAATTTTCTAACTTTGAAACCCCGTATTAGAGATGCTAGAACAATTGAAAAGTTGGATTCACATACCGGTATACATATTCATAAAAGGTTCTTTGTGATTATATCAAAGAGTTTAGTTGAGGTTTTTTTTGTTATGTTGGTACTCCTATTTAACCACTACCAATGTTGCACATAACCAATAAGACTTTTTGTATGGGAGGATGGCCATTCTACAGTGATGAACAAATCTGAGTACTCGAAGAGGATTGCCAACTTCAATCAATCTTTTGTGATGCTTGAAAATGTGAATCGTGAGAGTGTTAATTTAAATAATATAAATAACCTGTTTTGATTAGGTGTGTGAACACAAAAAGTGAAAAAGTGCTAAAGTTCATTTGAGAAGGGAATCTGAAGTGGCTAGGGTTTGAGGACTCAGTTTTGTTCGCAGCCTTCTGTCCCAATTCAATATTCATTTCCATGTGTGTCTGAGCTTGTTTCAAAGTGGTTTTTGGGGTGTTGCAATTGTATGCCTTTACGGTTTGGGAGGACTTTTGAGATTTTCTGTTGTTTGAGTATGGCTCCTGTAAATGAGATGAAGAGGAGCGTTGCGTTGTCTCAACTTAGAAATGGCAAGTCAACAAGAAAAGTAGCAATTTCAGTTGGTATGAGTCAATCATGGGTGGCTAAATTGCAAAAGGAGATTGTTAGAGAGGTGGAGAAACAAAGAGGAGGGCGTCCAAAGCATCTTAATGCAAGAGAGAGGCGACATTGCGTGACCCTGCTCACTGAAGGTTGTCTTGGAACCGCATCAAAGATAGCAAGAGAATTTTGAAATGAGACAGGTAAATTTGTGTCTGACATTACCGTGAGGCGTGCTTTGAGAGAAGAAGGTTTGGCTGCACATGTTCAACAAAAGAAGCCCTTCCTGGCATGGAGACACGTTTTGGCAGAGTTGAGGTTTGCTCAAAGGTATGCAAACTGGACAGTTTGTGATTGGAAACATGTTATTTTTAGTGATGAGACAAAGATAAATAGATTCAATTCAGATGGTAGGTCATGGTGTTGGATTTGAGATGGAGAACGTGTTCAATTGCAACATGTTCGTCAAACAGTGAAGCACGGTGGCGGGCATGTCATGATTTGGGGTTGTATGACTGCATTTGGACCTGGAGCTTGGTATAGGATTGAAGGTATTATGGATCGGCATAAGTACAAATTTATTTTAGAAAACTTTTTGTGGTCTACAATTCAGCATTATAGTATGGATCCAAGCAATTTAGTGTTTCAACAAGATAATGATCCAAAACACACAAACAAGTTGGTGCAGGAATGGCTTCAATCACAACCATTTGAACTTCTCCAATGGCCTACTCAATCACTAGACTTAAATCCCATAGAGCATTTTTGGGCTCTTTGGAAATGACAATTGAACGAGTTTTCTAGGCCTCCAAGAGGAATTGAAGAATTATGGGAGCGTGTGAGTACAATTTTTTCTGGTTTTAGTCAGAAGGATTGCTTGGCATTGTATGAAAGCATGCCGCAAAGAGTTGCTACTGTGTTGGCTGCTAGAGGCTATTGAACGGATTATTGAAGTTCTAAGAAGTAAGTTGAACAATATTGAGTACTTGCATATAGTTGTTGATTATAAGTTGTAAAAAATTATGTAGTTTTTAATTTGATATGTGATTTTGCATACATGTTCACAACTCTATTTGCTTTTGGATACAATCTATAGCTTTGAAAAATGTTATGTAGATTGTTTGTAGTTGTATTTTGAAGTTCACTTCTTGAAAAGAGTACTTGGTTTTGTTTGTCACTGTACATGTGAAATTTGTTTGTGCCCTTTACATTTTAGTAAAATCCAAATTTTGGGTCACTTTAATTTTGGTAAGTTGAATTTGGATTGATTCTAATTACCTGAGGAAAGGGTGCAAAATAAAAAAGAATGTCTTTATTAATATTAACCCCTGAACGGCCTGAAAGCCCTTTGCGGCCATATGTACAATCATGTGTACAGACGTATTTGAGTTGCTATGAGGGCTTTCCAAAAGTTTTTATGCACCCACCATCATACAACCCTTCAATGTGTTGTAACTCTTAATTTCTAGCAGATTCAAACTTTTGAATATTGGTTGCAACCGTATTTGATACCGTATATCTAAAGCCCAAGGGCCCTTCAAGGGTTAACCCCGAAAGGACTGTGTCCCCTTTGCGGGGCAAGTACCTATGGCTAAGCAACTTTGTATGAGTTTTTAAAACTTTTATGGAAGATGGGGAATCCAAAGATCTATGTGGACATCTAGTTTTTTTCTTCACTCCAACATTTATTGAAGAAGTTATGCATGGTTTTTTGAAAAATAGGTGAGAACAGGTAGCCTAGAAACTTTTTTAAGAACTTCATTTAAAAAAAAATGAAAATCTGAAATTGGTTCTTTACATTTATATATATGTGGAAAGCTTTGAATCATTGAACTCATCATGATGAGTGAGAAGTTTTAGTTTGCGGGTAGGTATGGGACTCCCAAACCTCCATTTCTTTAGCCCCTTGTAAAATTTGGTGCTTTACTTTTTTGAGCTCTTTATGTATTTTTTTTTTTACTTTTTTTTGCAAGTTGTAGTAAACTAAGATTCCTTGGTTTTCTCCATTTGGATTAAAGTAATTTGGATTTCTCAATTTTACATAAATCCCTTAATTTTGCCTAATGTATATGCAAATTTCATGGCCTTATGACATTGCAAGATTTTCCAAAGTATGATTCACACCTTCAATTCATTTGAAAATTCTCCCACACATACCTAACTTGGTCTTCTACATGGAAAAAATAAATTTCAACTTTGCATAAAGCAAATTTTTTGATGTAGGAGCAATCAAAGGCTTCTAAATTTTTTGGGTAGCAAGGATTTTTGTTTTGTTTTGTTTTTTTTGCACTTTAGATGTCAATATCTCACTCTCTACTTCTAAAATAAGCTAGTTTTTCTCCCACAAGTACCTCCCACAGTCTAGGGCAAGATTTTGCAATTGAATTTTCAAAATTTTTTTTCCTACCTTTCAACTCATTCCCCCCAAAGTGGCAATTTTTAGTGACTTGCACAAAAAAAGGGGCTTGAGCCTTTAGGGGTTAAGCAATGTCAAAAGTGCTTTGGACATTTTCAAAAAAAGACAAATGAATCTTTTTTGCCTACAAAAAAATCCCATGATGCATAATAAATCTATGCATAGGGGCCACCTTCAACTCTAGCCAGAAGTTGGATTGGAGCACGCAAGCTACAAACCATTTTCAAAGATTGCCACATAGCCATTGGTTAGAAAACCAAATAAAAACCCTGGTACACTTGCTGAACATAGGAAGTGAAGGATATTTGTTTGAAGAAGCTCATAAATTCCTTGGGGGGAGCTTGAGAAGTAAATGATGCTTCAAACCTCCTACATGCACATTGGAAGCAAACATGAAAAATTTGATGTTGCAAACAAATGCATTAGATGACTTACATTGAACTGAAGGACCCCCTGCAACGTAGCTAAGGCAATTAAGTGGTACTCTTGTACAACGAGATTCTGTGAATACTAAGCCCCTATCTAAGGTTGAGTGTGTTGTTTAACCCTTAAACGTTTCCATAGTAGATATGTTGCCATATTATTGACATTTACTACCATCGAGAAGTTTGAATTTGGAATTTCAAATAATTCATTAGATCTACATTGATCTACATCCCAACTTCTTTGTTGATTTCAAAAGTTGGTAATCTATTCCAAATAGAAGAAAAACACTTTGTATTATATTGGTCACAACAACATAGCGGCACCTCAAATGTTCAAGGGTTAACCTTAAAAGGGCCCTTGGGCTCTGGAGCTACGGTACCAAATATAATCGCAACCAATATTCAGAAGTTTGGATCAGCTAGAAATTAAATGTTACAACCATACATATTGAAGGGTTGTATGATGGTGGGTGCATAAAAAAGTTTGGAAAGCCCTTGGAGCAGCTCAAGTACGTCTGTACATACGGCCATACATATGGCTGCAAAGGGCTTTTGTGACGTTCAGGGGTTAACCCCGAAAGGACCAGGGGTGTTTTTTGAGAAAAAATCTCAAAAACTGTCAACTTTTAGGGCATTGCCCAAAATTGAAAATAAAAACATTTTTTCTCAATTCCAACTGTACAAAAGTGTGTCAAATAGATAAGGGAATGTGTGCAAAAAAATTCAGCCCATTTGACCATGCGAGTTGTAAGATTATAACATTTGAAGTGAGAAAAATAGCTTTTTTTCATTCCTGCAAAACAAGGTCAGCAGACTTTGACCCTTCCTAGAGTAAATTTTTTGCTCCACACAAATTTGAGCTTTTTGACCATTCACAAGTATATGATGTGAGGTTCACTCATGAAATTTTTTAGATGCAAATATAGAGTCTAGCTTATTCTAAATCACCCTCCAATGTAAGGAGGTTTAGTAAATTGGCAATACATTGGTCATTCTTTCATGCTTTCTTGTGCAATGTGGAAGTCTTTTATTAAAAAATTTGAAAGGTGAAAAGTTGGAGACAAACATTTGGAATATGTAAACTTTTTTTTCAAGGGCTTTGGATTTATAGATTGAAAGATAATAGGGCTTGAAGTTAGAGGAATTTTTCTTTCTTGAAGTTGCCCTAACATAGTTAACAAAGTTTGACTCCCTTTAGAATGTGATGTGAGTCCTCAATTTGTTTATTTTATTGACAATTGTACACCATGTTTTTTTAGTTACATACTTGCCAAATTTCAAAAGTTGATGAGAGTTTTAGCATAAGATTCTCCAAAGATGCTCAAACTGCCCAATTTCTTTTGGGCAACATAACTTTTGAACCGAGCATCCAATGGGGAAAAAATTAGACTTCCACTTGGGAGATACATATTTGCACCTTGTGAAACAATTTTGAGAACATCCAATAAAAATTAACTCCATATAACCCTACCCGAGTTCTCAAGTAGCTGTTGAATAGCCACTTGGTCCTTTAGGGGTTAAGAGTAAAAACAAAATATACGTGTTATTATTTAATTACTTCGTAACGTATTCGAAGGCTTTATATACACCCAAGTAACCATGTTAAAGATCACATCTCACAAATTGATGTGCATTAAAAAACTAACATTACATAAATGAGAAGTCTAAATTCTATGGGCGAAACTGGAAAGTTTTCTTGCCTTTGCCTCTGACTATTGGTCTTGTCCAAATGTATGTGACACATATATCTGCTGTATTCTCGAAGGCTCACAAACTCATACAAGGACTAAATTTTCTTATCCGTTTCACGAGATTTTTTGCACCGGGACATCCGGACTCAGAATCTAATGAATTTTGTGTTGCTAATTCAATTATAAAAAAAACTACATTTTGGTTTCAAGGAATATTGGGGATTAAAAAGTTAGATTTCAGGTAAAAAATAAATCATAACATTCTCAAGTCTGGCTCCGACAACAGTGATTGGGCTAATATAATAACACAAAAGAAATCCAGCTTTTAGATGAAATCAACAAATTCTAGTGCTTACCTGCTTTGAATAGCACTCTTGCTTGTGCTCATAATTTGTCAAGTGAGAAGCAGCCCTCTTCAGCAGCGCACGACACCCAAATATTACATCACAACGATCTCCAGAAAGTGTGACAAGATTTTTCAAGTGATGCACACAAGACATCACTTCAATCAAAGCGTGACAAAATGTAATCTAGAATATAAATAGTGTGTTTCCTCAATTCTTTATGCATAATAAGGAACTCCATCCCACGACCCCAAGACAACTAAGTTTTGGGCTCACACTCTCGTGCAATTGCCTTACATAGTTGAAGCCCCTCAATGGAATGGCCATCTTCAGTCATGTTGTACAGTAAAGCAATCAGCTGCTCTAGTAAGCACTTTGATGAGTACAAGACAGCAAAGAATTACAGAAGTAACAACAAACCTCTAGAAATTAACCCTGTCACATACAAAAAAATCACACAATGAAGTTGGAAATGCATCATCAGTTGCAACACGTTTCTACGCATTAGAAGCAATTGAGAAAGGATACGCATCTTGTACTCTTATACTCCCTCTGTCTCAAAATGATCTTCATGTTGACCTTTATTTAGTGTCCCAAAATGATCTTCTTATTGGAAGAGGAAGGGAGCTAGCAACACTTGCACATAGTCCAAAAGCATGGGCATGCTAACCAATCCCATGCCATCAAGTGAGTGGCCACCGGTGCTCTTCAAAAATGCCTCAAAAATTCAATTTTCAAGCACTTTGAAATCACACTTTAAAACTAATTTGAAACTCAAAATTTCAGAACAATAAGAGGACATCAAACTCTATTCATATATAAAAAATAAAAAAAAACTGAAAAATGGTTATTTTGAGCTTAATCTATAATATTTTGTGTAACAGGAAGATCATTTTGGGACGGAGGGAGTATTTCTTTTCTATGAAGATGCAAAGCGTGGAGTGCAATGTTCATGGTCTACAAATTCCAAGAAAACGTTCAAATGCAGAGGTAATTTTTTTTAATCTCAGCTCTATCTAGTAGTAAAATACTACTCGCAGGCTTCATTTTGGTCAAGAACGTTAACCACCTCAACCGATATCGCTTCCTCTTTGTCAGTTACCTTGCATGCACAAATCTCCAATTCTAAAAAACTGATGACTCGTAACCTGACGACTAATTCAAAGCTGCAAAGTGGCTCGACTCATAAAGCAAACGTTAGTGACTGGAAGGAAAAAGACACTCCAAGAAACATTTCAATAGCAGAAGCCCACGCTCTCAAAACTCAACATATTGCAGTTTTGTGGTATAAATTTTAATCAAGTACATTATCAATCGTAAGAGAACAGAGAAACCCATATATCAATTGTAGAAACATCCCAAGGTGTTCCAAAGATCTAGCCGCACAAAATCCTGTCAATTGTAATGCTGCTAGGTATTGTAGAACACCTCTGGAGGGTAAGTTCTCTACAGGGCATATACATGGCTTTCTATGGAGTTTGTTGGTATAGCTATTCCATCAAATTGCCTGCAATAACACTGGGAGAATCATATTTATGTACATGATGTTGGTGAAACAATCTTACAATATCAATTACCAATTTAACATATAATCGGCAGCAAGTGATGCAAAAATTTCTTACCGTTTTCGTGAGAGATTGGTTCATCAGCAAAGCTGCCTCCTGGTTCTGTAACGTTTTAGGTTTCTCCCTTAGTTTGTCTAATCCTGCTCAATATGAAAGCTCTAAAACTCGACATGAGCAATTATCTTCCATGTCAGCCATTATACTCCTTAAAATCGAAATCACAAACCTGACACGAATTAGTGAACTACTAAATTATCTCAACATCATAAATGTTGAATAAAAAAATTACCCAGTAAACTAGGACTACCAAAGATCCAGATTCTGAATACACATATTCCTGGAGAAAAGGACATCAAATAAAAATCACAAATAGAAGTGCACAATGGATCAATGTGTACCAGTTCATGTATCCGATGAAACTTAGAGCAAGACTTGGTATAAGCAACTTTGACGTGTGAGTCTAATTCCGCGGTTGGAAGAATTGCCATTTGTTACCTCTGGGTTTTCTAATCACTGACGAATAATCTCCTCATCTCCTGCGATAAGGCCTCTTATAGTATTTTCCTTCACCTGAAAAGAGAGCACATTCTTGTAAACTACTTGACTTCTACCTTATACCGTTATACAATAAATATAAATAATGTTTAAATCTAGACACGCCTATAATAGGGCACCAATCAAGATTCACAGAATCACACCAAACGCCACTTAATGTGCATGTCCTAAAGTACCATGTGTCCCGGATTACATACAAATGTGACCATGGTCATCTTCAGCTATGCTAGCTTCGCACAAATTTATTCCTGGTCATGCAAGGCCTTCACTAATCTAAAACTTCTATGCAAATCAATTTCATTGGGATCTAGAGGCATAAGCGGATACTATCGCTAAGATAGAATTACCTAATTGCAACATGCACTTAACTTTGACACCTTAAAATCTTGCATGATAAACATATATATATATATATAGATTTTGAGAATGTCAACCACCTTAACCATCTTAACATCAGATCTTGTATCGATTATAGGTCATCCATCAATTAAACTTCCAATCCATATAACTTCTGCACACAACACATTCAAATAAGACAAACCTTGCTGTACTGAAATACCCTTGCAATATCAACTAAAATTTGGTCAGTCTAGAAACTATACTCAGCTACTCGGCGCCTAAATTATTACTTCCAGTTCTAGTCACTTTAAGCAACAAGTGTTTGCCCAATTCAACATTGCGCTTCTATGCACTGTACTTTCAATGGTTCTCCTGAAGCTTCCACAAATTGCAACAAGAACATTGCATTTGACGACAACCGAATAGAACCTCACGGAATTCAAACTAGGCACAAGACCATGAGAAGAAGACAATCAAAGTAGTCATTGCAAACTTGAAGTTACAGATTGCACACACAAACAACAAAATTTTGTAGCATGCTTGAGCGAGAATTTTACCTGCGCGCCCTGGCGTGTAGCATCACATGCTGCATTTTTATCACATTGTTCTTTTCAAAGGCACTGCACACGCACACGATCAGCCTTCTATCTAAGTTCTTCCAGACACCTGATTATTATACTGGATGCTTGTTCTCTATATGTTAGTAGGCAATGCCATGTTGCCCGATTATTGCATTTTCCATAGAACAAGAAAAGCGATTACGTAAAAAAATTGTTTGTTTGAACAGATATCAAACATGCAAGCCTGGTGTGCAGCGTTTTGACCATGCCATCTCCTTCAGACGCGCTGCACACGATCAGCCTTACAGTCTAACCACTTCCAAAAACTTCCAAAAACCTGATTGTCATTGAATATCTGTATATAAGTAGGCACTGCAATGTAGCCTAATCATGGCAATTCTCCAAGAAAAAACAAAACAAAGGCGCAAAAACAAGAATTTTGAGTGCTCTCGTTCATGATCTAGAGGCGCTCTGAAACGACAAATTAGAAAAATCCATCTGACAAAAAAATGCAGCGAGAATAGCCATAGCTTGGGCCCATTCAACGATTACTGCAACATTATAACAAAAAAAAAAAAAAAATCAGTAAACTTTTCATCTCTGAATCCCCTTTTTTATTAATATAATTCATTTTTTATCCTTTTCTGATTTATCAGCCTCTATATCATTTGTTATGCACATCCAAAGCTTGCTTTTAATTGAAATTTTGAATTAGTGCGGGTTCAATCTTTAGCAAAGTACAATTTGAAAATTTTTATAGTGTTTTCAGTTTTTTTTTTAAAGTGTAAGTAGAGAAATTTTGATAAAATATGAAAGCACTTGTTTTTTATTTTCCAAATTTTTATCTCTTGATGTGCATATTAAACGGCTTAACTTAATTAAAGATTTGATCTTGAATAGTGCATTCATTCTAGGAAGTACAATTTTTTTTTCATTAGATTAATAGATATATACAATTTTATGAGGTGAAAGTGGAAAAATATTGTATTGCACAAGATTTATACAATAGTGTATTGGTATTTGAAGTTCATGGTATGTAAATTTAATATCGCAATTAATGGTGATTCCATACATACAATGGATTAGTTCAAGATGATTTTTGACTTACCATGGTTATAAGTATATAATTTCAAAAACTTAATTCAGTGTAAATTACCTAAATGCATTAATTTTGCCTACAAATAAAGCAAAGGTTTTAGATCTCCAAGTGCGTAGGAGTGTCTCCCTTATTTGTTCAAACTATACATAGAGCAAAATTATATTTTATACAAAAACCCATTTGAAAGTTCCGTTAGTAACACATAGTTGACAACATAATCATAAAAAGTATTAACATATTTAGCTCCTCATTGCTCTTAAAGTTTTATCAAGATGAATGGTATTTCAATAAGACAATAATTATCAAAGGAGATTTGAATTGCCAAGTTCCCTTGGACTAAAGTGAACAATGATTTTCAAATTCAAATTTCTCCTTAACAATAGAATGTTCAAATCTCTCAAAAAGGACCTATTAAAAAAAGAAATCAACATTAGAACCAATTCTATAAATTTTAAATAATTTAACACCATGACTTAGGAGAAAATATATATTTCAAGCAAAAGTAGTACAAATTGAAAAGCAATTTGAAAACCAAGAAACATGCAAAAAAATCAGCTAACAAATTTTACTATATTGATTTTTAATTAAAAAGTGTCTCCAAAAAAACGTGCTTTAAGTTGAAATCATTGCATTTCACATACATTTCAACTATTATTTGTTTTATGATTAAGTTTTAAAATAAATTTGAAATGAGAGTTTCTTGTTTTATAAAAAAACACATTTATAATAGTGTTGATAAATAGACTTAATACCCTAAGTATGTTCACACTTGATCTTAGGAAGGATATTAGCAATATGAATGCAATCTAAAAGTGTGTCCAAATACATCTAATTTTCCTTTGCTAATACCCGTCGTAACCCCAAGTGTGAACATATCCTTATGCACATATCAATTCCAGAATACTCCTCCTTGTTACACTTTACGATGGATATACAAATCTTCATAAATATTCAAAATAATGAACATTTCTTCCGCCCTCGAGAAGTTAACAATTTCTCTTTAGAATCACTTCTCTCCATTTCTAATCGCTCGTTTGACAGACTTTGTAGCTCGACTGAAAAAATCTGTAGCTCGGTTTACAGAATTCAAAGTACGATTGATGCAATTAGTAGCTCTTTAGAAAAAAGTTGCACTTCAATTGACAGAGTTTGCAGCTCGATTGATACAAAAGCGTGATTTTCATGAAGAATACTTAGATTTGCGTTTTTGCGAGAGTGTGCTTTTTGTCATGTCATTGTTAGGTTCTGTTGAAAATTGATAGAGTGCCTGATTCATTCACAGGCTACCTCTGATAGAACAGCGACGACGAAACAAATACTATTGGCCGCGGACTCATTCTACTCTGGTATGATTTTTAATTGAAGTTGCAAAATTATAAGGAAAAATGACGTTTCATTGTTTTCAAAATGTTCGCAAAATCAATTGAAGTGCTGCTTAAGTGATTTTGCTCGGTGCTCATGGTTTAGGGTTTGACAGAGGAACAAGATTGCGGTGTATAATCTGTGTAATTTTAGCACAAGAAAGCTGCGTTTGTTGTAACCTTGTAATGTTAATTATAGTTTTGATTTGATCTTAACCAAACCAAAGTTGAATTTACAGATTGCGGTGCATAATCAGTGTGATTTTAGCACAAGAAAGCTGCGATTGTTGTAATCTTGCAATGTTGATTATAGTTTTGAATTGATATTAATCAAAGCTGAATTGATATTAATCAAAGTTGAATTGATGCAGGAAAATCATAAAGCTGGATTTAGTTGCAGTGGCGACATCGATAGAAATGCTCCAGAAGTCGTTTTTCCAGGTGCTTAGGGTTTGGAGTTCGGCGGAAGAGCATTGATTGCGGTGCACGATCAATGTGCTTTTACCACGAGAAGGCGGTCTTGTTGACGAAACCCTGCGATGTTGATTCTACGTCGATGATCAGTATCGATCGAGTTGCATGATAATCGGGGAATTATGGAGAGAACGAAATTCGAGTGAGAAGTTTGCCAGAAGGCGTTTTTCCAGGTTCTTAGGGTTTGGAGTTCGGCGGAAGAGCATTGATTGCGGTGCACGATCAACGTGATTCTATCACGAGGAGACTGTTTTGTTGATGAATCCCTGCGATGTTGATTCTACGTCGATCGAGTTGCATGATGATAAGTTTAGGGAAATTATGAAGAGGACGAAATTTCGAGTGAGGAGTATGAACAAGTGACGACGTAGCGATCATCATGTCGGCTATGGCGGCGAGGAGGTTGTTGTTAATTCGGTATCCGCGTGCAATGCAGTCGCGAACTTTGAAAACACAGGCATGGCCGGACGGGGAAGAAGAAAAAGAAGAAGAGTCGATGAAGAGAGTGCCTCGCTTCAAAGGACGGTTTGTGCGTGAAATTATACGTTATAAAGAGAGTGAATTCGACGTTGCCGCTGCAAAACAGCAGGAGCTTCGATTGGTGATGCAAGTTCGGGAGCTTTTGGTTCAACGACCGGGGGGATTGATGGACATGTTAGAGCTTGCCATTCGGAATCCAAGCATGGCGGAAGCCGTTCTGGAGTATCCCGCCATCTTCAAAGTGCTTGATTATAATGGGACTCGTCTTGTTTCGTTCACTGCGGAGGCTCAGTCGCTTTTCCAACAAGAGGAGTTTTTGAAGGAGAGGGAGAAGCGTTCGGTGCATATCCTCCGAAAACTGTTGATGCTTTCTGGTGACAAGAGACTGCCTCTGAAAGGAGTAGGCTTGTTGGCGATGGATCTTGGCTTGCCGAATGACGTTAGTGAATTTGTGAGCCGTTTTCCAGAGTATTTTAAAATGTCAAGGACGCTTGATTACACTGCCTGGGTGAGTCTGGGGTCATGGGACCCTGCATTGGCTGTGAGCTATGCTGAGATCGAAGACAGACACCGAAATGCTGGTAAGCTTCTCTGAGTTCTTGCTTCTTCTTCCTATACTTATCTCGTGTGCTTTTTGAAAATATTCTAAGTATGTACACGTTACTGTTTGAAAATAATTGGAGGTACATTCAAAACTCTTTACTATGAACTACTCTAAACCGACATTCTGACATTCTGGAATATCCTGGCTTGCCACGCTGTCATTGACTGTAGTACATCTTTGGCACATTCATTTTGAAAGAGCTGGGACCCCAAGTGGTACGATTAAAGTGGCTTGAGTTTATCCTCAAATATCACCCCTAGTTTTCTTATGGGGTCTTTATTTTGATGTCCTCAGATTAAGTATAAAATGAGTATGTTTGTTAATTCAATGCAGGTTGGAAGTTAATAATGAGTTCATCTAGATTTTGAAGTTATTCAGGAAACAAAGTGAAAAACATCCTAATTACACCCCGATAGACTAAATGCAATCTTACAAATCCAAAATATATCTTATACAGCTCACCAACTACTTAATTAACGCAACCCTAAAGGACCGAGTATGGAATGTTCGTTCATTTTCAAAAGAGGGTCTGCGAAGTAGTGCTATTTTGAATGTAAGCCTTTTTCCAGAGAGCAGGATTAAAACCTGGCGTTGGAGATCTGTTGTTAGAATTAAAGGTCCATTTACAGAAATCAGTCATTTGGTTTCATTTTGTAGATTACCTAGATGGAAGGTCAATCTGATGTTCCATTCATTTAACATTCCATTTCTTTTCTTCTCTAACCACGAAGAAATTGGGCTTCTAGTTCGTAGATTTCTCTGAAAGTCCTATATTCCTATTTTCTCTTTGGTTCCAAATCTGATAGGTTCTGGACACGTGCTCACTGTGAAACTGAAAGTTCATGGGTAAAATACTCTGTTGGTTCATTTAATTTCTCTAACCTTGGATCTTGTGGAACCGTCTTTATTTTTAGTTGATCACTGGAGATTTAATTGTACTCGTGGATTTCAAAGTAGAACCTCTTTGGAGTTTGAGATCTTTGTTTCGCATCACCATGTAGCTAACAGTGTTCTGTGAGTTTGCTGCAGGGAGTATGAGTCAGATGGAGATGTGGACACCTAAAGGTTATGTTCTATCAAAGAGGCATAGGAAGGTTCTAGCTCGATTTAGAGAGGCACCATTTGTGTCACCGTATGCAGACTATAGAGATCTGGAACCCCTGAAGATCAAGTTTGAAAAACACGCAGTTGCAGGAATGCAAGAGCTTCTCAACCTTACCTTGTATAGGAGTCTTATGCTCAGCACTCTGGCTGAATTCAAAACCGAATTCAGCTTCTCCAAGAAGCCGTTAGATCTTCTTTTGAGACATCCGGAATATTTTTATGTTTCACCAGTTGGTGAGCAGGAAACTGTGTTCTTACGGTCTGCTTACAATAGTGGTGAACTTACCAAAGAAAGTCCGTTACATTTAATTAGAGAGCAGTTTAGGAAGCTGTTAGATTAAAAAAAACAGATTTACAGAGGTAGTAGGGCGGTGAGTGGGCAAGTCTACTGGTTATGATTCCTAATAGAGGTCTGTCAAATCAAGTTCATTCTCTCCCCAAGCCAGATTGTACTCTGTGCATCATCATCACCCTTCTTGCCTCCTTTGCAGCTTGATTTTAGATATGTTTGTAGCAATTTTGCTGTCGGTTCTTACGTAGCAACGTATAATTAGCCTGTATGTAGAGTGGAAGTTTAGGTATTGTATGGACGGGATTTGACTGTGAAGGGTCGTAGCATTTGGTGCTGACCGTTTTATCCATGTGCAAGTTGATTTTGGTGGAGGCGTGGCAGTACTACAGGAACTGATTTCTCAGTGGTACAGCAAACCTTATAGTAGCTCAACATTGCGATCTCAAGAAAATGAAGGCAGTTGTTGCTTTATCCTCTTCTATGATGCATCTATAGTATCATTCATGCAACTGACGTTATGAAATGCTTTACAATATTCGTGATTTAAAGCTGCTGATGAAGATTCTACAAGACATCGCTGTCTGGGGAGACAGGCTTGGATACATGCAATTCAAGGTATTCTCGTCCTTAAGTGACTTCGCTGAATTTTCGCTTGAAAGAAAAGTTCTGGAAGGTTACATAAGGTCCACATGTTCTAATATGTAGAACAGCCAGTCTCTTGAGGTCATTTATAGCATACCCTAATACCGTTATCTGGTTTGGGTCATTACAAAGCCGTTTGTGGTACAGACAATAAATTTGAGAGCATCCAATGCCTACAGGCTTGATTAGTTGACACTGCCTACCAATGACACGGTAATTCACTCCTAATTCAAGATTTGTTGGCTATAGATCTCTTCTAGTCCTCAGCATTTTCGCAGTTGGAGCTGTAGATTCTCTGTCTTCGTCATGATCATTTTTGCTGAAGTGTGAAATAAAAACTCGACCAAAACTACAATACCTTTATGTTCTGCACTAGTTGCACTTGTTCAATGTAGGTGGTATCAGTGATTTCATGCATCGTTGATCGGGCAAGAATAACTGCTTATCATCTGGTCTTGTTGAAGTTCTGTGGTGCGAAGATTGCTGATAAGCAGTGTGTGGAACTCTAAAGGGCGAAATGAAGGAAAATTGGTTGAAGAGACAACAATAGACTCCCGGTTCGGATAGAGAGAAAAGTTCACTTCTTGATCCAAGAAACTCATCTTGATGAGCAGCGACATTTATCAACTATTGAAGATAAATCAGTTCGTCAAGCTCTTATTATACGGAGAGATAGCGTCAATAGGATCTCAAAGAATCCAGTGCTGATATCCTGCAAAACGGTGTGTGAAACCTACTATATAATGATTTGGTTCATGTGGTGTTTTGTGTACGCATGTGCAACAAGTTGCCGCTGATAAAAGAATGCTCTTCTTTGCAAATCTTACCGAATCTTCCATATGTTAATTGAAGTAAGTCTTTGTGGGCGTTAGAGATGTGATTCAGGCTGTGATTTAGTATTGTCTCCAGGCATGTGTTGTCTGTTTCCATTTCCCTGTCGAGTTTACCCTAGGCTGGACTTCCTCCTACAGTTTCTGATACATCTTTTATGCTAATTTTTCCATGTAATTAGCTTTGTCACAAAAAAAAATCTTATAAGTTTTCTTCAAAACTGAACCAACGAGTTTATGGCTTCGGCAAGCGAGGAAATGCCCAATTGATGAATCTTGTTGAACTTTCCGTTTTTGATTAATATTGTTGGTGTGGTTGCAATCTATGTCTTACTCTAACGATTACTTTGTCAACACAGAGAGACCTGGGACATGTTTCGCCAACCTTGTTTGTCAGGTCACTTAATGGAGCATTTGCACTCATGAAGAGTCGTATCACTTCAAGAGTTTCAGGCGACCTCTGTCTGGTGTTGATGTGTTGAATTGGTTGGTTTAGAGCAGGTTACCAATAGTAGTCAGAGTAAACCTCAAAATATTCACCCTCGTCACAGCTTTTCAACGAAGAGCCAAAGACAGTGGATCTGACAGGGATGAGAAAGCAATCTTGACCCCGTCAAGCTAGCAAAATTTTCTGGGGCAAGAGGATCAGCAAGAGACACATACATGAAGTGTGCTGAGCTCTCCACATTTTGCAATCAGCGTGCTCCTTGTACAAGGTAATCTCTCATCGTAATTGCATTCCACATAAAGATCAGCGTAAGCAGAAGCATGCAACCACTAGAATTTTCTGTGTTCTAATTCTGAACCACCAGTTTATTGAGTCGAATTTCGAAGATGGGATGCATGGCAATTCAAAATTTCGAAGTTTTCACTTCTGTCAAACCTGGAAAACTAGCCAAGTAGATTTTTTTTGGATTGCTTTGGAATCTTTTAATAGGGATTGTCACCGGAAGCAGAAATTAATTCTTACAACTCAATTTTGATGTAGTCTGTTAAACGTCTAAAACACTGACCAATACCACCCAAGTCGGGTGGCCTCCTTGATTAGAGCAGGATATAGGACGAGACTTCCACTAGCGTTATGACCTTTCCCAAAATAGTGAAGTTCTAGTAGTAATTTGTTTTGTGTCCGTTTGAATCATGTGCATTTACACCTGTGTGCGAAGCAAACTCACTTCGCAATCCTTGACCAACATCGCCTTCACCATTGAGTGCAAGTGAAGGTTAAGCTTTCCTATACGGTGTGGCAATAAGGCCATTTTCTTTACTCTGTCCCTTTCACAGCTCTTTGGCACCAGGGCTTGTGGAACTATGTGGCTGGGTGATAAACTCATGTACATCCTAATTTCTTAGCAATTGCCCTTTTCATGTCATGTAAGGTAGGAGGCTCATGAATGGAGCATCTAAGGGCTGAAACTGAATTTTGGAGAGGTGAAACTTAATTTTGGGGAGGTGAAACTTCTTGAAACATTTTTCAGTAAATTTTCCTTGAAGGACAAGAGGAATTGACATCTAACTCAAGTTGTTTTATATTTTTTGGAGCTTTTGTGGAATTAGTTATGAAATTTTGAAGTGGAAAGGCTATAGGGCTCTAAAATGGTGCACCTCCTCAAATGTTCATTTCCTGTACATTGTTGAAAGGCTATAAAATAAAACATGTACAAACAAAGTACATTTGAGGAGGTGCATCATTTTAGAGCCTGCACCAAATTAGAGCCTCCTACCTTACTTGCAAGACTTTGTCAATTACTTGACGAGCAGTTCCCCGGGGAACTGACACAAGCTTGGGCTGGAAGAATAGTCACCGGTGCTCCACGAGTTCGCTGACATGGAATTCCTCTCTGTAAGCCACATATGGTGTTTCGTAGACGTTCTTCCTTTCAAGGCAGTATCACTTCTGACATAGACGAGCGTGGCTTATAGCATTTGAGCATGGGGATGTCATTTGTTTTTTTCTATTTGGAATTTTCTTGATACTTGCTCTGATTCTCAGAACAAATGATCGATTGGTTAAGTTACTAGTCTGCAGTAGCAACTAAAAATGTTAGTATAAGGGAATTTCAAAGTTTAGAATTTTTTCTGTCACCAAAAACGTGCGTGATGTTCTAAGGGCAATATTGTGCTTTCGTAATTGTGCATGTTCAAGGTTCCTCATTCTCGAAGACTTCACTTGCTGCAACATGTTTTGGCAAGCAGTTTCCTGAGGTTGAGTTATCAAGCTATTTTATCACGGGATAAGCATCAAGTTTCCCTTGATAAAATTTGTTCACTTGATAAAGTTTGCGTGACACGTGACTTCTTCTTTATTTCTTTTAATCCTAACTCTGAATACCCTGTTAGTGAGTGGATTCTTTGCATCGTTGATCATGCAAGACTTTCTGCTGCTTATCGTCGAAGTCTTGTTGCGATTCTGTTTACCAACCTCTCACGTTCCTTAAGCGTGCTCACAAGTGGTATGGGGATCTCAAAGTTTGAAATATTGAAGGAAAATTGATTGGAGAGCTTACGACAGAACTTTAGCAGTTAGAGTAGAAAAGTGGGCCGTGTTGAACTGTTGCCTTTAGAAACCAACTCATTGAGCAGGTTTTTTGTCAATTGCAGGGAAAAATAAGAGAACCAACATCAACGAGACCTTAGGATAAGCAGTATGTGGAAGGCACTCACGTAATGCATGAATCAGGACAAACAGTGAGCAGCAGGTAAATATGAACACTTGAACATCCTTGCGAGGAGCCTTTGTTATGTGTTTGGTAGCTCTTCAATTTGTCTTTTTCATGTGGCCTAGGCCTTACATGATGATGAATTTTTGTATGGTTGTGCTTGGGGGATAGGGACCCCACCTTTTCTAAATGATCAAGTTTTGGAGTGTAGCATATGAGGCGACTTGCGTATCATCTTAAGGTGTATATAGTGCTTGCATGACGTTGCACCTTCTGTGACCGTTGAGGCAAAAATTAAAACGAAACAATAAAATTTGACGTTTATATGTAAATATGTAAGTAGGAAATGCACTTTCTGTACTCTCTACCAGTGTTTGTTTGGGGGAGGACGTTTTTTGAGCTTTGCTGGCTAATATTCTTCATTTCCGGCTTTCAACCAATTTTTTCATGTGCCTCTATTGGATATTGCCTTTATTTTTCCTATAACAATTAGACCCTTTTTTGAAAGTACGACAGGATTTTATCCTGTAGTTTCAAATTGCAATTGGTTTATTTTTTTCATTTTCACGTGCTAACAACATACTAGTTGCTGGTTCTCCTCAAGACTTGTGGGACTTGAACAAATGGATCTTGATTTGCACTCACTTTAGAGATGGACTAATCTTTACCTTGGTTATTGTTGCTTTAGGATAAACTAAGGTAACATACCTAACAGCAACCCAAGTGTAAGACCAACCCTCCTTGCAAATTCTTGCCTAAACTTTGGATACACTTGTAATCAACATGTTTATTTTGTATAATGCTCAAAAAACACGTGCTAATAAGAATTCTCAATCGCCAACAATTCTCAATTGAGAAAGTTTAATGAAAGGAACCATGTTTGTAATGCTTGTTCGTGCATATTGATCCATAGTCATGCGTCTCAATGCTAGTTCATGTGTATTCATACTCTTGCACGCATACTCATGCACACTCTACATACATTCATGCATGTTCCTGCATATTTAAGTGCTTCTTGATACATTCATGCATGTTCCTGCATATTTAAGTGCTTCTTGATGTAGTTTTTTGGAATGGTTGGCATTGTTCTTTCAAATATCTATTACTATCATTGATGAGTTGGGTGGACTTAGCAAGTTAACTGAATTTACTAAGTCCACCTAAATTGCCCTAACTCATCAATGATGGTAATAGATATTTGAAGGAACAATGTCAGCCATTTGTAGAAGTACACCAAATTAGAGCACATTACCTTACAAGTTACAAAATCTCCATTGGCTTAAAAATTTCTGAACCATTTCCGTGGGTCATTCAATAGGGGGTTGCTGTGATACTCATTATGTTTTACTGCTGGTGGTCGGCTAGCCTCTAGAGTCTAGAGAATACCTGCCACAGGCTCAGGACAGTATTGGTACAGCAGTACAGCAGTCACAAGACAGCTCTCTCTATCCATCCCTGGAGACAACCCATGAACCCATCCCATTCCCAAATCCCAACCCATCCCAACGCAGCATTTGATATTTCCTCACACCTCTCCATGGGATCTGGACACACCCCACAATTTCCGGGCTTTGGAGATTTTGAAACCATTGATTTGTACTTTCACTTGCAAGTGCAAGTTTGTATGAGAATGGACAATGGGGGCGGTGGACAAAGAGTACCCTCTTGGATGTAACATTCGACCTACAAACCGTCTCTTATTTAAACCATACTAGTACCCATATACGTACATAGCCTTTTGTTTTTTAGTTTATTTTTCACGATTTGATTTTACCAAGATATTGGTCGAAAAACCCTCCGAAGGAACTAAAAGAAGAAGGGAGTAACCAGGAGGTTACTAAGGTAGGAGCACCCATAAACGTCAAAGTTTAAGGGCTTTGAACATGATGACTATTAATAAATAACTAGCAAATTATAAGATCTTATTAGGAATATAAAAAAGTGAGGTTGTACTTTTGAATGTATTATTTGGATACTATGAAAATGATTTGTGAATTTTTAAAGAGCAAACTGCCATTGCACCCATAACCAACACTAAGATTTCATGTTCACATGTTGTACATCCTTATAATTACATTTATTCTTTTCCACAAATTTTCCAAGATTTCAGAGATGACGGTTATGGGGACACTAAAGCTTATGGGTGTTCCTACCTTAAGTGGGGGAGGGGGGGGGTGCATTTTTGACAGTTTGTGCTTTGATCTTTTGGTTGGTTGGTTTGGTCGGTACAAATATAAAAAATTGGCCATTTGTTGAAAATTGGTTGAATAATTGCATCCTTTTTCTTGAATGTTACATGCAAAAGTTAGTTACAAAGGGATTTGTTTTCTAATTTAAGCAAATACAAGCATGAATGTAAACAATCAACCAACATACCGAGCCTTTTCTAATTCTTCTTGTGTTAATTTGAATGCAAGTTTATCCAAATCTGGAGGAAAATTCATTCAACTTTGGATAATTTGTGTTATAAGGAACAACAATGATGTCACTTGACAGAAGTGATTTATTTTTCTAGTATAATCTTCTAGTTTTTGTATGGCACTCCTTTAGAAAGTATGGTAATGGGTGATTCTATGCTTAGAGCATCATCAATCCAAGATGGTGAATGATATTACAACTTCATTTTATTGATAGATCCATATATGTGAATGTCAAAGATACTTTTAGGGCTCCAACAAAACTACAACAATGCATAATTAGAACATTGCCCCATCAAAACAACTCCTTTACAATGTAAATTTGTTCATTTCTCAGTATCCTTGGATTTTTCTTGTAATGTATGGTCAATTGCTACAATAAATTGTACATATCAAGTTTTTGCAAAAAGAATACTTAAAAATAATAATAATAATTTTTAACACTTCCTTTTTTGCTTGTGTTGCAAGAGAGACCAAATGTGCACTCATTATCAATAAATTAAGCCCAAAGACAAGTTAGATGGACTTGTACATTTCTTAAAAACAAAATGAAAACTTGTTAGATACAATGTGGCAAAGTTTGTTGACTAATACTTGTTGATGTGTTTATTAAAAGAATTAAGCATCTTTGCTAAATACAATATGCACCACACACTTAAAATATACAAAATAAATTTTGATATACAAAAATCTTTCTTGTTTTTGCATATTTAGAAAATTTTAAAAGACTACTCTAATTAATTTGAATTTGTTAATTTTTTTTGGGAAAAACAACTATTAAAGTGAAGTTGCTGTTGTTTCTTTGCCAATGTGTACATTGTGTAAAATATGTATATATTTATTATCTTGATAAGCTTCTATTATAATAATGCTGAGAAAATATGATATCATATGATTTGACTTTAAGGTGACGTTTTTTCAATTTAAAGAGAGGAGTTTTCAAGAGCTTAGTTCATTTGGTTTAATTTTTTTATTTTCATTTATGATAAGATATGGTAAATTAAAAAAATTATGAGCTTAAAAAAAGAAAAACCTCAACCAAAAAATGAATTTGGTTATTTTTTATTGTAATTTCAATATTTTTTCATACTAAATTTTCATCACCTCATTAGCGTTTACGAGATGAAATTGGATTTTCTCGACTTGTAAAAGCAATAGAACAATACAAACACAATAATTTTCAGCGTAATGTTTAGACATTCGTTATCTTGTTATTTAGATTTGTCAAACCCAATAGTTGAGAAGTAAACCCAATAGTTGAGAAGTAGTACTTGAAGGGTGTTTCAAGGGCCTTAATAAAAATCATTATTATTGTATAATTAAGCCTATCACAGACACCAATGTTGATTAGATTTCCAATAACTTTTTTGGCTCAGCCGGATTATACAAAATGCATGGTTGTTACCTTTGAACGAATCTTCAAGTTCTTGTAGATGGAATTTTTTTGATTAAAAACTCTAGGCTTTTGTTTTTGTTAAACTATTAACAAGTTATAGTTTTTTTTTTTTTTTTTTTTTTTAATAAATATTTATAAATTCTATTTAATGTGTGTGAAAATTTAATGAAAGAAATGTAAGAATATAATTTGATTTTACTTGAATTTTGAGGTTCTGTAATTTCAAAATAAAGACAAGAAGTAAATTGTATGAACAATACGGTAGATTTATAGAAAGCAACCACTTCCATGCTCTATAGTACCACAAATGGACCCTTTAATTATCCAAAATGACCTCACAATTTACTACATTGTAATGACGCTTATGTTACACCCCATTTTATATATTGTGAGATTTATTTTCTTTCTCATCCAGACAGTGAAGACAACACCTCTTTTCAAGTAAAGTCACGTATAGTTCACTTACAATTACTTTAGCTATAAATTTTTTTCTCAAAGAGTCTTCACTTGCATTGGTTAAGAAAGATCGAGGGACCTTATTCCATTTCCAACACCAGTTCTATTTGCTAAAATTTTCAACTAAATAATCTTGTCTAAATTATAACTTCAAATATATGCACAAATCAAATTCTTATATAAGAATCACATTTAAGTACTCTCTCATGATTCATTTAGACACTCAATTTTAGCGTCTAGATCAAGTTTATAGTTTCTTTATTTCTCAACAATATTCCAACAATGACTCTTTTCAAAAAACAATAACTAAAACTCAACATTTTTTAACTTTTTCGATTGCCGTATTTTTTGAATAGTTATCAAATTAGTTTTTATGAAAAAAATTCCAAAAAATGTCAAAATGAATGCCGTTAGGGTTTATTTTCTATGTTGGCCTACAATTGTAAAATGAAAAACCACAAACGAACTTGCAATTGATTTGGGAGCAGCATGAATGTTTGCCCTTATACCTCAATGTTAGGCAAAAATCACATTTTGTCCCACCTCCAAGCCCCTGCGAGTCCCAATTCAACGCTTCATCACAACTTTGTTCATTTGTAAAAAACAAACTCAAAACACACAATAAAATGCTTGAATTTGTTGTGCATCCTTTTTTCTAGGATACCTAGCTCCCAAGTCAAGGATTAATTTTTACCAAACCTCATGCTTGAAACTCAATTCCACTTTCTTGGCGCCAGTACCTAAAAAAAACTCCCATACTTTGTCAAAGGAGATTTGAGCTTCTTTAGTTAGAATTCTACATTTTTCATTTTCAACCAATTTTTTCAATACATCCACCAAATATTGACTATATACTTATATCGTAATTAGACATTTTTCAAAATTGCAGCGGGTTTTTATCCACTTGATTAAAATTTCAACCGGCTTTTTTTTCATATTTCATCAGGCTGACTTTCTATTGTTTTTTTGGATCTCCTCATTCATTGCTCCCCATGGAGGCATTGCAAGCTTGGGACTAAAAGTCCCAATTTCCAACGTGTCAGGCAGCCACCAGTCACGCTGGGCAGATCGTGTGAACCGCCCCTTATGATGTTATGAAATTGAATTGTCGGCAGTTTTCAAAAAACGCTGAGAATGGAAGTGGAAAACCATCCCCCATCAATGGCACTGACCCAGACCGACCCACAGACCGACCAACTCCTCTGGTCTATTTTTTGTTCGTTTGTGCTTTTTTTTTTTGGGAATTACTAGAGCAACACCTTAAATTGCTAACGGGACACCTCCTATGAGCATGAAATTTAATCATTTAGTGTTATTTTTGATTTTTTTAAGTGGTCTATAATTCATTCAATTATTGCACTATCACCTCCTTGAAAAATAACATGACAACATAAATTTTTGAGGAAATATTATTGCACCAACACTATTTTTTGATGTATTTTTGCTTTACGTAACTCAAAAGTCTTATATTTTTAGTTTCAAATGTAAGCACACTTTTTTTTTTGAGTATAGTCTTGGAATGATACAGGTGAAACAAATCTTTTGATCCAAATAAAAAAATCAACATCAAAAATCATATCTCATGCTCACAGGGGGTGTCCCGTTAGCAATTTAGGGTGTCACAATGGTAATTCCCTTTTTTGTGTATCTTTTTTTGTGCCTTTTTGAGTACATTTTTGTGCTTTACTGTGCTCCTTCATGCTTCTTCGTGATTTTGTTTGTTTGAGTTTTTTTGTGCCATTTCTGGACTCCTTTGAGTTATTTTTGTGTTAATTTTGGCTTGTTTGTGTAGGATAAGGGCCTTGTGCAAAGGCATTCTCACATTTCAACCACTAGGAACAAAGGTAAAGTTCAAGTAATTAGTTGCGCAAACATGGGATTGTTTGTGTGTGAGACCTTTAGCTTGCATAAATGTTGCTTGAATAAAATATTGTCACGTGTCCTTTTTGCTAAAAAAAAGTAGTTTTATGCTTGAGATTTCCGTCACTACGTTCAAGTATAAGGAAATTTTAAAATGCAAAGGATTTTGTTCAACCGACATTTACGTGCATTTAGGGTTTAGGGTTCTCTTTCATGCTTTTTTGCGCTTTTTAAGAGCTTGTTTGTACTTGATTGTGCTAATTCGTACTTGTTCATGCTTGTCCGTGCTTTTCATGTGCCCAGATGTGCTTGTTTTCTGTGCTGTCTTTATGCCCATTTGTGCTTGTTTCTGTGCTATTTGTGCCCTTATTGTGCTTTTTCTGGGTCGTCTATGTCATTTGGGCTTCCCATGTGCTTTTCTTGTTTTATGGTGCTTGATTCTCCGCTTCCTTTTGCATTATCTTAGTGCTTTTTTTTCTGTACTATTTTAGTGTTTTTCTTGTATGATCTTAGAGCATCTCCACCCATATGGCAAAACACCATGTTAGGTACCCTTTTGAATGAAAAAGAGGTACTTAACCCCCAAAGGGCCTTTGGGCTCTAGAGAGATGGTACCAAATACGGTAGCAGTCAATATTCAGAAGTTTGAATCAATTAGAAATTAAGTGTTACAATCATACATATTGAAGGGTTGTATGATGGTGGGTGCATTAAAAAATTAGGAAAGCCCTCAAAGCAGCTCAAATACATCTGTACATACGGCTGCAAAGGGCGTTTGTGCCATTCAGGGGTTAATGCTCAAACTTGCCAAAAGATTATCTCCTGCATTGCAAAATCTACATTTTTCCAATGCATAGCAATTTCTCCAAACATTGTTTTTCTTTTATCAATTAATAGGATGAGTATGCAATGATGGAGAACCTATTTACTTTTTAAAACAAAACATGCTTCTTATTAGTTGCACACTTTACTGCCAAGTTGCAAGGGTGGGGGAAATTATAGATCACCATGGGAAACCAAGAGCACAATGTTTTACCAAAATGAGATCATACAGGTTTGATGGAGATACTCTTATTGCTTCTCTTTATATAATCTCAACACTTTTCATTTGAGTGTGTATAAGGTAGGTATACCCAATCTTGATGAAAGATAAGCCACACAAAAGATAAGCTATCTATTTGAGTTCTAAAATGAATACCTTATGTACATAGTAATGGCATTAGGTTTATGATTGGGATTGGGTATACCTACCTTGGAAGGGTTTTTTTTGGGCAATTAAAGGCCCAATTGCCTCAAAAAATAAAGGTGAGCTTCAAGCATATAGAAAAAAAGGGGGAAAATAATTCAAAAAATGCCAGATTGCAACAGTGAAAATTGCATTGCAGCCTAGGCTTTCATAAAATTCTAATCAAATTGAGAATTGATACTATCATTTATGATGAGACAGTTTCAAAAGCACAGTCAAAAAAGTTGATTGTGCTATCTTCTCCTGAATTTCATTATTAATAGTCTTGATGCTGCAAACATCCATGCATATATAGGGGCCACCTTTAGGCTTCAACTCCAACCAAAAATAGGATGAAGCTAGCAAGCTACAAACCATTTTCAAAGAATGCTAGCAACCATTGGTCTAAAAAAGACCAAAAAGAAAAACCTTGCTTCCTTGTGTGATTTTTTCCTCACCGTTGTTTGTGTGTTATTGGTTTGGTGTTCCTGATTTGAGTTTCTAAAATGAACACCATGTGTACATAGTGTCAACATTGGGTTCATGATTGGGGTTGGGTAACTATACCTAAGGTAGGAGGCTCATATTCAACTCAAGTTCTAAAACCATCCACCTTCTCAAATGTACTCAATTTGTACATGTTGTTTTTCGTAACCTTCAACAATGTTCAAGCATAGTACATTTGAGGAGGTGGACAGTTTTAGAACCCTATGCCATTGTAACTTCAAAATTTTATAACTAATTTCACAAAGCTCCAAAAAATATGAAACAGCTTGGATTAGATGTCAATTTCTCTTGTCTTTGAAGAAAAATTTGCCAAAAAATATTACGAAACATTTCATCTCCCCAAAACTCAGTTTCAGCCCTTAAATGCTCCATTCATAAGCCTCCTATCTTACCTTGCGTGATTTTTTCAATCCTCACTGTTGCTTGTGTGTTATTGGTTTGGCGTTTCTGTTGTTTTTTCCTCGCTACATCAGGGCCTTCACAGCAGCCTCATAACTCTCCTCCAAGGGACAACTGCCTGCAAAGCGGGGCAGGCAAGAAAAATTGCAGGCAGAAAGAGAGAGAAAGAGGGATTCGTCAGGGCAGACGCAAAGGACTAAATAAGCCTATTAACCCCTGAGCGCCCAGGCCGTATTCACCAAAATCAGGGTTTTCAGAGACCGACAACTTTGATGCATTGTATCTTGGTTAATTGGATGATTCACAAAAAGTAATCATTGAAAATAGTGAAACACCTACTTAGAAAATGACTTGCAAACTTTGGGAACAATTCACTGTGGGAGATGGGAGATTATAACATTTGATCAAACAACATGTGATGACAAAACCTCATTTTTTGGTAGGGAGTTGCTATTTGATGATTTTTCATAATTCTATAAGCCCCAAATTCATCTCAAATTTTGTGAGCACCAAGATTAGATGTGAATGCACACACTTGTAAATTATTGAAGATTGTACTTCTTTTTATGTTAAGTTTTAGGGCTTCAAATTGCTAATGAAAGGAAAACAATGACCAACACAATTGGTGACAGTTGCCATAATAAGGGTCTAGAACATGCTTGAATCCTTGCCAACAACTTCCCCAATACCATAAAGCTCACACAAGGAAGCTTGCATGGGATATTGACCAATTGTAGCCTGTAAAAACGTTGCTTGCCACCACGCCCCTTATGGTGTTTCACCTAATCAAATCTCTTGCAATACTTGTACAACATTTGGATTTCCTTGCCATTACTCCATTGGCATGGACAACTTGAATGCTTTCATAATTGAAGTTTATAGCAAGATCAAAAAATTAGATCTAGTGCCATAAACATTTCTTTGAAATTTGGAGCAACCAAAATCTCATCGCTGGGGCGCTCAAGGGTTAAGCCTAAATAAGCCCCTTAACCCTTGAGCGCCCAGCCCAAATTTGTGCACTGTTGGACCTCATCGCAAACAATTTGGCACCGCAAGTTCAAAAGTAACATCTAGAAGAGTTAGATGTTGATATTGCACTAAATGCCATCTTCATTAAATTGGGAAAACCAAATTTCCAAGTTGTACTTCACCTTTGGTTTAACCCCTGAGTGCTCCACATGCAAGAATGTGGCCTCTCCATATTTGACGATTTGTTGTCTTTGACCGTTATAATCTTTTTATCCATGTAACAAAAACTTACCAAATTTTTCATACATATGCGGACCCTAAGCCATGTGCAATATCAACAGCTAACTCTTCCAAATGTTGTTTTTGAACTTGTGGTGCCAAATTGTTTGCAATGAGGTCTAACATTGCACAAATTTGGGCTAGGCACTCAGGGGTTAAGGTGATCACCTAACACCTTAAACCCAAAATGTTACAAAATTCTCAAATTAATGAATAGGGCGTTACTAGGCTTAGGGTCTGTAGATGTATGAAAATTTTGGTAAGTTTTCATTGCACGGATCAAAAGATTATAATGGTCAAAGGTAATAAACTGTCAAATATGGAGAGGCCACATTTTGGCATGTGGGGCGCTCAAGGGTTAAACATGCCAAGGGCATAGTAGATATGTTGCCATATATTTGGCATTTGCTACCAATAAGAGATTTTAACTTGGGATCTCAAATAGCTCACTAGAACCGCGTTTATCTATATTCCAACTTCTTTGTTGGTCTCAAATGTAGTAGAGGTGTGGATCCATTCCAAATACAAGAAAAATACCATGTAGTGTACTAGTCACAAAGGGCCATTCAAAATGTTTAAGGGTTAAGCAAATCACTCAAAACACTAATTAACTTAAGCTTAACCCAGTCTCCTCCTCCCTTCTCCACCTCTCTCTAGAGTTTAAAACTTAGACATATTATATCTAGAAACTTACTTCTCTTACCCGCTGGCGAATGCCCCCTTCATTTGCTAGGGTCTCAACCACAGCCGGTTTGCCTGATCTGGACCTCAGCCTATGCATAAATCACCATCATGGCTCATATGGAGACATCATTAGAGCCAGACGTGGCTGTGCAGTTTGCCATCTTCTCGCCAGAAATGGCTCAGCGGGAGAGGGAGCTCGGCCACTTGATAGGTGACGCGTGGCCACAAAACTCTAGAATTTCTCTTACCTTTGCCAGTTTGAAAACCTTACTTTTTTCACCATCACCAGCATGTGCTCCCGTGCTCTGTTGCTTTGTTTCCAGCTTGTTACCTAGATCCTCTACGTTGTTGCAAGCTTCCTCCCGCCCTGCTTTATTGTCGCCACCTCCTCCTCTCCCGCCACTGCTCCTCGCCATTTGTGGGATCTCCTGCGCATCATTCTTTTGTGAATAACTGATCCACGGCATTGATCCTTTGAAGAGAAATCTCTGTCTGCATGGACAATGTAAACTTTTTTCATTTGGCGCAAGCGCCAAGCCTCTGCGACGGCGCTGCGCCCCCACTACGCCAAATTATGGATTTTGTAATCAATTCTTTGTGTAATGGTGGCTCTGGCGTTGGAGTTGGGCTATTGGAGGAATGGGGGCTTTTTGTAATTTCAGCATCATTGTGGAATTGAAGTGGTGGATGTTGTGAACCCTAAATGACAACTATGACCATCAGGCTTCAAGGAGTGTTTTGAACTCCTTTCCTATCTATTTTGAAGTTTATCATTTTGTCCTTGCTTGTTGTTGTCTTGTTGCGGTTGTTCGTGTTTGTAGCAAGCTGAGATGTCAAAGCCAAAGTCCCACAAGATGCAGTGCACACTTCAAAAGTTCTTGTATAAGGGTTGGGTTCCAATTGGCAGTGCTGGTGCAAGGTCTAGTTTGTAGGGTGCAGGGTCCAGTTCGCAGTCTAAAGAGGTCAACGTACGGATCTTAGGGTCCTCCGCTGGTTCACGTGAGAGGGAATTGGAAGAGAAGGATTGCGTCATTCTTAGCGGTGAGGGGTTGAAGGATTTGGCAAAAGGTAAATTAGTGGTTCTCACCGCTGATGTAGTTCTCCTTGCGCCTATCCTTGTTGTAAATGTTGTTGTCACTACTGTTGTTAGCATTGAGCAGCGAGAGTTGGCTAGTAGGAAGAGGAAGAATTACGAATTGAATCGGCCGTTCCAAGATAATTAGGCTACAAAACTCATGTGGGGGGAGAGTGTTGTAGGAGCCAATGGCCACGTGACACAAGCGTGTTGCAAAATTTGCTCGCAGGTTGAGGGGAGAGATAAACTTATAATTACAAAATTGGATTCAATCTGGAAGCATGCAAGACAGCGGAAAGCTCTGGTCGACAATCAGAAGGTGAAGCGTGGCAAACATTTTTATCTTGGCACAAATCAGCATGTCAAAAACAAACGTGTTTACTGCGCCAAAGGTGGTGACACCATTATTCAAAGTGTGGCACTTGGGGCAGTGATGGAGAAAAAGAAGAAATTGGTGCAATTTTGTGTGTTGTATCAGGTCCTCTCGGTAGGCCGGCCCATGTCTGATTACTCTTCCATGCAAGTGCTATTTCAGCAGTTGAACACTCATGACTTGTTGCAAAAACATTGGTCTGAGCCAACCGGCTGGAAGATGGCAGAGGCAATAGGCAAAGTAGTTTCAAACAAGATCAAAGAGGCTTTGCAGAAAGCGTCTTGCTTTTTGGTCTCTTGTGATGAGGTCACCTCGGTTAATAACCAATTGTGGTTGTTAATTCATGTGTACCTACCTCACTTGTTCAGTAGGCGGTCACTGCTTCTCCAACTCCAGCAAGTGGTGGATGGGAGGGGGTCCAACGCCACTAACTTGCTCAGCATGATACATTCAGCCCTAATTGATAGTGGAGGTCTCACCAAAGAGCAAATCGAGAGTAAGTTAGTTTGTTTTGAGGCTAACGGTGCAAGTGTGTTTCAAGGATGTAGGTTTGACGTGACTTAGCAACTAGCTTGTAGAGAAATATGCCCCGTACGCCATCAGGGTGCATTGTATGGCGCACATGATAAACTTGGCTATAGAAGCTTTGTTGAACTTGTCGATGGTGCACAAGTTGGAGGGGCTTTGCACTCACCTCCATTCAGACTTTTCAAGCTCACCAAAGCGGCACTTGGAGTTCACTAGGCTTGTTGAAATTGTGGAAAATACATGGTTGAAGATTCTTAGCATAGTTTGCACTAGATGGATATCTTTGCTGGAGCCGATGAAGCAAATCATGTTGTCTTACAAAGCCCTAATTGTGAAGTTCAGCAAACACATCCATCACAAAAGTGCAGCTAAGAAAAACCTTTCTTTGCTTTGCAATGTTACTACTGTCTTGGCACTACCATGTGTGTTTCCATTGTTGGAGTATGTCCAATCTCTAATTAAATTTGCCCAATCTGGGTCAGCTTTTGTTTTTGATTATGTGGCAGCAATGAAAATATGCCAATCAGAGCTTTACATGATATACGTTGACACTAGTACCTCCTACCCGGCTACTCACTTCTAGTTGTTCAATGACATTGTGAGCGATTCTCATACAGTAACCCAAGAATAGGTTACCAACCTGAATAGTGGGAAGGAGAGCCTTTTTTTCCGCATAGATGGCCACTCCTACATACCTCGCCCACTGTGTCAACGCGGTGGTAGGGGTTCAGCAACCAGTGAGACGTGCGGACTTCCAAGCAGCAAACGGGTCCGTGAAGGACTAGTGCACATCTGCGGCAAAAGTGCTCATTTAGCATCTAGATCATAGGTTCCCCATTTGGAGATCATGGAGCCTCTAGGAATAGTATTCCCCTAGTATTGGATGGATCCTAAGTGCAAGGATTTATTTCCTTTGCACATGCAAGTAATTAAGAACTGGTTTTGTGCAACAAAGTCCACACGGTCTGGCCGGGCTGAAATGGCTAAAGTGAGGCAGTTTGTGGGCCTTAGACTGGATTCTTGTGAGTTAGACTTGCAAACGTCTATGTTCAAGCTAACCATGTGTTCACAAGCCGCACATGCCATGAAATTGCCTTGTGATACTAATCCTATGACCAAAATATGGCAAAAGGTGGGAGGTAATGCCTTGCTGTATCACAAACTTGGCCAGTTTATTAAATTGGCAAAATTTGCTATTATTGCGATACTAGGCAATATTGAAGATGAGAGGACCTTTTTGACCCTCAGTTTTGCTAAGGGAAAGCTCTGGAACCGGCTGACTTGTCACATTGACAACGTCATTGGCATGTACTCTCAACAGTTTTATAACATGGAGAACTTCTTTTACTCAAAGGTGTTTGACAATTGGAGGGATTCCCGCTTGCAAGTGGGACCAGAGCAGTAGACATTGCTCATAAACTCTAAACTGTAGGCATGGTTCCTTGATTATTATTTGTCTATTTACTAGTGGAGCTGGAGTAGTGAGATTCTATGCTGCAACAAGTAGGCTCTTCTGAGTGGGGTTCAACTCCCCCGTAGAATTGTTGCATGTTTTTGTTGTTTGTTGTTGCATATTTTCATTGTTTGTTGTTGCGTGTTTTTGTTCTGAGTGTGTGGCATGCGTTTCTATAAGTTGGTTCACTCCTTCACTATCTTGTATGTTTTCCTATTGTTTTTAAGACCTCTTTCAATTTGCTTAAGCCTAAACATTCATAGTTTCTGGGATTGGCAACAAGTATCAGGAAACCCTTATGCAAACAAACCTTGAAATCGTCAAATTGAAGATGCCTTGGAAAATTCAGTTGCTACTTCAGTTCTCCAAGAACTTTGAAGTCGCCAAAATCCAGATGCCATATGTAACTTAGACCCAATCACCACTTCATTTCACATGGGACATTGAAATCGCCAAATTCTGTAGGGGGAAAAAATATTCACCACTTGAGTTCAACCTCCAAAAAAATTGAAGATGCCAAAGCCTCAATGTAAATCTCAGGAAGGAGCCACATAAAAAATTAAAAAATTAAAAATATCGCCACTAAGGTAAATGTATTGTTCACTAAGGGTCACCCAATGTCAACCCCTAGTTTTGAGGTGTGCACCACTCACAATTGAACTCATAGTGGATCAATGAATGCCACTTGTACAAACAAATCTTGCCACATGCCAGCTTAGGTCTTAGGAGATAGTTTAAGAGGGTTGGGATTGGGACCGTCAAGCACATGTATAGGAACTCATCCAAGCAGTTTCTTCAAGGGTAGTTTAGAGTTGCTAATAAGGACCCTATGAGCTGCAACTTTACCATTTAATATAAAATGATCTACAATACATTTTTCCACAAAAATTACGTTCCATGATAGCTTGTTGAAAGGCTAGTCCTACAAAAAAAAAAAAATTTAAATTTTCCAAAACCTTGAGGTACCCCCAAACCCTTAAATGCTTGGGTATAGGTATGTTTACCTTAAGGCTTCTGGCTTCTGGGTCGTGATGTGGGGTGTAGGTTGCACAACCTCAAAGAATTGGTGAATGAAACCGTGGCGCAACCTCAAAGAAATTGTAAATGCCTCATAGAAATGGTAAATACCTCAAAGAAATGGTAAATTAAACCCTGGCACAACCTCAAAGAAATGGTAAGTGCCTCAAAGAAATGATAAATGCCTCATAGAAATGGTAAATGCATGCCTCAAAGAAATGGTAAATTAAACCCTTGCACAACCTCAAAGAAATGATAAGTGCCTCAAAGAAATGGTAAATGCCTCAAAGAAATGATAAATGCCTCATAGAAATGGTAAATGCATGCCTCAAAGAAATGGTAAATACCTCTTAGAAATGGTCAATGCCTCAAAGAAATTCGTCAATGCCTCATAAAAATGGTAAATGCCTCACAAAAATGGTAAATGCCTCAAAGAAATGGTAAATGCCTCAAAGAAATGATAAATGCCTCATAGAAATGGTCAATGCCTCAAAGAAATTAGTCAATGTCTCAAAGAAATGGTAAATTAGACCCTGCCTGAAAGAAATGGTAAATTAAACCCTCACTGCCTGTCTCCCTCATCCCTCCCAGTCTCTCTTCCCATAACTAGCGCTGCATTCCTCGCTCTCCTCTCTCCTCGCTTCTCCTCTCCTCTCCTCTCCTCTCTCCTCTCGTCTCCTCGCTTCTCGTATCGTCTCGTCTCCGCCATTCCGCTGCATGTTAGCATCGCCGCTCTCCCTCCTCTTCACCGTCCATGTAACTCAAGCCCTTTCACAACTGCCATAGCACCATCTTCGTGACCTCACCTCTGAGGATAGTTACGCACGCTTAGCTTACATACAGTGAAACTCTCAAGCTCGTGAGACCAGATTTAGTGCAGCACCGCAGGACCGCAGGAGATCAGGACCTTAGGGCAGCAGAGGCGCAACAAAGTATGTGCACCGTGATCAGTGTTAGGAGTCTTATTTTGTAGCTTTGGTTTGATAGTTTTTTGTGTTAGGGTCTGACTTTAGGAGGATACGGTCTTACGCGCAGATTAACGACGATGTGGACCTACATTGCGCCGTTAGCTCTTGTAGTGGCGATGCTGGTAGTCCAACAACAACACGTTGGCGCTCGAAGCGGGGCTCGAAGCAAGTGGAGCACCGCGCACGCCACTTTCTATGGCGGAAGTGATGCCGGTGGCACTACCGGTACGAGTAGTAGTACCTGCAAATCTGCAATGCAGTATTTTTCTGTGTAGATTGTGTTTGTGATGTGTAGTGGAAATGTGATATATGGAATTGGCGATGATTTTTCAGTTAGCTTAATTAGGAATTACGCTGTATGGTGTGGTTATTAGTTTAGTTAGAAAGAGGTTTTGGCAAAGTGTTAAGAAAAAGGTTGTTTAAAATGAAGAGCGTAAGTAAGAGAGTGGCATGGAGAAGTCGTGGTTTGTTGCGTTGGTGAGGCGGCGTCGGGGATGGTTTGTATGTTGGAAGTCGTGGATGTTGAACGTTTAGGAAGTGGATTTTGTACCGATTTTGTACCGATTTTGCAGGAGGTGCGTGTGGATATGGAGATCTGTATAGCACGGGCTACGGCACCAACACGGTGGCCATAAGCTCAGCGTTGTTCGACCGAGGGCTGGCGTGCGGTGCGTGCTATGAGGTGAAGTGTGCAGGGAGTGAGCGAGCGTGTCATTCGGACACGTCGCCTATTCAAGTCACTGTTACTAATTTCTGCCCGCCTAACCCTACCTTGCCGGACGACAACGGTGGTTGGTGTAATCTGCCTCTGCACCATTTCGACATGTCCATGCCTGCGTTTCAACAAATCGCTACTTATAAGGCTGGCATTGTGCCCGTGGTGTACCGAAGGTAAGATCGCCATGACTGTAGCTATCAATCTCTTGCTCTGTTTTAGAATCATTCACTGGAAACTGTTATAACAGCAAACTTTTGTAAATTTCCCTGTCTCATTTCAGGAACTTTTCACGTTTTCCCTGTGAGTTGTTGAACATTTCAGTCTATTTCTCCTGTGATTTTTCCCTGTCTCACGTTTCCCGTTAGTACACACGGAATTCATATGGAGTTCCCTTGACGAGAGTGTCAAGAGTTTCCTGTAATTATTGCAATTTTCGGGAGATTGATATAGAAAAACCACGGCGGTCGTAATAACCACGATCAAGTTGTTCTACCAGTCAATATATTTGATGAGTTCTCGTGCACAAATTGAGGCTTTTTTTTAGGGAATTGATATGTGCACACCGGGGGTTGATATATGTAAATTATAGATCTCTACCATGAAAAAGCTGAATTTGAGAATTTTGAATTCAGATTTGGACTCGGAGACCATGATTTAGTCTAGAACCATCAAAAAAGGTTGCAATTGAACAACACCCAATGAAAAAGCTTATCTTTTTTTACAAACAAAAGTAAAAGTAACACTTTTCCCCCTGGCTAAGCTTTTTCATTGGGTGTTGTTCAATTGCAACCTTTTTTTATGGTTCTAGACTAAAGCATGGTCCTTGAGGCCAAATCTGAGTTCAAAATTCTCAAATTCAGCTTTATGATGGTAGAAATCTATAATTTATCCCCCCCCCCCCCCCACCCCCCCAGGGGAGTGTGCTTATACCAACCCCCGGTGTGCATATATCAATTCCCTTTTTTTAATCAGTATTGACGAGAAGAAGAGTATAAAATCCCTGACTCCATTCAAAGAGATTAATGAATCACAGTATTGCTGGTTCTTTCTTCAAGCATATTTTGGAATTATCTTGTAGCGAGGAGGATTTCGGTACCAGGACGAAAGATTGTTCTTTTTTCTAACTGGATTGTTATTGCAGAGTGGCGTGTATGAAGACGGGCGGCATTCGCTTCAGCATCAGCGGGCACAACTTCATGAATTTGGTGCTCGTCACAAACGTAGGCGGCATGGGCGATGTACAAGCGGTGTACATTCGGGGATCGAAGACGAAGTGGATAACCATGACGCGCAACTTTGGACAAATCTGGCAAAGCTCGGTGAACATGAACGGCCAAAGCTTGTCCTTCGTGGTGACCACCAGTGATGGCAAGAGAGTCATCTCCAAGGGCGTCGCACCTCCAGATTGGGCCTTCGGTCAAACCTACGAAGGATCTCAGTTCTGAATTCTCAACCCTATTTTCATTTCCTGCTTTTTTTTCTCTTCTTCCTTTTTAGATAAAAAAACAAAAACCGTGTAAATTCCAAAAAACAGTTTCTGAGTGTTAGTTTTAATCGAGAATCTAGTGATTTTATAACCCTAAGGCTTGCCTTTGAAGAAGGTGCTTTTCCTTGGCTCATGAGGTTTAGAGCCTAAGCCACCCAGAGCGCGAGGATCACGCCGAGTAGCAACGGCAATTCCAAAGTGGCCGAGATCCGTGTGAATAGGTGTACTTTTACTAGTGACTACAGAGAAGAAGCATCAATCTGAGTGCCTGGTGCCGCAGCAGAAAATGTTTCACCTAGATCTGTGCCAGCTTTCTACAATGCTTCTCTCTTTTGTGTTCTTTACTTAGTTTTTTTGCTTGGAAATTCGCTTCTTCCTCTTCTCATATCTTTCTCTAAGGTTTCCCTCAACGGCGCTGCAAAAGGAATCCAGAATCCTTTTTGAGTACAATCTCCATCTCAGAGATCTCTGTTGGGATGTACCAAATGCTGAAGAGCTCGTCGCTCACTGACTGCCGTGCATGCTCTCTACAGAGAATGTGCACGTCTCTGAGTCTTTCTCCTTGCCATTCTTTGCAAACTTTAAACCGTTACTATCTACTGAAGTGAAACATTTTCAACCCCCACTTTGCCGGTAAACATTTTAGCGTCAATTGAGCTTTTGAAAATGTACAATAGATAGTGGAGGTTTAGGATCAAGCGTGGTGTAAGGCCCCGCCTACCTGTGCCGAGAAACGCGAGTTCTCACAAGTGCTAAAGCATAATTTGAAGTTTCATTTTGCATTCTGGTCTTTGTAGTTGTTGATTCAATACAGACTAGTCTTGTGTGCATTGAATGCATCGTGCGCAGCAGAAGTTCTGTATTAGTTTGTATTTGTTCAAGTTGAGAATCCATTGCGTAACTTAGGAGAATAACTAGGCTTGTTTTGAAGAGAGATCATCTTGGATTACTCCAGTTTATTTGGAATCCACAGGTTCTACATGTGGGGTTCCCACTTACGAGTTTTGCAATGTGTTCTCTTGTACTTAACTTAAGCGCAGCATTCCTTGACCACAGTGAGCAACTCTTGCACGGCAGGGACATTAGGTTTCACAATTGTTTAAGATGTGCATGTACAGAGAAAACAGTTGCAAGCACAGAGCGCACAGGCTTGACTTTTAACTGGAGGTCTGGATTTAAACATTGGTCGCCTTGTCTGAGCTGCCAGGCTTAATTTTTCCGTAGAGTGTGAAATTCATTGTGACTGCCATTATCGGTATGGGTTCAGGGAGGACCGGCATTTAGTATACTGTCAATCAGTTGAGATTGCACAAAAACTGGTTGACATTTGAAAGCACTGGACAAATGAAGGGAACAAGACAGACTTTCTTACCTGTTCTAACAACAGGTGATGTACGTGGGAGACATCCTCCTGCATGAACACAATTTTAAATAATGGACCTCCATAAAAATTGTCCTCCTTTTCCGTACCTTTTCCTCTCCCTCTCACATCCGTGAATCTCAAAAATTGAGAAATGTAGAGACACCTAATGCTATAGAGAGCCTCGAAATTACAATGCTTTAAAATATCAAATATGAAAATTAGTAACTTCTTACAATTCTAATTTGGGCCATCCATTTGGGTGCCTTTTCCTCCCCTTCATGACATTTCATTCTCCCTTTGGGTGTCCTTTCCTCTCATTTCCTCCTCTCTATTAGAACTTCTGGTGTCAATAGAGTTATCAACCAATGAGACGTTAACCCTAAAACGACCAAGAGGCCCATTGTGACCGGTACAATATGGGGTATTTTTCTTGTATTTGGAATGGAACCACACCTCTATTACATTTGAGACCAACAAAGAAGTTGGAGAATAGATCAATGTGGTTCTAGTGAGCTACTTGAGATCCCAAATTAAAAAAAATTATTGGTAGCAAATGACAATTCTACGTCAGCGTATATACTATGCCCTATGGTTGTTCAAGGGTTAAGACACTTTCAGCACTCATATTCAATTATAATGTAGAAGAACATATCATGTGCATGTTTGTGAAAGATTTGTTGAAAATAGAAAATGCCCAATTTTTGCGCACAAAGTTAAGGGCCGCTTCATAGTTCACACTATGGTTGACTAGGAATGAGTGCTCAAATAATGTTGATTGGGAATGGCCAACTTTTATTAGAGGCCAAAGAAATGGGCTCAAAATATGTCATTTTTTGTTTATTTTTGAAACCTTTTGCTAACTTTAGTGTGAAGCATCCAAAGGTCAATCTCAAAGTCCAATTCCATGCCATGTATTAGATTTTCTAACCTAATTGCAAAGATCTTAACTAATTTTTGATTTTTTAATGAATTTTTTAATGCTTCTCTTGACCATGGTTTCGATTTTTGTTTTTACTTGACCCAAATTTCTTTCAATAGGCTATTGCTTTGGCTAAAAAAATGATGTCATGTAAATAGTTGGAGGTGACAAATTTTTAACTTTGGCTTTTAGTGTGAAAGATTGAGAGGTCAAAAATCTTGATTTTTGGCAATCTAACTTGTGGGAATTGACAACCTCTTGACCTTTGACCATATTGTGAAGTGGCCTAATTTTTCTTCCCAAACATTTACTCATACCTATATTCTAGAAAATGAATCCTCCGGCGGGAGACCTTTCCACTAGAGAGAAATTTAATTGTTTGATTGTTGCAATAGTTGCCATTGGTGAGGCATTATTTTGCAACATACTTTGTAACAGGGTTTTTTTTTAGGCTTTAAAAAGCCAGAAAGCTACAAAAATTTAATTCAAGCTTCAAGCCTATACAAAAAATTGAAGAAAAAAGAGTGTTTTGGTGCCAAATGTTGTTCAATGTTCCAACTCTAGATGCCTACTAGGCATTAGAAAAACAAAAATGTTGTTTGTAGCCAATCAATTAGGAACTTAGGCAAAAAAAAAGTGATCTTCACACCGTGTGGAGTCATATTATTTGAAAATCAAGCTGCCCTTGAGTTTCTTTAAAATAATGTCTCTTTTGTTATAAATTTTTGGATTTTGTAACCCATGTTTTCAAAAAATTCATTCTTACAACACCAGTATTTGATTTTAGAAAAATTTGGTCATAGTCAACAAGCTCAAAATGTAAACACTTTCAACCTAATTTTGCACTAAAAAAAATCTTTTGTTATAAATTTTTGGATTTTGTAACCCATGTTTTCAAAAAATTCATTCTTACAACACCAATATTTGGTTTTAGAAAAATTTGGTCATAGTCAACAAGCTCAAAATGTAAACACTTTCAACCTAATTTTGCACTAAAAAAAATCTTGTATGACCATATTTGCACCACTAAAATTTACCATATGGCCTGAGAAGCTGCCGGCCCAAAATAAACAAAATAACCATGCTTTGTAATAGGAGGTTTCAAACTTTTTGAGAAAACAAAAAAATCAGGAAGACATTTCTGCAATGAAAAATTGGAGTTTGTCTATCACGCAAAAGAATGTGTTTTCTCATTAAAAAAACAAGAGTTTTGGGCACCAAGTTAGATGCATAAAAGTGTATGCATGAGCTCTTTTGTGAGTGAGCCAATCAAGGAAAATGACATCAACTAACCTTGGACAGCACCTGTCAGAATCAAGATTTAGCTCTTGCAAAAAGGGCTAAAGAGGGAAAGAGGCTTTCTTGAGAATACTCCGGAGCTTTGAGAGGCTGGGGCTAGATGGCATGCCGTATTGGTTGGGCCCGCGTTTGACACCTTGCTCAGTCCTTGTCTAGCTCTTGTCCAAACCATTTTCTCTCTCTTTTGAACTTTGAACTCTAACTTTCGCTTTTCAAAATTTGTGTTTGAACCTCTTCACTTGCTATTATGCTCTTTGAAACTTGGTTTATAATTGGTTCTTTCATTGATGTGCTCATGAACTAGTTACTAACCAAGTTTCAAGAAGCACAATAGCAAGTGAAGGGGCTCAAACGCAAGTTTTGAAAAGTGAAGGTTAGAGTTCATAGTTCAAGATTAGTTTGGGTAGGGGTTGGACAAGGGCTCGACAGGGTATCAGGCGCAGGCCCCAGCCAAAACGGCATGCCATCTAGCCCTAGCCGCTTTGAGACCCCCTATTTGTTCACAATTGTAATTGGATTTTATTAAAAAAATCCAAATCTTATTTAGAGTGGATATGATAGGGTTAAATTTGAAAACTTATCTCATATCCCAACAATTATTGCACCTTGCACTATTTATAAATACTACATTTGGGGGCAATGATTCTATGTGAATGTTTTGATAGCAAAAGTGAACTGATCGATTTCTTATCAAAAAATATTTGAAAGTAGAAATTGAATATACTTGCACCAAAATTGGAAAGTGAATAGAAAATTGCTCATGGGTATGTATGTCTTTATAGTTTGCCAATATTGCAATGTAAGGTACGTATACCCAATACCAACCATGTGCCTAATAGCACTATGTACACAAGGTGATCATTTAGAACTCAAATCTAGGTAGATCATAGATAGCTTATCATTTGTGATACAGAAGATAAACTATCTATGGGCATACCTAGACTTTAGTTCTAAAATGACCACCTTGTGTACATAGTGACACCATCAAGCACATGGTTGGTATTGGGTACCTTGCCTTAAGTCCTAGACAATGTTTTGGATAATAGTTAAGAAAAAGGAGATGATTCTACTAGAGAAAAAAAACTTTCCTTTTGGGGAGTTTACTAGTACAAAACATAAAAATTGTGTGAAGGCTCTATAGGGTGGATATATTTTTTGCGTTTACAAGTATAAATAGGAAATATGTATGATAGGATTGAAAATATATTTTTGAGTCAAAATTAATATTACAAAGTGTTTTTTTCTTGCTACAATTGGAAAGTAGATAATGTAGGGTAGATGTCTAGAGGTACTCATTTTTTTTTATTGTAGCAATAGTTTTGAATAAAAAGTATTTTGATTAGCTTTTTGTTGTAGAACAATTATAATCATGGATAGAGCTTGAAAAGTCTATACATAGATGAAATAGTTGTCATTAGATTTACAAATTATCATTTGTTTACAATTAATGTTGTTGGTTGACATCTAGTAATGATGTGGATTCTATGTGCCATGCAGTTGTTTGTCCCACATACACTTGCAAATAAGGCTTTACACACATAGTATTGATGTGGTCTATCTACATATCTTAAAGTGTTTCTAGAGCAATGATTACATTTAGGGTGACAACTAGGTTTAGGGTGGAGGCTAGTTGGGTTGTGTTATACAAGCCAATTGTGTGTTTGTGAATAACTTTAGGTCATTGAGTAATATGTTACTTTTTCATTTCATTTGAGTCATTGAATTTGATAGAAGTTGCCAAAAATAGCCCAAACCAAAGTAATACAATTGTGTATTTTCAAAGGCATATGGCCATGTTGTTAGTGTCATATATAGTTATATCAAACTCAAGCTTACTACTCCATGTGGCCATTGAGCAAATAATCTCAACACTAGTACGCATTTGCAAGAAAACCTTGTTGTTATATATATTAGAAAAATCTTGGTTCATGTTTTTAAGGTTAAGTTCTTATCTTGTTTTTACCTCCTCCTTTTAAACCATTGTTTCACATTCTTACAAGAATAGAATGTTTATGGCATTGAAAGTAAGTATTAGCTTCTATGTTTTTGTGCGTTTGACACGTTACTTTTGGATTTTCTATTTTAAAAATAGCACTCATTTAATTATTTTAAAAAAATGTAAAATCCGCAAGTCTCAAAATGTCACTTTTCCCAATTTAATGAGTAACACATTATATCTGTTGCAATATAATGTGAAATGTTGTTTTTTGAAATTAAGTAATTTTTAGTTTGAAAATTGATCTTATAAAAAACTACAAGTGCTACTTTTTTGTAACCCCATTACAATTTGATGCAACACCAATTGGTAGTTATTATCCTTTTGAATGTAATTTTGAATGGATTATGTCATTGCTGACAGAGTTGTGTTGGGCTGTTTTCAATTGGACAAGTTATGTGACTCATGAATTCATTGAGCAAAGAGTAGAAATTGGTTAGAGAGGTAATTAGCAAGTTACCTAAAGTGGATAAATTTCATTGCCTCATGCTTTTGAAGAAGTGGTTCAAGATTGATGGGAAAGCAAAATGCCAAGCAAATGGTGATGGGCCTTTTTCTTAAGGGTAATGTTACTTGAGATTAATGAACATGAAAATTATAAATGAATATTTGATTTAATTTATAGTCATGGTTTTAAATGGAAGATGTGTACAAGCTATATAGGAGTTTTTTTGAGGCCTTTGTGTGTATGACATGCAAGGGAAACCAGTTTAAACTATGTACTTGAAATTTTTGTAGCCATATTGCACTTGTTGAGGATGGTAACAAATGTTGTGTATTAATTGACCACCAAACTATTGATTATATATTATAGGAGATATCGAAGCTTCCCATTGCGGGAGGAGAGGAGAATGCATGGACTATGGTTGTGATAGTAGCAACACGGAATGGAGATCAACATAAAGCAATCAAACTTTTGAACAAGGCTCTTCAAATATTTCCAACATCTGTGAGGATGTGGCTGCTCCTAGCAAAGTAGCATGAGCTAGCAGGGGATACAAAAAAAGCTGAAACAACTTATCGGCGAGCGTTGATTTAGTGCCCCAACAGCTCATTGCTAGTACTGGCAGTAGTAGAATTGTTGATGAGAGTGGATTTTGCTCAATACGCTTGAGCTATGCTTGATACATTGCAGGTGGCCTATTGGGTGAACCCAGAACTATGGTTTACAAGCGTTTGACTAGAAATCAAGTGCGGGAACAATGAACAAGCGGAATTTATGATGTCATGTGCGTTACAAGCTTGCCCTGGCAACGGCCTACTGTTGTTGCAATGGATTTTTGTGGCGCCCACCAAGGGGTTAGAAAATGCAAGGGCTAGACAAGCCCTTAGAGTTTGCAAGGACTTGGCCTTCAAATTAGTTTTTGAGGCTTTGATCACAATATAGGTGAGGGATTTGGTTTTGCAATTTGCTCGCTGCTGGGGCATTTAGAATTCTTGGGTGTTGAATGGAGCCTTGTTGGGATCCAAAACTCCCTTAGCGGTTGCGCCCTCAAGTAACCTGATACATGAGGCATGGCAACAATATATTCATGTTGTGTTAGATTATCAGTGTAGATCTACGATAGCTTAGTTTCCTTTTGGTTCTTAGAGTGATGGAAACCAGGGCACAATTATAAATTATTTCAAACTCCTTGACTTTTTGAAAGCACAAAGAGAAATAAAATGATCGTTTCTAGAGTATACAAGTAACAACACTAGTCTTTGAATCAAGACACAATATTGTAATGTTCAACTTTCCACATGCCCTTTGGTGGCAAAATGATTTTCAATGATATTTTTAGGAAGAGACTACTCTTCCGCTGTTATATTGTTTTTGGAAAGCTTTAAAAACCACTAAAAAACAAGCAACTCTACAACAACAACCACAAAAGCACCATGATTCAACTTCCATACAACTAAAACACATCTCCAAAACAATTAGTATCCAACCCAATTCCCTTCCCATGATTTGGTGTTGCTATAGCAAGGCCCACTGGTATATGTGTGAGGCATTTCACACTATGTCCCATGTCCCATGTCCCATTGAAATCTAAGAATCTAACTTGCACTAAGTCAAAATTTGGAACTTAGCACTTTGTACTACATCCCAAGGCCCACATCTTAGTCCATTGCAATTTGCTTACATGGCAACATTTTTTGGAAGTTTTGGTATCAAAGAAGGTGAGACTTCACTCAAGATTTGAATCAACCATTTTGCTAAACTCAATGTTTAACCTAAGTCTTTCCAATATTTTTGCATAACATATTTATGACTTTCTTTAATACTCCTCTTTACTCTTTACAATCCAATGAAGTTGAAATCTTGTGTTGAGGTGAGACTTGCATAGATAAGACGTGGGGCGTAGTGTGAAGCTCTCCTAAGATTGACAAGGGTATTTTCTTTTAACCCTTTGCTTTATTGTAACACTTGCCTTGAGACACTCCCTTTTTCATGGGACACTCCCTTTTTCAGCTTGTTAGTAATCTCATTTTGGGAGAGCTAGTCTTCTTTTGTGAGATGTAACATTAGAGGGTTCCAAATCTGAGGAAAAAACATGTTTTTGAGAGTAGTTATTGTAGGAGAAAACAAGGATTTCTTGTGCAAAACTTGCACTTCTCGTACAAAATTTCTTAAAAATAGTCATGCATATAACAAATGTGCAAGAGAGCAAGCATGGGCTCAAGTAAAAATACAAGGAATATATTAAGAAAATTCATTTATATTGAGGGAGAAAAATATTTAGTGGCAAAGTTATCCAGCTTTGAAATCCCATGTTAAGGTAAGAGCACCCAATATCAACAATGTGTTTAATGGTGTTACTCTTGACACATGGTGGTCATTTTAGAACTTAAATCTAAGTACACCATAAACAGCTTACCATTTTGATCAACAACAATAAGCTATCTACAATTTTTGTAAATTCAAATTCTAAAATGATCACCTTGTGTAAAGAATAATGTCATTAAATACATTGTTGGTATTAGGTGCTCCTACCTTACATATGATTAATAATCTATCACCATATAGGTGTTGCAAGTATTTTGATTTTATTTTCTCTATAAGCATGCAATTTGAGCTAGTGAAGCATCATGCGTGTATGGTCGTCTTTCTTTTTTTGCAATATAAGTGGGCATTTTGGACAAATGTTTGGGGAGGACAAGCAATTAGTATCTTGTAAACAGTAAAAGTGGAAAAAAAAAATCGATTGAACCCTTAAACTACAAGATAAAAGTTGAACAAATTTCAAAATTAGGTCTAATTATAATATAATTTTGGGAAGTATCCGGTGTGGGAAAGTCAAAAACCGGTTGGAGGTGGGAAACTAAGGTAATTAAGCTACTGTAATGAAGCTCAAAACCTCCTCAAACACTCATTATTAGGGTCAATAAGTGAAAAGTAGCTTCCAAAATTGGCTACCATTCATTCACCCATGTCTACAACGCTGCACGTTAGATCCAATTCGGATTTGTGTTTGCCAGTATGCCAAAAGGAGGTAGAAACAAAAAAACTGCCTTTATTTTGTAGTTGTCAATATAATCTCCTCTCTTATCTTTAGAACTAGCTTTGAGGCCATAAATACAAAAATGAAATCAGTATGTTCAATTTTGATCTTCCAATGGTAAATTCTAATTCCTGTATAAAAGTCCTACTTAAAAAGTGTAACTTTGGTTTGGGTCTAGTGCATAACTTCCTGGACTTGTTTATTACATCTCCACTAATAAGGGAAAACAACAAGCTGGATAGACTTTGAGCAATTAATGCATGAACTAGCCAAAATATTATCCTTGGCAAAGTAAAATCCGTAATTTTCTCTTGTGCAAAATAATTCCATCAAATACCACATTTTCTTCTCCAAAAGCACATTGAATAACCAACAATGTAGACTCTATTTACTTTTGTAAACAAGGAGACTTGTCATTGGTTGAACGTTAATTTACTTAATTGAACAAGTGAAAGAAACAAGTGGTTAACATTAGAAATAAGAAACATTGTGTTTCACATTGATGAAGTTTTTGAGGTTTGGTGGATATACCCTTCGAGGATGGGTTTACATTATTGTTAATATTATTTGAGGAATTTTTAAAAACCTCAGTATTTTGCTGTATTTTAAAAAATGCCTTAAAATTTTTGAAATTGCAAAAATATACCCATAGGGATTCTCCAGAGTTCCATGATGCAATTGTATTACAAACAACAAAAACTATACAACCACCCTTGCAACCATCCATACATGATACAAAAAGAACACTTCAAAATCTCTACTCAATACACCACGAGGTTGAGAGACTTGCTAATGGCAAAAAAAAAAAAGGTTGTGGGTAACGCTAGTTCGCAAAATGCCATTAACCCTTTAACGACCACATCCATTTTCACAGAATCCACTGAAAACAAAGGTTGTAAGCTTAGATTTGGAATTGACTCAAATATGAACCCATTTTCAATAATCCAACCGTACAAATGGGAAGTACACCTTGTTTATTGTAAAGCATCAAAATTCTTGCTAGATCTATCATTGGAGGTGAAATATTATAATGATTGAGTGAGCCATATGCAGAAAATCTCTTGTGTTTCAATCTTGTTTAGTTTTGAATGTTAACCTTTCATGCAAGCTTTGATTGAGAAGAGCCTTACATTTCTAGAAAGTAGGGTTTCCCACCTTTCCAACAAGACTAGTTTTACACAAAATAGACAAAAATAGCAATCACAAGGTGTGGCTAAGTGGACAAAAAGGGTCAAAAAACCCACTTTCTTTGCTACCCTAAAACGGTTCTATAAGAAATTTGATAATTATTCTAAAAAATCCAATTGGTAAAAACAATCAAGAGTTGGCCTTAAATGTAAGATGACAAATTTTAAAGCCAAAATGACAACAACATTTTAGTAGATTTTCAAATACTACAATTATACTACTACCGGAAATGAAAACAATACAAGCGTATTTCTTAAGCAATTTGATTTTTTTTTAAATTGTGCAATTGAAATTTGACATTCTTCTTGCATACTTGATGTATTGTGTTGTTACTTTGATCCATCTTTAACAAAAATTGTATACGTATTTTGAAGCCATGCCGTATAAACACCATTATTTATCAAGTCACATACCCAATTACATTGTTATTTTTTAGATGGATGCAAAATTCTTATGACCACATGCGTATTTCAAGACCAAATTCCCAATTATTGAGCGATTTCAATTTACAAACCAAAAACCACTCCCAGCGACCAAAATATGGTCGCGTGGTCCTTAAATGGTTAAGCAATCCTAAGTTGGTACAATTTGCGGCCTATAACCCATTTATACGCCACCTTTAATGCTAAATAGTAAAGCTAATAGCCTGATGTATTTGCATATGTGCGTGTTCATATTCACAATTGAAAGATTTGCCTTTGATAAACAAGGTGCTTACAAAATAGGGCATAGAAGCATAGTCTTGAGCAAACGTACGCTCCGTATATCGCTAGAATGTACGTACTTTATAGAACCCCTACCAGGATAACTTTTGAAAATTTGAAAAATCACAAGGGTGTTTTTCAGAATACATCAGAATATAGAGATATTTTTCAAAATTTTCCCTTATTATTTTGCTACTGCTAGGACAAGCCGACAAGGGGATGGTAGGATGGAAGAAGGGATGGAGGGGATGGAAAATCATGGAACTGATGCTGGAAATCATACCAACTACTCCCACTGCCCCAACTTATGGCTTGCAACTGACCGCGGGGTACGCAATCCTGAGCTGGCAGCCCGGGATTGGCCGGGGACTAAACAGTTATGGGGGAGTGGCTATGTTGGTGGGGGGTACATTCAGGCCCTTCTCCTTTTTCATTTCATGGACGGACAGAAGGCTTTGGATCTACTCATCACCACTCCCCTTTGTAAAATGACCAATCACAACAATTAGTTGGCCCTTGAGGAGTTCAGGGTCCTTGTAACACCCTTGACCCAAATGAGGACAACGCTACTTTGTGAGCATGAAACCACAAGCAGTGAGCCAAAATTTTGTGTGCATGAATCAATTTTGAGTTTAAAATCAATGGGAAAATTTAAATCCGGCAAGTTTTTCAAGAGATGAGTATTTATAATACACAATTATAAGGCCCTATGTACACATTCATGGGTGGAACTTAATATTTTGACAAAAAATCTAGGCTCACAATTCATTGCTCATGGATCCCTACTTACAATTTAGCATTTCCCACCCAAATGACTCTTGAATGGCATTTTGATCTGACAAAGTTCTTTGATGAGAAGTGTTCACAAAGTCAATACTAAAAAATATTTTAGAAATAAATAAGACGGTGGGGGTGAATCACACTATTTTCCACATCCCAATTCTTTGGGTTTTGTTTACAAGTCAATCTTTTTTGAAAGTTTTGATGCCAAGAAGGTGGGACTTTGCCTAAGGTTTGGATTGTCTATTTTGTTTGACTTAACAACCAAGAGTGTGGCCAATAAATGGCTCCCTCTTTTTTGGCTTGGATTTATCATTTAAGGTGATAAATTGAACATAATTTGAAGATATAGGTTTTGGGATTTTTTAATTTAATGGTAGAAAGTTTTTTATTAAATTGTGAACAAATTAATGGGAAACAAGTTGGCTTGAGTAGAACGTCATACCAAAGTTGTGCATATAATTTTCATAGATTTCTTTAGTATTCCCTTATGCACTTAATTATTCAATAAAACTGGGATTTGATGTTGAGGTAGGACTTGCACATGGACATGGAATGTGGGATGTGGTGGGAATTGCTCTTTTATTTGAGTAATTGGCCAAGCACTAAAATTAAATCAAAGTTGAGTTCTTTTTGGTAAATACATGGCTAGTTCCATCTTTTCCTTTAAGTGGACTTTAGGGTGAAAACATTCAAAAACATTATCCAAGACAAAAAGTTGGAATTTAGAAATTCACCACAAAAGGTCAAGCTTTGAGAATTTGGAAATCATATATGGATTGAAAGACCTTGGAGTGAGTCTGTTGTGTTACAAGTAAGTATAATTAATCAATCATAAAATAGAGGCAAATTTATAAATTCTCTTATTTGGAAAAAAAGAAGTTTCTATTCTAACAATTTCAATTAAAGAAAAGTAAGAGATTTAGGGAAAGATAAAGGCTAGCCCTATATTTATCGAAATAACACAACTCTTGATTGACTCTAGTGAGTGGATAGCGGCACTCCAGACATACATGAGAAATGTGCAATCACAAGGATTGCAGAAAATCATTGTATTTGTAAACATGTCACATATGAATGTGACTCTTTTTTTTTTTGAAGGCTAATCAGATTTGACCATGCAAACACTGGATTTGATGGGATGTTTTTTCAAATAATTAATTTTTACATCAATCCGTAATTTAAATATAAATATGAATTTTTTGTAAAGCATAATGCACTTCATGCTTGTCACAATTATGACCAACTATTTTCTTTGAATTTGGAAAATGCCGTAAATGACGTAATATTATGCCATAATAGTCATGTTTTTCATGTATGTCATTTTACAAAAACCTTTTTGGAGAAAACGGTTTCCAAATATTGTCAAGTGAAGAAAACGCCTTCAATTAGATTCTCCAAAAAATTAGATTCTCCAAAAGTGAGAGGGGTCACAAATAAAAGAATTTTTTTAACATTATGTATGTTGTAATAGTGACCTCTATAACATTTAAAGTTAATCACTGATGAAGATTTGTTAAAAGCGTTTATTCTAAACTTTTAGGGTATAAAATTGAAATATGTGTTTTTTTTTTTGGGTCTTGAATTTTCCTTCAGTTTTAGTACTTTTTTTGTTTCTTCATTTGCTGTTATTATGTGTTGTTCTAGTGACTCAAAGTGGTTTTAATAATCTTGTATTTACTATGAAGGTTGTTGTGGGTCAAAAGGGATCACGTCCCTAAACCCGCTTAGGCAGTTTTATTAGTAAATGAAACTTGTGAAAACTGTCAGCACAATGTAATGTTTTACACTACTGCCTTCAGTACAAAAATGAGTATTGATGATTACGTTCATTTCTTTTCTTTGAATTACTGATTTTTTTTTCCAAAATTAAACCAAATACTATTAGGTTCTTCTTCATACGAATTCTTCCCACATTAAAAACCTTATTTAAGAATATTGTAATGCAAAGTAATGCAAATCAGAAGGTAGTTTTTTAGTTGAAGAATGGAAGAAGAAAAAAATGAAAAATGCTGTTGAAAGTAATATAATCTGTACAAAATGGTCACTTGGACTTTGAGAGTTAAAATATTAGTTTTGTACCTACCAAGAATCAACTAATCAATAATTAAATGATTTCGTTGCAATTATATACATTTCCGCCTCACTATTGGGTTTCTAACAAAATTTGTGTTGGGTTTCTAATATCCATACTAAATCATATCTCTATTGTTGTTAACAAAACTGTAATTTAACATGGACCAATGGCAGTGCCATTAGACGAAATGCATGTTTTAAAAGTACACATATTCTAAGACCAAAAATCATCATATCTCAAAAAAGGATCAACGCTAAGTAGGGAGCTTTTTGGCCAACCACCCAGTTTTTGTTTCATTTTATTTTCAGTGGTGGAGCAACTAGCACCCTCAAATGCGTGTTGTAAACGTAAAGAAAAAGAGCAGAATCTTATATGTGTCCATATTCATCCGTAAATCAGCTATTATTGGGAACTTTCATCCAAAGATTGACAATGTAATGCAGTTGTGAGAAGGGTTTGATAATTTCATCAGTTTGTTCGACAATTGTCTTTTATAATATTATTATTACTACCATCATTATTTTTTCAAAGTAGTTTAAAAAACGAGGTAAGATTCTAGTGAAATTTTGAAAAGAAAAAAAATTGGACAGATTTTCAGTACCACATAACATTTAGTAGCACTAGTAAAGGCTGCCCTCCCTCCAAGAGAATGGTGTGGAATATTCCACACCCTTCTTTAGCTATGAGAACACTTGACTGAATTTGTCAAAGTTTATGAAAGGGAGGCTTAGTTCAGTGCACACACGTTGAGGGGGCTAGACGTGTCAGAATATAAATATAAAAAATATAAAGGATTTTTTTTTTTTTTTTTTTTTTTTTTCTTCAATATGAAGTTCGTGGGTGATACCTGGAGAGAGGGAAAGGCCGCCTCTCTCCAGGCTACTGAATGTTATGCAGACGTCCAATCACAATAGTGTGAAGTTGAAAATCTTACCAGCCAACTATATAACCAGAAATATTTCCATCCAATCCGATCAATCCACGTATTCGATACCTGAAACCAGGGTAGTTTTTATTTTATTTTATTTCACTTTTGTTTTTCATTATCAAGTGACATGCACCATTGCACCTTTAGTTAGAATTCAGCAGAGAAAGAAGAACTGGATAGAACCATCCACGCAAGGACGTTCATGCATAAATTTGGCACTTGTTATTAAATTTCATCCAATTATTGATGAACTTATTGTCTTTTTGAAAAGGATTTGGAGCTTTCATCCAAATCTTAAGCCCTAAGAGTGCTAACGTCTAGTATGTGAACAATGAATGATTTTAAGTGCTTATAATAAGAGAGGTGTGAATTGGGTGAAGTACATCAGAGTATGCTTAGAAAATTAGTTATTGTCAGTTCTTCAACTATGTGACTAGTCACTAAATGCTTCATACTTTTTGTGCAAGGCTCTAAATCAATTCTTGTAAATATGGAAGAAGAAAAAAAGAAATACCAAAAAATTAATCTTTATTACTAAAATCTTCTTAGGTCATAAGGTAGCAGCGCCCATAAACGTGAGGTCTCCATGGGCGTGACCTATATTTGCACTCATATTTGTGTTATTTGGTCCCATGATTGACAAATACAAAAAAATGGTTATGGGTGACAAAAAAATGAACCCCAATTTTGATAGATGTGGAAACGTACTTTGTATATGGAGTGTATTTGGAATAGTACAATGTCTAGATATACTCCACATACAAAGTATGTTTCCATATCTATCAAAATTCACATTAATGGTTTTGGGAGATAAGATAATGGTTATGGGTGACAAGTGCATCTCATTTTAATGCCAATGGGTATGGAAATAAGTTCAATGAATGAAATTAAATAGTTTTGCAATACCATGAGTAAATAAACAAAGGAGGTGAAGACACCATTCAAGTACCCTAAGCATGATATTTTGTCACATTTCAAGATGGTTTTGGGTGCCCCATCTAACTACTAAAATGACTATTCAAGCTAATATTATGAATGTATGAGCACAATGAAGACTTCAATAAGCATCATTTTTAGCATCTCCTACACGCAACTATATGTTTTCATTGACTTTGAATTCTGAAAAATCTTTGAGAACAAGTATTTTCAATTAAAGCTTTTAAAGTGATACCAATTTGTTTTTTTTCCTCTTGCTTACTTAACAATATAGATTTCAAAGTTCATTAATTGATTTTTCTACTCCAAAATCCTTAGCATCATGCTTATGGGTGTTGCTAACTTAACCCCTAAATCCTTGGGGCCTTTATTTTGTCAAAAGACACTCAAAACTGCCTCTTCTATTGCAAAGCGTAAAAAAGTTTGAAAATTGGTCTTTTGCACATCTAACCAAAGGATCTTGTACTAGACTAGTATAAGAATGCTGAAACAAAATTCAAAAACTTTGACCACGTAGATTGCAAGATATTTGCGTTTTTAGTGTCAAAAACAAACTCTTTTGCACCTTGAATGACTAGATTATTTGACTTTGATATTTTTTAACTTCAAATTTTTGCGCCACAAAGTTTTGGGGTTTATTTTTCAATGGTGAAAAATTGAGTTGAGAATCTTTGGAAAAAAATCAAAATAAAAAATACTTAATTTTCATTCTTAAAAAAAACATTAGATAGAAGAAGCTTTGAGATTGAACAAAAACTTACATTGTTAATAATCTTGCAATGGAATTGAAACACAATAATCCCAATGGTGAGATTGTTCTAGAAAGTAAACTTCACCCTTTCCAACAATTTTTTTGAAAAAATGTTAAACATGCATTTAAAGATGAACTTTATAAGTTATTTTTTCAAGAAGATGCTTGAGGTGCCCAAAAATCAAGATTGTCCATAAATTTCTTATAACTAGTCCAAATGGAATGAATCAAAGCTTTGGATGTAAACAAAACTATAACCTATGAGAAAAAAAAAATTCTCTCTCATAGGTTATAGTTTTGTTTACATCCAAAGCTTTGATTCATTCCATTTGGACTAGTTATAAGAAATTTATGGACAATCTTGATTTTTGGGCACCTCAAGCATCTTCTTGAAAAAATAACTTATAAAGTTCATCTTTAAATGCATGTTTAACATTTTTTCAAAAAAATTGTTGGAAAGGGTGAAGTTTACTTTCTAGAACAATCTCACCATTGGGATTATTGTGTTTCAATTCCATTGCAAGATTATTAACAATGTAAGTTTTTGTTCAATCTCAAAGCTTCTTCTATCTAATGTTTTTTTTAAGAATGAAAATTAAGTATTTTTTATTTTGATTTTTTTCCAAAGATTCTCAACTCAATTTTTCACCATTGAAAAATAAACCCCAAAACTTTGTGGCGCAAAAATTTGAAGTTAAAAAATATCAAAGTCAAATAATCTAATCATTCAAGGTGCGAAAGAGTTTGTTTTTGACACTAAAAACGCAAATATCTTGCAATTTGTGCGACCAAAATTTAAGGATTTTTGTGTACACATTCTTACAAGTCTTGTACAAGATCCTACAGCTGGGTATGCAAAAAGACCAATTTTCAAACTTTTTTACTCTTTGCGATGAAAATGGTAGTTTTGAATGTCTTTTGATAAAATAAAGGCCCCGGGGCTTTAGGGGTTAATATATTTCTTCCTCCAAATTTTTATAGCTACTTGCTACCAATCCTTGTACTCTTGTGGGTTAAGATAGCCAGGGTCGAAACGAGGAATAATTCTATCAAAAAGTTACAAATTTAAGATAAAAAAAGCTATTTAATTTGCAAAACAATAGAAAATGGCTCCATGTGAAGTGTGAACCTTCAGAGGTCAATCCAAGGGGGTGCATAATTGCATATTGTATAATCTAAGCCCATCAAGGACAATGGAAGGACAGAGCAAAGACATCCCTCTGTCGTGGGTGCAGTGTCCCTGCCTTACCCCCAATGCAGGCAGGCACATGTGTGGCACCGTCCAAGACTTGAATTTGTTCCACCAGTACTCTTTGCATTCTCTCCTCCACTTAACTTGAAGGCGGACTTCCATGTGCCGGCCAAGTTGCCTTTAGAGCATCTCCATTCGTACTGGAAAACAACAGGTTAATGAGATTTTTGGATGAAAAAGTAGGCTATTAAAGCATGGACCCACCAAAACATTTTTATTGGCTTGGCAAAAATCGTAAATTCTTTATGCATGATAGTTTGGTTAACTGCGCATATGGTGCCATGGTGAAAAAGCTTTGATTTTTCACTTGTCAAAAAATGTAATAGTTTTAATATTTTCATATAGAGATTGTACTCGAGGATTTTGAATTCACATTTCGATTCAAAAACCTTTATTTTATCTATCTACAACCCTAGAGGAGGATAAAATCGAACATGGCTAAAATATACATCAAATTATTGCCTTTACCCTTATTTATAAATACGTTAAAATTTTCCATCGTGGCCCATCATCAATGTATGTACAGTGGGGTCAAAGAAGTAATTGTCCTTTCTTGTCTGGTGGCTAGACAAGAAAGGACAATTACTTTGTCAACCCCACTGTACAGTAGTCCAATCTTTGCATGGTAATTCTTTCAAATAACACCTTTTTGTCATCAACTAGTAAGGTGAAAGATCAATGCTGGAGATTCATTTGCTTTTGCAAACAAGGAGAGTTGTCAATGGTTGAAACTTAATGCACCTAGATGGGCAAGTGGGGGAGACATGTGGTCATTATTGGAAACAAGGAACACTACATTTCCTAATGATGAAGTTTTTAGGTTGCTTGAAGATGCTCTTAGGACAGCCCAACTCATGACAAGCACATGGAATAATTTATCTAGCCAAAATGGGCTGGGTACCTTTGATGTTGCGGCTTCTCCACGGAATCATACCTTCCTAATGTAGTGCCCCTACAAACAACTCTAAACATAGTTTAATCTACATGCTTTGAGGATTATAACTTCATTGAAAAAAATTCATAATTCTCAAAAGTTTAAGGTATACTACATTGAATTAGGGTTTAAATATGATAGGTACTTTTAAGATAACTCTAATATTTTGAGAACTGCTAATTATTTGTTTCCCATGCAATGATCTACAATCAAGTGGGTTTTCTCCAAATGTCAATAAGGTAGGAGGCTCATGAATGGAACATCTAAGGGCTGAAATTTAATTTTGGGGAGGTGAAACTTCTTGAACTATTTTTCAGTAAATTTTCCTTGAAAGACAAGAAGAATTGACATTTAATCCAAGTTGTTTCATATTTTTTGGAGCTTTGTGGAATTAGTTATAAAATTTTGAAATGAAAAGGTCATAGGACTTTATAACAGTTCACCTTCTCAAATGTACACTACTTGTACATTTTTGAAACCTATGAAAAACAACATATACACATGAGATACATTTGAGAAGGTGGACCGATTTTGAGCCTGAGTACAATATGAGCCTCCTACCTTATGCACTTTTTTGTATGCAAGTCAATAGAACAATTTTTCTTCAAGTCAGCTAAATGATCCACTTGTACACGCGGTATTGGTTATGGCAACTTAAATGTTCTTCTGTGAGGCAAGCATGGCAAGCTGTTTATTGTACTTCGAGTGTTGCTGTACTGAGTTTTCATTCATGTGTTCAAAAATCAAGTCTCCAGTAGTTCCACCATAACTTGTCAGTGATGTATGCTGAGTCGCAATGTTTGGGGAGAACCTGCCATCAATACCATTTCAGCCAGTTGAATGGCGAAAAACTAGCTGAAATGGCAAAAAAAAAAAAGAAAAAAAAAGCTAGGTGAAATGGCAAAAAAAAGGTTGAAATTTGAAAGCACTAGATAAAAACTGGTCAAGGTTACAAAAATCTAATTATAGTGTATTGCAATACAAATATAGGAAAATATTAGGTGCATGCTTCTAAAATCTGGTTGAAAATGGGATAAGGCAGGTAGCTCGAACTGCGGCCTCTCCTCTCTCAGATAAAGCCCAAGAATGGATATGAGCAGGTTTTTTTTTTTTTTCATTTCTTAAGAAGTGTTAAAGTGGCGATTTAAAACGTTATAGTGGTGTTCCATATTTCAACATTCATTCACATATTGGATAGAAAAGATCACATTAGCATATATGTTTATAATTTGGTTTTCATTCACAATTTGGCAATTCTATTTAAGTTATTTTTAACTTTGAAACCTTTTGGCAATTTCATCAAAGTAATCGTGTTTTTTTCTTATATGCTTGGTGCCAATCAAAAATATTGGTGCAATTTTGCCCCAAATCGCCAAAAAAAGAAACCATGGATATGACGTGATTCTTGAATGGACCCTCCTTAGTCATAAAAGAAAAAGTGTTTTTTATTGTAAGAGCCTATCACACTTCAGGATTTTGCCTCATCTCTTTATAAATTGCAAGGGAATGGTTCATGGGAGACCTAGAATCACAAACAAGTGCTTTCTATAGAAAACTTTGAAAATTTGTTAACAATTCAATAATGCTTAAAAAATTATGAAAAAAATTGTGTTAAATTTGGCATCCATTTCTCCTTGTCTAATAGATAAAAAAAAACTTCATGTTGTGAAAAGGCCATGAAAAGGTAAATCAACCTTTAACCCCCAAGCGCCCTAGCGCCCCAAATCTAACCTTTACGTATTCACCACTTTGATGTCTTTGACCGTTATAATCTTTTGATATGTGCAATGAAAACTCACTAAATTTTTCATATAGCTACAAACCCTAAGCCTCATGCAATATCAAAGGCTAACTCTTCTCAATGTTGTTTTTGAACTTGCAATGCCAAATTATTTGTAATGAGGTCCAACACGCCAAGAATTTGGCCTAGGCGCGTAGGGGTTAAATTGTCGCTCTTTGAGCTACCTACCTTGGACTAAATTTTAGCTTGTGAGTCTAAAATTTCTCCCCAATTGTGGGTATGCCATACGCCATTGGTAATCATTGCTTTTTTTTTTGACAATTGGTATGCAGTTCGGCAAAAAACTGACAGCTTTGGGCCGGCCTACCTAGTTCCCTCCATTTATTATGCCACGAATCAGTCACATTTCGAATCCGGCAAATGAAAAAAAATGCGCTGTTGCTAACGTGTTTGTATTGAGGACACTTCCATCTAATTTGTTGGAAAAATCCCTTGCTGGAAAAACAGCTAGAATGTCCATAATATTGAGTAGCACTAGTAAAGGCTACCTTTCCTCTAAGAGAATGGTGTGAAATATTCTACACCATTCTTTAGCTATGGGGACACTTGATTGAATTTGTTAAAGTTTATGAAAAAGAGGCTCAGTTTAGTGCACATACGTTGATGTGGGGACCTAGTCATGTCAAAAAGAAAGAAAGAATATTAATTAATTAACTGTTTTGTCAAGATGAAGTTTGTGGATGATACCTAAAGAGAGGGAAAGGGAGCCTCTCTTTAGGTTAAGGTAGAGGGCTCTAAAATGGTGCACTTTTAGGAATGGCTAACATGTTCTTCTCACATATCTACTACTGTCATTGATGAGTTAAATGGGACTAGCTATACCACTAGCTTATCAATGACAGTAGTAGATATGTGAGAAGAACATGTTAGTCATTCCTAGAAGTGCACCATTTTAGAGCCCTCTACCTTACTGTATGCGGAGTCCGTTCCATCTAATTTATTGACTGCCATTTGTAATTGGTATCCTTCTGATTGCACGAAGACCTACAAGCTTGATAGACCAAGATGGGGTAAAAAATGAACAATAATTTTGTCACTTCATTTTTTGATCAATTTTTGAGATTCTCATATAAGCATGTCGCTCTTGAGCATTGAAGGAGTTGTATATCTTGTTTTTGTGGGTCCCAAGGGACTTTGAAATTATAAAAAACTTGCTTTGTGCCGCAATAATAAAAACTTCACTTTATCTTTTTGTAAAAGTACGCTAATGATTAAAAGATTTATTTTTGGGAAATTAAGCAATAAAATGCTTTCATTGTTAAAAAGTTAAAACAAAACTACGTGCTCATACATTTTTCTCAAAAGCGTCCAAAATATGAAAGATTAATTAAGGAAATGTGGAACTCAAACTTAGTGGGTGATGCCACAACGGGCTTGGAAAGTGTTAAATAATGAACATGGTCAATGCTTTGCTAAATACTATTTATTGTTTTCATTTACTCCTCTCATGATTATAATATTGGATTTAATACAATGCTCCAACTTGAGTATAGTAGAATAGGTCAAGTTTGTACTTGGGGCAAAACACATTAAATTTCATAAGTTGTTTACCATCAAAAGATTGGATTTGGAATTTCAAATTCATATATAGATTCAAATATCATGAGTTAGTCTATAGTCACAAATAGAGACAAAATTAACACTTCAAAATATGGGTGATTTTGATGTTTCCTCGTGTGTAAAAATCTTGCATTTTCCCACCTTCAGCCCAAAAACATGTTTGATTGGTTGCATACTAAGCCACGATATCATACCAATATGGGATTCATAGATAATTTGCAAATTTTACCAATTTAACAAAGCCAAAATAATTGTGAATAAATTTTACCTCGACTTGGTCTATTCAACTTGTAGATGTTCCAACGGGTGTTTTCATAATGTTTCATTGCATCCTATCATGGTTGTAAGCATAAACTACACTTCAAATATTAAGGATTGCATGTGAACTAAAGCTATGCAACTTATATATTATCATTTTGGAAGAAAATGGAGAAATTTATGTTTCACCACTAGAAGATGTAACTTGGAAATTTTGGATTTATATTTGGATGCAACATTACTAAATCACATTGCTTGCTACGGTGATAGGAGATGCAATAAACTGATTACAAACTAAGGGATAGAAGATGCAGTAAATTGACTACAAACTAAGGGTAGATATTTTTACTTTTTACCTTGGTTTGCAAAACTTTGTAGGTTGCATAAAGTGGATATATTCATGCACGATTAGTGTCTTGCGCGTGTTTAGTTATACAATTACATACAACATTATGGTATATTGCATACAAAGTAGACAGGGATTAAAGGCATTGTCTCTTAGTTCTTCATCAACAGATTTATTTCCAAAGCATCAAACATCAATAAGCTTACTGTATGGCATCAACTGAATCCCCCCCATCAAACGATTCTTACTTTTGATTAAAATTTAAAAACAAACAACACTTCTGACTGAAGTATGAGGATAACACACAATCTTCGCGGAATGTTTTTATGTAAAAACTGCGTCGATACTAGTTCAACTAACCTTGGACAAATTAAATTGACTACCGTACTATATTTAACCCCTACAGGACCAAGCACGGTTTTCACCAAAAACTCTTCAAAACTGTCATTTTTAGAGCTTCAACCAAATTTGAAAACAAAAACATTTTTATGCATATGTGACCGTAGGATCTTGTAAAAGAATGGTTATAGAAGATGTGGAAAAAATTTCAGAGCTTTTCACCATGTAGATTGGAAGTTAGAATGGTTTGAATATTCAAAAACGTCTTATGAAAAATCGAGCAGCTACCTTTCAAAAGGTGAAATTCTTAAAGAAAAAGGTCATGTGGGTGGTGCTTCTCTAAGTTCCTTACTTCACCTAAGTAAAGTACATGTCAAAAAAGTTTCAAATCATTTGGAGTTATATAACATATGGAAAAAAATTAGTAAGTAAAAAAAAGTAGAGAATGATTCAAAACACATAATTGTTAAGAATTTAATTAAAAGGTGAAATTCTTAAAGAAAAAGGTCATGTGGGTGGTGCTTCTCTAAGTTCCTTATTTCACCTAAGTAAAGTACATGTCAAAAAAGTTTCAAATCATTTGGAGTTATATAACATATGGAAAAAAATTAGTAAGTAAAAAGAAGTAGAGAATGAGTCAAAACACAAAATTGTTAAGAATTTAATTATGGAAATGAAAAATGCCAATCCCAATGGCCAAAATGTTTTCATAAACAATATTCATCCTTCAATTTTGTTCTTTTTCCAAAATATTGAAAATTGAGTAGAATAAAGGGCTTCAAAGTTTACTTTGGAGTAGAGAATCCATAACTGCCCGCAAACAAAAAATCCTCATAACTTTCATCTTGTTAATCCAAACGGAATGGTTCAAAGCTTCCTACATTCACATAAATCTCCTAAATCCATTTAAAAACTTTGTTTTTGAAAAAAATGATTTTTAAAAATCTGCCCAGCCTGCCCGCCAAATGTAAAAAAAAACATATTAGGCCATAACTTTTTACTCATAATTCCAAATGCCATGAAATTTAGTGCGTATGAAAGATAAACCTCGTCCCCACATTCTGTTAAAATTTCAACCTAAAATATGAAAAACTTCAATCACAGGTACTTGCCCAAAATCGCTATGTTTCTAAAAAGGGGTCTGGTCCTTTACGGGTTAAGGATCAAACTCCAAAATTTAGGGTGGATAGTCAAGAAGTCCGTGCTGAGGATGGATACAGGTGGTTTGGAATTACCAAAATTCATCAACATAAGCACCAATCATTGCATTATTTCTTAAAACAACGCTTTTGAATAATCGTCACAACAACAAATAACACATATCTTATTATGAATAGTCAATTGAACATAATAAAATTGAAATGGTCAAGAATGATGGTTCCTCCTTTGTCGTCCAAAACGCCTAAACTATTTTTTTTTGTTTTGTCCACTTCAAAGTCTATGTTTATCTATTGACATTGACTTGATTCAAGAAACTATAATTTTTTACAATTTACCATTTCAATACAATTAACCCCTAAAGTATTGAACATCTTTTTTTTTGCAACATAGCAATTTTGGACAGCTCACTATCAATGGAATTTTTATTTTTTTTCTCTGAAATTTTCACACATGATGTGTCCAAGGAGTAGCTTTAAGGCCCAACAAATTTCATAATTTTTGACTACTTGGTTCAAAAGTTATTACATGATATGCTATTTTCTTTGCTCGTCAGATAGATAGAAAACTTATTTAAAAATTACATTTTTTGAATCTTGCTTTTTTGGAATTGGTTCTTTCCATTTATGTATACATGGGAAGCTTTGAATCATTCTATTTTAATCAATGAGATGAAAATTATGAGGAGAGTTTGTTTCTTGACAGTCATGGAATCTCTACTCTAAAATAAACTTTGAAGTCCTTTATTTTACTCAATTTTCAATATTTTGGAAAAAAGACAAAACCTAAGGATGTAGATTGTTTATTACAACATTACCACCATAGGGATTGGAATTTTACATTTCCATAATTAAGTTCTTAACAATTTAGTGGTTAGAATCATTCTCTACTTCTTTTTACTTAATATTTTTTTCCCATGTGTTGTACAATTCCAAATGATTTGACAAATTTCAAGTGTGTACTCAACTTGCTTTGAAGGACAAATCCAAAGAGTTACAACCATTTTGGAATTTTTTTCATACAAATATGACCTTGTGAAGTGCAGCTCCCTAGATTTTTGCAGGGACAAAAAATGACTTTTTGTCAATTCAAACTCAAATATCTTACAATCTACATAGTGGAAATTTTTGATTTTTTTTTTTCACATCTTTTGATACTAGTGTAGTATAGGATCGTATGGCTACATGGGTAGAATTTTATTTTATTTCTAAAAGTTGGTACTTGTACTAGAAATGGCAGTTTTGGAGCCGTTTTTGGTGAAAAAATAGCTTAGGACCTTAGGGGTTCAAAAAATAAAAATACCATGAACCTAAATCAATGCTGTTTCGAAAAGGAAAAAAAACCTCGTTTTTTGTAACAAACATGATTAAGTGAAAATTTTAAAAAATACAATATTAATTTTCAACAAATAAATCCAAATCACCATTCTCCTAAAAAAGAAAGTGGAAAATTTATCAAAATTGAATTTTCGCATAAAAACTTAATTATTTTTCAAGATAGAATCACAATGGATTTTTTTATAGTCACATTTAAAAACAATAATTGGAATTAAAAGAAACTTTAGCTTCGGGAGCTAAAATCTGGCATTTCTCACTTTTCGACTAGTTTTTCAATTACTTCCTATGTTTCTACCTTGAGTATATTATAATTAGTTATTTTTTTGGAATATCCTTGGATAATTCTTTTTTGGGAAATTTCATGGATACCCCTGAAGTTTGCCATATTTTCTTAGATATCTCTACTTTTTCAGAAATTTCACAAATATCTTTGGACCAAAAATTTTAGACGTTTGTATTGTTGTGCATGCCACTTCCCTTCTTCCTTTGTGCGTACATTATTCTTTTCTTGTTATGCAAGTGTATAAAGGAAGAAGAGAAGTGACATGCACAACAAAAGAAACACCTGAAAATTTGATCCAAGGATATTAGTGAAATTTTTGAAAAAGCACAGGTATCTATGAAAATATGACAAACTTTAGAGGTATCCATGAATTTTTTTTTTTTTTTTTTTTTTAATTTCAAATTTCACCCGGTCTTTTTTGGAATCTCAACAGGCTGACAACACACTAAATGCCGGCCCCAAACACCAATTGGGATCTGGTTGAGATCCCAAAAACCCGACGGTGACGACTGACGGCGACGGCAACTGAAGCCGACAAAATAGTCCACCGTCGGTTCGTTGGTCGACTCTCATAAATACTATACAGTAATAAATACGAAATACATACATGAGGAATTCCGTAGTCCGTACTCTGTCTCTCTCTCCCCTTGGCACTCGGCAAATACGTATAAAGCACCAGCTCTTCCCCTGGCTCGTCTCTTCTTCTTCCTCGATCGCCTCCTTTGCCAATCGCACTACCAAATCCCTTCCATCGCAGATCTCTTAACAATCTTCACGTTGTTTCAGTCTCCTTTCCCCGAGTTCCTCGCAATTCTCTCCAAATCTCAGCAAGTAGCTCCGAGGATATATCGATGGAGCACAGCCGGCTATTGCGGTAGTTTTTGCAATGCAGCTGGAAGTGATCCATGCCACTTCTGCTATTCTCTGAAGTTTGAAAGCGGAATTCAACTCGAGCAATCGTTCGCTATTTAAGTTACGTTTGGATCGCTTTGTTTGCCTTCAATTAGCTGCATATACCGCGCATTGCAATTCTTTGCTTGCACTTGGTTTAATTTGTGGAGAACATACATGAGCTGTGAGATTTTGTTTTACTCACGAATGCTCTGTAATTCGGCTCGAGGAATCGTTAGCCGTTTCGGTTCCGTTTGGACCGATTTATTTGCCTTCAATTAGCTGCATGCTCCGCGCATTGCTATTCGTTGCTTGCACTTGGACTTGCTTAGAACATACATGAGCTTCGAGACTCTCTGAACTCACGCGTGCTTTTGTAATTCGGCTTAAAAAACCGTTTGGCATTTTGGTTCCGTTTGCACCAATTGGTTTGCGTTCAATCAGCTGTATGCACTGTGCTAAGTGTGCTTTGCTATTCGTTGCTTGCACTTGGACTTGCTTAGAACATACATGAGCTTCGAGACTCTCTGAACTCACGCGTGCTTTTGTAATTCGGCTTAAAAAACCGTTTGGCATTTTGGTTCCGTTTGCACCAATTGGTTTGCGTTCAATCAGCTGTATGCACTGTGCTAAGTGTGCTTTGCTATTCGTTGCTTGCACTTGGACTTGCTAAGGACGTACATGAGCTGCATGACATGTTTCGCTCACGAATGCGCTGTAACGCGTGCGAGGCTCAGTGACCTAATGATATCTTACTGTGGAGTTCGTCGTTTTGAGCGTTTGAGGCTAGGACCAATTTATCAGTAGACGGTGACTGTTTTCGATCTTGGCATTGTGTGGTTCCGTTTGAATGTATGTTACTCTTAACATAGAGTGTAACTTACTACGATATAATACGATGGCCAGCTTTGTCCACACTAAGCTCCTGTGTGTGCTCTTGGCGGTCTTCTTCGTGCAAGGAGTTGTTGGAGGCGGCTGGAGCGGATGGACTGGTGCTTCGGCAACTTTCTATGGTGGCAGTGACGCTGCAGGAACCATGGGTATGTACATGCCAGTTGCAGTTGTTTGGCATTGCCTCTCACCATTAACTGAGTGTCGTTGTCTGCTCTCTGGCGTTGGAATAGTCCTGACTAGTTAACAGCAAAATTTTGTAAATTTCCATGTCGCATTTCAGGAATTCTTCACGTTTTCCCTGTGAGTTGTTAAACATTTCTATCTATTTCTTCTCTGATTTTTCCCTGTCTCACATTTCCCTGTGTACTAATTCATATGGAATTCCTTTGGCAAGAGTTTCACGTAACGTTACAGGCGGGGGTTTGAAACTAAAATGTGAGTATGTTGATGGTGTAAAGCCTATAAGGTTTTGTATTTGAATCCACTCTAAAGGTGCTTGATTGAGCGTAATTTCACAGGATCCAAGTATTGAGACAGGGATCTTGTTATGAGAACAAGCCAGCATATATTACCAGATTTTTGCATAAAGTTTTTACGATGCACGCCATAGCTCGGCTTGTTTATTCGCGTAACGACGCTCTACTATCAAGTTACCTTGAACCAAATTGTGCTATTTTGCATTTTCTGTGGATTACACGCACTCAACAAGACTTCTGACGTCGGTTTGTCTGGCATTGACTCAATGCAGGTGGTTCTTGCGGCTACGGCAACGTGTTCATCCACGGATACGGAACCAACACTGTAGCTTTGAGCACAGCTCTTTACAATTCCGGCTTCTCATGCGGGTCGTGCTTTGAGGTCAAGTGCGGTACGAATGCGGCAGGATGCATCCCAGGCAGCCCCTCCATCACTGTCACGGCCACCAATTTTTGCCCTCCCAATGCGCATATTCCCACTAACAACGGAGGATGGTGCAACATGCCCAGGCAACACTTCGACATGGCTCAGCCGGCCTTTCTTCGCATCGCCCGGTTCCGCGCAGGCATTGTGCCTGTCATGTACCGAAGGTACGCCCGCACACTCACTCTCTGCTTTTGTCCAACTTAATCTCCACCATTTCATTAGTATTATCAAAACAATATAATTACATCAAACTTGCCATTGTAGCCTACTTTGAAGTTCTAATTAGTCTTTAAAACTAAGATCTTTCTCGATCTTCAAAGATACTAACCCCTACAAGAAGTTTGTCTTCATTCAAGAAGAGGTTTTTGGATCCTCAATTTCTAACTTGGAATTTCACAAGATTGGCCGGCGTTAATAGTGAAGGCACATTTTTGAGAGACTATCGTATAGCTGTAGTTTTCTGGACTCAAAACTGGAGCCAATCTTGTTTGCACCACTAAAAAGCTGGAGCATCACTGAGCCTATTTGCCATTACTTGTCCTAAATTCAAACCTCTAGGTTTTCACTGTCTACCTCAGAACTCAGCTAAGCAATAGTTTTCAAACCTTTTTGAGCACTTGCAAGTCACATTTCTTGAGCCTCTAATATCGGTCACATGACTTAAATTTGTCCATGTCTTTTCCAGTTTCTTCCGTCTGATTGATTATTCTACCATCTCCACAAGTCCCTCTTAATTCTTATTGTGCTTCCATGTGAACTCAAACATAATTTTACCCATAACTATCTTCAAAGGATCCTCTTCAACTGGTTTAAAGTAGTGTGTCAATGCGCAGAGTTTCGTGCAATAGGTCGGGGGGCATGCACTTCACCGTCAACGGACACAAGTTCTTCAACTTAGTGCTGATCACAAACGTCGGCGGCACTGGCAACATTCAAGCAGTGAAGATCAAAGGCTCCAGAACACCCGACTGGCAGCCAATGTGGCGCAACTGGGGCCAGAACTGGCAAATCAACACCAACCTGAATGGACAGAGCCTCTCATTCATGGTCACGTCCGAAGACGGCCGCACGGTGACGAGCATGAACGTCGCTCCACAATTCTGGATATACGGGCAAACTTTTTCAGGGCTCCAGTTTTAACCGACACTTGAACTGGTAACATTTTATTTTTACCACTTCCTCAGCATTTGATTATACTAACTAACACGACCAAAAAGAGTCGTCAAGGGATCATGAGAAAGGTTCAGAAAGGTTAGTTAGCCTACCCACACCATCCCTCAACCACTCTGTCCACTTATAAAAGCAGCCGCCCGTGGTGTGCATCTCTTTGAAGCTTGCACACTAGTCGTGACAAGGCCCCATTTTTCTCATCTTTGTACTATTCCTGCATCTTTATCTTCTTAGCTACACTCTTTGCAAAGTTCCGTTTACCCTGAAAGAAAATTTTGCAACTGCGAGCGGACGTAGGACAATAGTATATTCCATATAGCTCCCTTTTGATTTATTTACTGCTTGAGCGTCTGTTTGGTTTCATTGCCTACTTTAGAGATTTCAGGATTTATGAAAACACATCCTTATAGTTCAGCCATAATCTTCTGTACGTTGAGTTCGGGAAGATGATGGCTGCATATAGAGTGAGACGATATATGGGAGTATGTAATACTGCATATGCACTTTTAGATTTACGTTAACCCTTGAACGGCCCGAAAGCCCTTTGCGGCTGTATGTAAGGCCGTATATATAGACGTATTTGAGTTGTTTTGAGGGCTTTCCAAAAAAAAAATGCATCCACCATCATACAACCTTTCAATATGTATGGTTGCAACGCTTAATTTTGAGCTGATTCAAACTTTTGAATATTTGTTGTGACCGAATTTGGTACCGTATCTCTAGAGCCCAAGGGCCCCTCAGGGGTTAAACCATTGGCACAAACATTTGTCAAAGTGATACTATTAGTTAAGTATTCATTAATGTTTGAAAATACTGAACCCTGAAAAGGCTTGGTTGATCAGTTTACGGTTGATTTTTGCACATTTTCATCCACTTTGGGCAAATTATACCATAAGTGGGATTGCATTGAAAAGGAAACGTGCTCCATGTTCACATTATCATGTTGCGCGTGGTATTGAACCATTTGGACTAAGAAAGAAGTGTCGACATCAATTTGTTGCATTTGTTCTTGTATCATTTGGATTTCAATTAAAAAAAGATTGCTTGGGTTTAAACTGAGAAAGATATTTGACAACAAAAAGTACTTGATGGCAAGAAGTGCATGGGATCTATTTTCAGGGTCAATTTCGAAAGATGTTCACTCATGCGCAAAAGCAATGGCCAATTTGTGTTCTCTTGTGAAAGAAGCTTTGCCAAATCCACCCTTCAAGAAGTGTTGAAGAAGTGATTCTCATCCATTGATATCTATTTCTGTGTTTGGAGATCAACACGCCTTCCAACAAACTCACATGTGATCATCCAACATACTCTTAACCCTTGAACGCCAGCAGTGGAATCCAAAAAATGAGGTTAAAAGGGACAGTGCTTGAAAACATTGTTTGCCCTGAGTTGGGAAATTATATCAGGAGGATTCACCGTTAAAATAGCAAAAAGGGTGCTTGATGCACCCGACCATAAATTTGCAAAATTTTTGATCTCACCATTTTGGAGGTTATAATAGTCAAAGTATAGTTGACTATGTGGCAATTAGCCATTTTTGGGGGGATTTGTGGCTATGGACGCAAAAAATCATGCTTCAAAGGAGGCTCCTTTTGATGAAATTTAGGCAAGGGGTGTGATATACAATTGTCTCGCTTGTTACCAAATTTGGTGATATTGTGACATCTATGGCTTTGACCTTCACAAGGGCATAGCTCTAGGTGGTACAATTGCAAAACCCTTCTTCAATCTGAGGCATGCGTGCTAAAACAACCCTAATGGTATGGCACCGACCATACCAATGTCCTCTATCCTTGTGCCCGAACCCTAAAATGCACAAAATTTCATTTTGGCATAATATTTATTAATTTGGGAAAAACCAAGGTCCCACTTTGTTATCCTCTCAAACCCAAAAAGTTACTTTAATACCAGATTCAAAGGTATCAAATTCAATTTGAGCCACTAAGATTTTTTCCCTTGCAAATCCCTCCTCTCAAGTGGGGGCACGTGTCAGTTTGAGGTGATCACTTGAAACTTCTTGACTCACTTCTTGAAAGTCCCAAAATGTACCATTTTTCCCAAATTAACAAATATCGCATTGTCCGCACTTGTACAAGTGGTGAAATCCCCATCACCCTCTTTGTGGTATGAGAGTAATACCGTACCCTACAAAAAGTACACTTTCCAAGATAGTATACATTTGATTTGGACCTTGTTCTAATAAAATTTGATTTTGAGCAACCACATTCTGGTCTGTGGGGCGCTCAGGGGTTAATATTTAGACAAAAAGAAGCACCTCTATATTCACCAAATGTTACTTGAGAAACTCCATAAAGGCTAAACTTCAAAATGCAATTATAATTCCAATCTCAACAACAGCAACTGTACTCACATCAAATCTCAATATACAATAAGAACATTTTAATAAAGAACTAAGTTTTCAAAATGGAAATACAAATTCTACTCACCCAAGAATCAACTTCCATATGTCATTGAAATCAAAAATATCACAAAAGCAACAAAGGAATTACAAAGCCATATACATAATGCAGTGTTATTAAAAACAACAAAATCAAGATCAGAAATGCTGTTCCAGCAATTTTCTTGCAGGAAGGAGATCTAACTCATCTGATTTTCCTTTCCGCTGATCACCGTGGCCAATTCCTACCACGCAGCATGGAAGTTAAGTTAGCTCCTAACTTATTTTACCAAGCCCTTTCTTCGAGTTCCTTGACGAAAAACTTCCCCTGAGAACACTTGTCAGAATATTTGTTCGTAAGGTAGAAGGCTAAAAAACCGCCCATTTAAGGGCTCATCCACCTTTTTCATGGTTTTCCATGGATGGGAGGATTTTCAGTTCATTTTTCAGACAAAGAGAAACAGATGCGGAATGTAACACAAGTTGTTACATATTTTTTGAAGCATTTTTGAGTTACTTATGAATTTTCAAAGTGAATGTGTCATAGGTCCCTATTTATGGCCCTAAACCTTCCAAGAACCGTTCACTTGCAAATTGTGAAGAGATTTGGAAAAGTAAGAAGAATAATTGACTCTTGCAATTATAAACACCTTTTCTTCCATACAATGACTGTAAGAGACCAATTTAATAAGAACCACCCACTGCATCATTTCACTATAGGCTACTTGTACGGTTCAAAATGTGCGAGCGGAATGTGAGCATCCTTACCTTAATTTATTTTACCAAGCCCTTTCTTCGAGTTCCTTAACGAAAAACTTGCCCTGAGAACACTTGTCAACAGGCAAGAGCGCCAGAGACGCACATGCGACGCCAGCCTGCTCCTTCGACGTCCACCGCACCGACGCCGACATCTCCTCGGCTTTGGCAGCACCCACTTTGTTTATGAAAGAGTTGAGGAAATCGGTCTTCATGGCTCCCGGGCAGACGGCGTTCACGAAGATCTTCCGACCCTCGGGTCTGCTCTGGAGCAGCTGCGATGCTAAGACGCGTGTGTAGATGTTGAGGAAGAGCTTTGACTCTCGGTACTGGAACAGGTTCTTCCCCCAATTCTCCTCCAGTGCTCTTCCCGCTTTCACGTCTTCCAAATACTTGGTTGCAAGAGCATCTGGGATAGTTGTTTCCAATGGCTCCTTTAACGCTTCTGCAATCTTCCCCTTGAGGTACTCGTTGTGTTCGAAGTTCTGTTCCATCAGCAAAAAAATAAATAGATAAAATCAGAAACTTTCGGAGTTTGGGGACTAATTTCAGCTTCTTGGTGACTTTTGTAGAATGTAGGGAAGATAAAAGATAACAGAATTGGCATGCGTAGAGTTGGGGACAAGAAGATAGATTCTATCCTTGGATTCTTTCTTGCATACTCCATCATTGGATTTAAAAGTAGGGTAAGTTTTATGGATATCCCTTAAGTTTGCCATACTTGTATAGATATCCCTGATTTTTCAGAAATTGCACATATACCTTTGGACCATAATTTGCAGGCGTTTGTTCTATTGTGCATGCCACTTCTTTCTCCCTTGTGCGCACATTGTTTTTTTTCCGTTCTATTGCAGTTCTCGCTTTAACATTGGTCACGAAAGAAGGAGCGCGCATAACAAAACAAACCTCTTAAAATTATGGTCCAAGGGTATTTGTGCAATTTCTGAAAAATCAGGGTATCTATACAAATATGGCAAACTTCAGGGATATCCATAAAAATTTCCTTAAAAATAACTGCATATTTTGTAAGGGAACTTTAATACCCTTCTAGTTATGATTTGTAAATATTTTCAAGTTTTTTTTTTATCACTTCTCCCTTGTTTTTTACAACTCAAATTCTAATGCCATTTGTCTATCAAAGTCAATACAGAGTCAACCGTCAACTTATCACTCCAAGTCCATCCATCATTATGAATCCACCACTAATCTTTTTCAATCTACAAGAGGAGCTTTCAAGGTGATGAAATGACATACTTAAAAAAAATTGAGCTTGTCAAGAGTTAAAGACATGGTGGAGCAACAATCTACACCTCCATTAGCTTTTATTTCTCTTATCCTCCTGTGTGAGCCTTCAGCAGTTAGGGCCTAAGTAAGGGGTGGATCTGTTTAGCTAAGTCTCTAATTCTCAATTCATTAGCAGAGAGAGAGAGAGGAAAGATAAATTGTAAGTTATTAAGTACCTCCGTTTGGCCAACTTGGGAAGAGACCATGACAATACGAGCTCCAAAAGGCGAAGCTCTCAACAACGGCAATAGCTTTTCAGTAACTCTTCTCACGCCAAAGTAATTAGTTTCAATTGTAGACAATGCGTCGTTGTAATTATCCGCCTCGGACGTCCAACTCACTGCCGCATTGTTTACCTGCCAATCCCCACAACTGCTAGAATTAGCAAAAAATATACCAGATTTATTGATTGCTACAACAAAAACATGTTTGTTTGGTTCGAACATTGTGGCAACTCATCTAGAGACACACCCATGGGTGGAGAGGATCTCTTCAGAATGCGTGGTTAGCAACATTATATGCAAATATTGCTACATGGAAAACTGCTCACGCTTTAGATAAGAACGCATAACTGTTGGCTGAGAATGTACAACTTGATTAGTTTAGCATAATTTAGTGGTGTTTTAGCCACTTGAGCTAATTGTGAAAACCTCATTTGGGAACATTGATCACTTTCATGTCAAAGACTATCAAAAGAACAAGATCTCCAAGAAGCCTATCTCTGTAATTAGAATAATTAGCTACTTAAACGTAAAGTAGACAAGAAGAGAGCTAATTGCATCTTTTATGTTGACCTTAGAAACTTATCACTTTCAGTAGAGTTACGGGGTTTCACACCAAGTCGCACGTTGCAACTAAACAAGTCCCACTTCAACTCAACGTAAGATTCTAGCTTGTTCGACAAAATGAAATACTACTGAAAGTCATAAAAAACTTATAAGGAAAAATTTATGGGACTTGAGTTGAAGTTTTGTTTCTTATTTTACCTTCTTATGACGTCAAAACTTTCAAAAAAGTCTTGTCATGTAAGGCAGTTTCTAAGTGAATCGGGACACGGAACTTAGAACAGACGTATTATGAATTGCAAAGTCTTCATTTTCAGCTCTCAACCAATCAAAATTAAAGATTTCCACTGGATTTGGAACATAGTGTAAACCGGCCCTTGGTTTGCACTCAGTAAGCAAGATCGGTTTCGGTTTAAGCATGGCTTGATAAAATGCTGCAGCCACTGATCTTTCTGATCTTTGCATGAAAACAATCCTTTAGCCTTTCAATTATGATCTACAACCTTCCACCTTGAACGATTGCATAAGAAGTCATTAAAAGATTTGGTTTCAAGAGAGTGTATACATGATAGAGTCCTGTACAAAAAATTGAAACAAATCACGTGGAAATGGAAAGACATTGCAATGAAATGGAAACACTGGAGAGACAAAACTTACAACATTAAAGATTTGATTTCAAGAGAGCGTGTGCTTAATGGAGTCCTCTACAATAAGTTTTAAACAAACAATGTGGAAGTGGATAGAATCTGCAAACAATGGAAACAACGGACAGAGAACAGCTTACAAGAATATCAAATGTTTAATAGTCATCTACAACAAATTTTTAACAAGTAAGGTGGAAACGGAAAGATGTTGCAAAAACTGGAAGCAATGGAGTTGAGAAAGAAAACATACAAGGATATCAATACCGCCAAAGGTCTCTTGCAAGTAAGATGCCAACTCGGCCACGGATTGGTCCGCAGTGACGTCGAGCTGGTGGAAATGAAGAAACTCCTTGAGCTGCGGCTCCGTCTTCACAGCGCCATTGACGGCAGCAAGCCCTCGGGCAGTGTCTCTCGCCGTGGACACAACCGTGACGCCGTTTCTCGCGAGCGTTAGGGCGATCACTTCGCCTAAGCCCTTGTTGCTTCCCGTCACTACAGCTACGGTGCTTTTTGACCACCACCTGATTAAACACAGAAATTCCAGAACGTCACGGCCGTCAAAGCTCCGTCAAAACACCGCGATCAATGCAATTTCGATTCAAACAAGTCGGAAACAGAGCAGGACATGATTCTTGACCACGATTTTGCTAACAAACAGAATGAATGTATTGATAAACTACGCACTTTGCGATCAATGCATTTGCAATTCAAACAAGTCGAGAAACAGAGCAGGACATAATATTTGACCACGATTAGCTGACAAACAGAATGAATATACTGATAAAACATAGACTTCGTTTGTGATCAATGCAATTGCAACTCAAACAAGTCGAGAAACAGGGAAGGATATAATATTTGACCACGATTTCTAACATTTTCGAATGAGTGTATTGATAAACAATGCACTTCTTTGCGATCAATGCAATTACAATTAAAACAAGTCGGAAACAGAGAAGGACATGATAACTTACTTGACCACGATTTGCTAACATCTTCGAATGAATAACTACGCACTTCTTTGCGATCAATGCAATTTCAATTCAAATAAGTCGAGAAACAGAGAAGAACATGATACTTGACCACGATTTGCTAACAAACAGAATGAATGTACTTCTAAACTACGCACTTCCTAGCTATCAATGCAATTGCAACTCAAACAAGTCGAGAAACAGAGAAGGACTTAATATTTGACCACGATTAGCTAACATTTTCGAATGAATGTGTGATAAACTACGCGCTTCTTTGCGATCATTGCAATTTCGATTCAAACAAGTCGAGAAACAGAGATGGACATGATATTTGACCAAGATTTGCTAACAAGCAGAATGAATGTACTGATACGATATGCATTTCTTTTGTGATCAATGCGGTGAAAATTTCAGGTGAAGGAGGAGCAGAGGAAGCGGAATTACTTGGCGGCCACGTCGAAGAGTAGAGCGCGGCTCATGATTGCGAGCTTCTTCACTAGAAATGTTTACAACGAAATGAAATGGAGAGGAAGAAAAACACACTGAAGCTGTAGAGATAGTGTTTTTGAAGGAGAACGGAGACGAGATGTGCTTCTATGGAGGGAGGACTTTGGTGACGTGGAGGGTGGCGATTGGTGGGACATTTGTGTAGTGGGGCCAGGTGGAACTGAGGGGGGTCGGAAAGTGGAGACGAACGTTCATGCGATGGATGGTTGAAAAGGTGGGACGTCGGGTTGGATTCTGTTGGACGGAGGTGGACGAAGGTGGACGAGGTGACTTGCCCACCGACACCGACACTCGTTGTTTGATGAAAGGGAAGGTAATTGATACATGTACCACCCCTTGTTGACTATTCTATCACACCCTACTATATATGGTCAATATCTTCTTTATAAAAAAATGTCTACTCTTGGTAGTGTATTTTATGTTTGTTTGTGTGTGTTTGTGTATCAGTTTGATAGTTCGTGATTGGCTGAGGGTCAAGGGGCAAATTGAAAAAACAATGGCATGGGTGTTGGGTGTGAAAGGGCAAATCCATTGGACTTTTTTCCAAGAGGTGGGGAAGGAGAGATGAAGAGACAAATTGATTTGAAATCCAAATTGAAACAATAAGGAGGTAAATGAAAGGGCATGTTTGTAATTGTTCAAATTTAATCGTGCCTCATTGGATATTTTTTAATTTAATTTTAGAAAATATCAAATTTCTTTGTACTCTTTTTATGAATGGCATATATTTCTTTTTACTAAAGTAACTTCTAATGAACATTGTAATTTGCTCAAATTATTAAAAAATCTATATTAGAATTATTTAATTTTAGTTCTTTAGATTGATTTAATTCCAATCTTTTCTTTTAAATGAAATTTCTACTAAAAAATTCAAGTTGAATTTCTCCAAAAAAATTCTAAATGGGGTTGCAAACTCATGTACTTATGCTAAATGGAAACATCACATTTACCTTTGCTATGCTAAATGGGGCTACCTCCTTCTTTAGTAAATTTTTTTCCTTTTTTTTTCCAAAATCCCCCAACTCAAATCCCACACCACCATGATAGACTAGTCTTGAGACCATTTTGCGGTAGCAAAATGGGATCAAGACTTGTCTATCTATATAATAGAATATGATTTACGTAGCAATCTTTTTACTACAATCCTTTTACTTATTACTACTTGGTCATTGTCTCATTGGAGAGGAAAAGGCACCCATAGAGGGGGTGAAATGCTACAAAGGGAGAGGAAAAAGCATATGGATGGTGAAAAGTCATTGGAATAAATTGCCAAAATGTATTTGAATTTTTCAAATTTGATATTTTAAAGTATTAAAAATTTGAGGCTCTCTATGCCTCTATGTTTCTCAAATTTTGAAATTAGCGAAGGAGGAGGAAGAGGAAAAGGTTGGGAAAAGACATAGGTTATGTGCACATTCATTTTTTAAAATTGCATTCATGCACTCCGTTGGAATGACGGGTCTCAGTACTAGTTTACAATATTAAAATAGGTGTGGACCATGAGATGGGAAAAACATCACTAATTTGAAAATACAACTTGACATAGAAGATGCAATTTTTTTTTTCACTTTTCAGCTCTTAATCTTGCTCATGGTATCAATTTAAAAAAATAAGAATTAAACTAAACCTAATTTAGATTTTTTAATTGGTGTTATGAGCATGATCTAAAGCTAAAAAAATCCAAATTAAAGTTGCAACTACTATGTCAAGTTGTATTTCCAAATTAGTGATGTCTTTTCTTGTGGTCCACACCTATTTTTAAACTTTAAATATTGACTATATATAATAGGGTGTGGTAGAGTAGTCAAGAAGGGGTGGTACATGTATCATTTCCCAAGGGAAAATATCAAAAATAGGCTTGACAATTGACCGTATTTCAAAAACAAGCCTAACAATTAAAAATACCAAAACTAGACCCCATTGGGGTCTGTTTATCAAAGAACTTTTTTGGTTATTTTCTCTATTTTGTACTATAGACATTAAAAAATCAAATTTTCAACCAATTTTTCAGCCAATGTCTACAAACTGTAAATGGCTTTTTTCTCATTTCAACCGGCTAGCTTTGAACTAGCCGCCGGTTCTTCCCAAACCTTGGGCCTCATCATATATCAAAAGTAGGTCTTGCAACTAAGGTGACCAACATTTTGTGCAAGTTTATTTATGGGAATTGATATGAGCACACCTAGGGTTTAATATATGCACACCATGGGAGCAAAGTTTTTTTTAATTGACACAAAGGACTCTGCTGTCAGCTTCACATCGGAAAATATATTGAGGGAAAAGCAGTCATTGGCTGAAGTTTGTTAGAGGTGGCAAAATATCACCACTAAAAAAACCTTGCAAGGAAGAGGTAAATGTCAAATATGTATCATTAAAAATTTGAAAATTGAAAGCTTGAACTTAGATTTGGATTTAGAGACCCAACCACAATGGAGGTTGCAATTGAACAACGACCAACGGAAAAGCTTAGCTAGGGGGCAAATTATTACCTTTACCCATTAGAAAAAGTATGAACCCTCCACAAGGACCCTAAGAACCCCTTTCAAGGGGCCATCTTAGTTGTTTTAATTTGTACCTTGGCATAACAAAAATTCCTTACACCCTACTACGCCTTTGATTACAATCATGGCTCTCATTGGCATGTCCAATTTTCATTGAGAGTCACAATTCCATGTACATATACATCCTTGTAATTACATCTATTTACTTCTACAAATTTTTCAAGATTTTAGAGGTGACGGTTATGGGGACACTAACGCTTATGGGTGTTCCTAACTACCTACCTTAAGTGAACGATGAATGACTTTAACCCCTGAGCGCCCCACAGGCAAGATCCTATTGAATAGGATTTCACTAGGCCCTTGGGGGGATTGGATCTATTTTTTTGATTTTGTACTAAACTACAATTATCACGATAATCAAGTGGTCCTTGCAAGTGAAATAATGGCAAGTCAAGTCAAATGTTGTACAAGTAGCTAGGGAGTCATGATTGAATGGAACACCATAAGCAGCGAGTTGGCAAGGAGCATCTTACAAGCCCCTTGCAAACTTCCTTGCAATGTATTTTGTAATAACAAGGAATTCACTGGCAAGGGTTCAATCATGTCCTAGGCCCTTTTCAAGATAATTCTCATCAACTTTGTTGGACATCGTTTTCTGTGCCATTGCAATTTGAAACCTTCAAACTTAGCATTCAAAAAAGTACATTCTTTGATGATTTGTGAGTGTGTGCATTCACATCAAATCTTGCTACCCACATAATTTGAGATGAATCAAGGGCTTATAGAATTTTGTAAAAAACAACAAATAGCAATTGCCTACCAAAAAATGAGATTTTGCCATCACGTGTTGTTTGATCAAATGTTATAATCTCCCATCGAACAAAATTTACACGCCCTTTTCTAAGTAGGCGTTCCATTATTTTCAATGGTCACTTTTTGTGGATCATCCAAGATATGATCAAAGTTATAGGTCTCTGAATACCCTCAAAAAAACTCTGGGCGCTCAGTGGTTAAATGCTTCAGTCGTCCACTCAGCTCGTGCATCCATCCCGCTCGTTCGTTCAATTCCGCTCGTTCGTTCAATTCCGCTCGTTCGTCCATCCAGCTCGTTCGTCTTTACCACTCGTTCGTCCATCTCAGCTTTCCTCCCATATTTCAATTAGGGTTTGGCTCTATCGACCCCCTCACTTCGACAATTGTTATTCCAACGCACCAATTTCTTCCTTTAGAGCAAACGACGTTGCGTGCGAGAGCGGAATTCTTTTCTACAATTTCATTTTCCATAACGCAGGATTGTTTTTTTCTCTCGTACGTAGCATAAAGCGATGGAAGACGGAAACAACAAGGAGAAGCGGGAGCGTGTGGACTCGCTGGGATGGATCACGGAGTCCTCGGTGATGCCGAAGAAGCAACGAGTGATCTCAGGAGTAGGACCGTCGTCCATCGTGGAACTTCGAGCGCAACTGTACCGCACGCAAAAGGACGTGGAGCGAGCGAAAGAGCTCGGCGTCGATGCGACTGTTTTAAGGCCCAAGAAGAAGATCGACGCATTTCTGAAGAAGAATTCGGGTGTGGAGGACCGAGCGACAAGGTATGTTGAATTTTTCATCTCATGTTTATACTATACTTTTTAGGAAAGTGATAAATGTTTTAGAAAAGAACAAAAAATTGTAATTCCTTTGTAAGAGGATTGCCCGTCTCGAACGAAGTGATGGTTTATAATTTGGAGCTTCCATCTCATTTTTATACTCTTTAGGAAAGTGATAATTTTTTCAGAAATGAATAAAATTGTAATTCCTCTGTAAGGAGGATTGCCTGTCTCATTAGCAAAACAAACGAAGTGATGGTTTGTGCTTTGGAGCTTCCATCTCATTTTTATACTCTTTAGGAAAGTGAGAATTGTATTAGAAAAGAACAAAATTGTAATTCCTTTGTAAGGAGGATTGCTCGTCTCATTAGCAAAAACGAACGAAATGATGGTTTATAATTTGGAGCTTTAGTAAACTGGAAGGCCGGGCATTAAAGGCCTTGGAAGCTAGAGATAACCTAATCAATTGTTGCACTCAAGCTGAGATTCTGTGGCTCAATTCTTGACACCATTGTTTTGAGGAATATCTTGTTTTAGATAGCTACACCAAATAGTGCATTTAGGTTGCCTTAACAATTAGGTTGCCTTACCTTGGCAAAGTTACCTCATGACTCACCCTTGGCCACTTAGAGGGGCATGCAACTCTTTTCATGCTACAATAATTTCTGATTTTGTTTAAAGTTCCAACTTCCATGCTTCCTAGCTTTGGCGCTTGTTGTTGCGCCCAACCTTTGCTTGCTTCTTCCATTGTTTATCACAGTAGTTCTTGACAAAAGTTATTGTAGATATTTTAATAGTGTGAAATGTCGAGAAATTAGCATGGGGCAACCTAAATGCACTATTTGGTGTACTTAAAGTTTACTTTTAATGAGCTAGACGATGTCCTCTAGCTTGACAATTAAAAGGTGCGTGGTGAATATGAAAGCAGGCTACAGAGAGAGCCATCAGCAGATTGTTTGTAAAGATATTCTTGTGTCTTTTTGGGTCAAATCATGCGAGTGATAGCTTGGGGGAAAAAGCTTTTTAAAACCCTAGAGAGCAGTCGTCAATTGGCCCGTTGCAATCTCAATACTACCGAACAAATTAGATCATGGATATGAACTTCTTAAAAGCACGTTGTTCATAGGTTTTTATGTTAGTTGGTATGACTCGACAGGAATGATTTCGCTGGAATTTTATGATCATTTTCTGGATTGATACGGTTTATGTGTTAGGGTTTTTGATTGGGGTGGAGGTTTCGTGAGCTTCTCTTAAACTGATATTTCATTTATATTTTCTGGTACAGAGACAAGCTCCATCTCAAGGCGACGCAGGCTGGAGCTGACAGTTACGCAGCTCTGGAGAAGAAAGCTGAGCTTTATGATAAACTTGTGAGGGGCGAGTTACCTGATCAAGAGGAGAATCAGAAGTATTGTGTCGATTTTCTCCGCAAAGGGACTTTAGGTGACGAAGCCGAGGACATGGAGAGGGATAGGCTTGGGTATTTCAACCACGACGAGAGAGAGAATTTTGGAACTGCAGAGGTACCAGTTGTGATTGACAGGGGTACGTCAGAGGCGAAGCCACAATCAGGTGTGGGATGGGGATTGGGGAAATCTACAGGTTTCAGCATCGAGCAGAAACAACTCATCAAGTATGAATGGCTCTTCTGAAAATTCTTTCCATCTTCATGATAGCATATAGTTTTGAATGTACATGGTTTTCCGTGAAATTATCCTTGCTAGAGTCCATTTCATGCATTGCAAAACAGGGAATTCATTCTATTGGATTCTTGCTGTTATGAGTGGTCTCTCTTGTTTGATTGCGATTTTTTAAACGTGGCTATTGTCTCTGTTTTTGAGAGGGTTTCACGACATGAAAATATGTATTACTGGTCATTTGTTTCTATAATTTTAGTTATGAGTGAGTATAATTATGTGTTGGCTTCTACTGTTCAATTATTGATACATTGTCATATGTACTAGGTTCTAAATAAATAATTTTCAGTAACATTTACTTCATGTATGACCTATTGATGGCATACTTATGGAAAAAGGTCACCTATATGGATTGCTCCATTATCTTAGATTTGTCCTTGTAGCTTTAGTTCATTATAAAGTTTGATGGCTGGTGCAATGTATAATCCTGACATTTTGAATATGTACAGGGATGTGAACAAAGAAACAATAGAAGCTCGTGAAAAAGCAGTGGACTTGAAGCAGAGGCGGCAAATGATAGCTGACAAGAACAGACAAAAACTGCGAATAGCGTATTTAAAGAAACAGGTTGAGAAACTCAATGCTTCTGGAGGTACACAGAAAGAAGTTGGTGAATCGAAGGAGCAGGCAACAGGCTAAGTACGCTACTGTGACCGCTTGCGAACCGCGACCATCTCGTTGTGATCTTTCATCTGAACGAGGTACTCTCCGAGAGAAATTGTATAGCTATATTTGCAAAGTAGCCTAGGCTGGAGATGGGCTTTATGAATTCCAATCGACTAATGGCTTTTGCAGAAATGGTTGTGAGGCTTGCTGTAGTGCATCCGTGCGTGGATAACTGACTCTAATCGTGCCTAAACATAGAGTTCAGGGTATATACTTCCAGTCATACAACTGGATTTGAAATTGAGAATAATTCTTTACAATGTTGAGGAGCCCTTTTTGTTTCCTCGTTTCACGGATGCCCAGATTTTAAAAAAAAAAAACCTCGAGTCAGATCAAGTAATTTTGTTAAATGTACAAGAAACTGGGTTGAAACACGCATGTATATATGTGGTGCAAAGCTTTGAAGAGTGAATCAAGATCTTCCAGATAGTTTAGCTGCTGAATACAAGAGGGAATAAAAAAACCAGCTTTGAACTTCATTGGAACTGTACGTCTTGTTTGAGAGTAGATCGAGGCAGCTTTCAGAATACATCTTAGCATTTAATTTTGCAGTTTTCTGACATATTTTCATCATACAGAGGAGTAATGGTGGTATAAGAGCAGCCAGCCATGTTTGTGGTGTGAGCCGGCTTGAAGAAGAAGGTGGCATTGGGGAGCTAGAATTGTAAGATCTCACACCGCTATTGAATGTCCCTGTACCTCGGACTGATAATACTCCCTCTGTCCCTCTAAAAACGTCCAAAAAGCTTCTTTGCAAAGTATTAATTTTGTTTTAAGTCTTTGTGCTAGTGACACATGCATTCTAGAATCAATGTACCATCTACCGAATGTATGCAAAATCTCAAGTATTGTTTTGATGCTGCTGTTTGGGCACCCAAATTCCATGCAAAATGTGCCATATTTGTGCATGGTGCTAGCTCTTCATTATTTATGATTTAAAGATTAGTAGCAACAATGGTACCTCATATGGGCAAGGCCAAGCTTGCTAGGAGAGGAAATGCTCTCTAATTGCTTAACTTGCCCCCCATGAGATCTTTGAACATGGCAAACATTTTCTCCGTGTTTGAAATCAGCAAAAGGGAGCTTTTTAGTGGTACAAGAAATGTGTCTGATTTGGTCGTTTTTAGAGGGACAGAGGGAATACATTTTATTGGGCTTTGGCTATGATAGCTCAAGTGTCTCGGTAGACAGGTAGAGGGTGCTGCCAAACCCAACCCTAAGGGCTGGAGCTACTTGAGTGTTGTCAAACACATGTATAGAATTTTCACAGCAATACAACCAATTGAATGCTGGTACAAGTTGGTTGCATAATTTTAAGAGCTATTTAGATTTAGATATCAGTATTTCAAAGTGAGAAAGTAGCTTCCTGTTTGTGTCATTGGTGGGAGCAAGGTATTCATAAAGTGGGCCTCACGTGCCTTGGATGCTCACTTCCACCTTGGAGAAAGAAGCAACACCTTTAAAATTTACATTTATTTTTCTGTACTTTACTTACACTATGCATGTGTTTAATCTCTTGACCCCAAAGGGTACGTACATACCGACGGGGGGGATTATGAAACTCATGAGGTCAAGATTCAAAATCGCACTGTGTCTTGGCATCAAGGTGTCGTGGACATTTTTGGTAATTAACCCCTAAATGCCCAAGGGGTAAGGGCAAAACATAAATGCGTTCAAAAAAAATACTCTTGTAACTTCAATGAAGTTTGTTTAAAAACAAAAAACAAAAATTATGATGTTTAGCAATTATCCATATAGTCAATTATTCAAAAAATGTTTTGTATTCTTATTTAATGAATTTAGAAGCATTTATCATTTAATATTCATCAAAATCACAAGTTTTATTAATAGAGTTAAATTTTGGTATAATTGGTTAAAAATAGACATTATGTCTGAAAGTTCAAAAATGCAATATTTTTGATAGAGAGAACATCATTAGTTTCCCAAAATAGTAAATTTTGTAACACTAGCAAATATTGAAATGTTTGTTTTTGAAAAGGTCTCCTTGATGGAGTTTAACTTGGGTTGACATGATTCAAATTGGGTTGGAAAGTAGACTTGCTTTCCTATATGAGATTATTTTTTATTTTTCAAAAAATATTTTTTTACATTTTGAGTAACCTGCAAAAAGGACAACGACCAAAATATGGTTGATTGGACATTTAGGGGTTAACAAGTTGACCAAATATTACACAACTACTTCTATTACTACTTCTTGCACTAAAAATGCTAACTAACACTAATTCAAGATACAAGTGAATTTGCAAGGTGTACTAATAAAGTACTTCATTTTATTTTAAGTTAATTCAATATATTATGTTTATTGATATTTAAATACTAATTTAAGAACATGTAGTACCAATGGTTAACCTCTATTGAAAGGACTTAGTATAAATCACTTTACACATGTACCTCTCTCTCCCATGTTGGTCCTCTACTAAAAGGACATATGGGTCAATGGAAGTTGCACAACACTCTCTTACCCAATCAAAATGAGCTACTCAAAATGATGTATTCATTTAAGGGTAAATTTTATGGATACCCCTAAAGTTTATAATATTTACATAAATACCCCGCTTTTTCAGAAACTACACAAACATCCTTTGACCATATTTTTTAGGCATTTAATTGTTGTGCTTGTACTTCCTTCATAACCAATGTTAAAGAAGGGAATGTAATGAAACAAAAAAAAAAAAAAAAAACGTGCACACCAAGGAAGAAGGGAAGTGACATGCACAACCAAACAAAAGCCTATAATTTATGATCCAACAATATTTGTGTAATTTCTGAAAAAGCATGGGTACCTATGTAAATATTGCAAACTTCAAGGGTATCCATGAAATTTTCCCTTTAAAAAAAGATCTAATAATCTTCTTAAATTTACAAGAAACTAGTTTGAAACACGCATGTGTATATGTGGTGCAAAGCTTTGAAGAGTGAAGCAAGATCTCCCAAATCTGAATACAAGGGACAAAAAACCAGATTTGAACTTCATTGGAATTGTATGTCATGTTTGGGAGTATATTGATGCAGCTTTTTGAATACATCTCTAGAACTAGATTAGTTTAGATTAGTCTAAGTTATTAGTTAATTTTGTGGAAGTGTAAATGAAGTGGCCTTAAGGGTAGTGCTAGGATAGCACCAAGGAGCATTACTACTATTGGATTAATTGCTTTGGTTTATGACTAATGTATGGTCTGAATTGAGATTTGTGTTATAAATTAGTTTACAAAGGATATTAGTTTATATGATATTAGCTTACAGGGGTTCTACTGGAGTTGTTTCTAAATTTGTGAAATGACCTGCATTTTGCATCATAACGATCTGCCAATATGCAGAAATTGTTCTAAAAAATTCATCCAAAAAGAAGGTTTCTTATTTTGGCTTCTCAATCTTGTATTGCATACCTTTAGAGCAACAAGTTGGGAAAATTCAAGGTGTAATAACCTTGTAAAAAGCATCCCTTCAAGAGGAAAAATCAAAAGCAATATACCAAACATACAACCTTTGCAATTCCAGCATCACTAAAAAAAACTCATGACACCAGTGACGTTTCAGAAAGCGGGCTATCTGCAGAAGAATTTCAAAATTGGTTTCCAGTAAAGTACACCTAATCAAGTCACACTACCAAATAGTAATTTTATACCACAAACAACAAGTGTGACATCCTGCAACTGAACATCCACGACTAAATTTCAAACCTCCAGCTCGTAATACAACATAGTAGCAACTTCACCTGCAAGTGAACATACTCCCAATCAATCCAATCTCCACGTAAAGAATCCTGAACATCATCATCAGTCATCCCAACCGTGATTTTCAGAATTAGCTCAAGTGGCTTGAAAAATATTCCTAAACGTGCTAAAATTTCAAATTTGACGCTATAATACTCCCATTATTTGCAGCAGTAACAAAAAACTGGTCGAAACTTTGCTAAATTTAACCACATTTGTAAACACCTTAACATCATTAACCAGTTCTGGCAGATTCCCTTTGCTCTCCGTGAAAATTCAGGATCCCACGAGTGAGGTGCCAGTGGCAGCATTGATCTATATCCCTCTCTCTAAAAGTTAAAGGATATCCGATCCATTAGTGAGATATTACAGCAAGCCTACGGGAGAAAACATGTGAGTTGTAGAATATTATTATCACAACCACTTGCCAATTGTATGCAGTGCAATGTCACAGATTGACCATTATGTGCCTTCTGTTATAAGCCACTTTTGTGTAGGTAAATTTCTATCATGGTTTCTAAACAATTGTCATCCACATTGTATACAAGGCTTACCCTTCATTACGCATGTTCAGATCTGAGTCCCAGGGACCCTTGTTGGAGCATCCGAGCGACAGCGCCATGTTCAATTGCAGCCCGCTAGTTATGCAAAATGTTCTTCTTGTTTGACTTATGCCGCTTGTTATGCTGAAATTCCAGAACAAACAGAAGAGCAATGAGAAGAAGAGAAGAAGTAAAACAAAGTACAGAAAACTTATGATCTAATGTGCTCCCAAAGGTTCAAAGGCAGCACTCTATTTTCAGAGATTCTATATCACGCTACACCAATGTCCCAAATCTTGCTAACGAAAGGCAACTCTTGCAGATCGTACCTTCGGATTTGTTAATGCTTCTTCGTCTGTTCGGTCTTTCCATGAGCTCTTTCGCAGCTTGATTGGCCTGTTTCCAACATATTTACCTGCAGAAGTAGTGATCCTTTAAGCAATGAACTGCCAGTAGAAAATACACTCATTTCGAAACAACAGCAAAACTACACTCGTTTGGAAATGTATAAGACATTGATAAAACGACCAGTGGTGATCAAAGGAAGACGATGAAGGCTATTTACCAACGTTTATAATAACAATCATGACACACCCTTACTCTGCAATCCTGGGTAAAAGGGACTAGGAACACGGGAAAACAAAGTGATCTACTACATACATAAAATTTGTCTAACAGCCTCTAGAGCACTTGACGACATACACGCAGATGGCAAAGAAATTACTGAACGTTACATCACGTACCATTCATTTCTTTCAAGGCTAAAGCTAGATCGGAAGGATTTTGAAAACTGACAAAGCCGAAACCTTTAGTCTTTCCTGTGCGTTTGTCTCGTACAACCTACAAAAACATAAACGAAATTAGAAGACTATTCCAGTTGCAACAAAATTTGTTTTTCCTACATAGAACAATCTCAGTCATTACTGAATTACATCCCACCACAAAATATACTTATATAAAGCAAAAGATCGTAACATCTCAGCATCAGAAAGTGCATAAGCTCCAAGCCTCTCTAAAATCAGAGGCTTAGCCCATAAGTGCTCAAACTAGAGGAGTTCAAAAATGTGTTATTTGCGAAGGTTAAATGAAGGTAAGAAAACGTATCTATAGAAAGAAGAAATAATAAACTACATATTTGAATGATGGAGATATGGTTTCGAAAGTAACTGGGTTTTGACAATTGGCTTCCAAAAGTAGACTTCCTATTTTTAGGGATTATTGACATAAATAATACTTCGTTCTTCTCAGGAATGAAGCTGCATGAGAAGTACTTACACGAGCCATGTTGAAAGTGTCAAAGCGAGTGAAGGCCTTCGTTAAAACCTCGTCATTCACTTCATTTCCTAAGTCCCCACAAAAAAGGCGATGATCATCTGCACAACCAACAGTTGAGTTATAAAAACAGATATCTTTCATTGCTGTAGCTAATGAACTGTTCTTTACGCTCTTCAAGAATCGAAGCTAACCCCGTGTAGACTGTATTCCACCAACCATAAATCCCACTAGCTAAAACTAAAACTACTGGACCAAAAAAGAACTTTATGCAAAATATAACAGAAGCAACAGGCATGAAATCAGGGCACCAACAAATGCACCTCACACAGAGCACCCCAAAGTAACAACTAGTCAGAGATTTGTGGACATACTTTCAGGCCACTCCGAAAGAGTAGAATCTTCCCAGGTCAGCCCAGCAGCTTTTCGAGGAACCGCTCTTTTCTTCGTCTCCGCTTTTTGTTCGCCCTCGCCACTAGCCAAGGCGGCCTTCACACTTTCAAGAGCCTCCGGTGTAATTGTTTGTGCGTCTCTTTGAAAAAGTTGTTGAGCCTGAAATCATAAAACCTCATTCGTTAGTCCCCAATTCTATTGAATAGGCTAGCGGACAGGGCATAAGCAATGCTCCCTCTAAAACAGACCGCTGGACCGTAAAGCTGCCAATATACAACCTTTTTGATCCGCTTCTCTTCAAAAAAGGAGAATCTCTCTACATGACAGAGATTAGTACATATTATCCGCGATGCAAGTCGGGGGTAATTTACAAGGTATAAAAAAGGCAACAAAACTAACTCTGGTATATAGAGAACCCTAGTGAATTCATATAATCAAAGCTCCATGGGATTTGCAGTTCATGGAGGTCTTCAAATAACATCCTGAAGCCGGGACTAAGGGTTATCAAAGCACCAATTCTCGGAGAAGAAGCCTATAGCACACTGAGTAACCTCCTCCGGCTCCATAATACAAACTAGCCTCTCCGTTGAAATTTGGGCATGCCTTGTGAAACACAAAATGGGAATTCAGAATATACAAGTACTGTAAGATTTATTTCAGAAATCCAAGAGAAGAACAGCGGAGAACTGACCTGTTGTTGCTGAGGCAGAGGAGCAGCAGCAGGCGTAGCAGGTTGTTGATATAACGGCGTATACTGATATTGAGCTGAAGGAACAGCTGGTTGACTGTGAGTCTGAGGTTGTGCTTGATAAGTACTCTGCGAAACCGAATTATACTGCTGCGCGGGTGCTTGATACTGTTGCTGCTGGAGATGGAAAGGCACCGGAAAATTGTAAGAACTTGATGCTGGAGGAGGAGGAGGTGCGGGGGGTCGAGCATATGCACTTGTGGTCGGGTATGAATACTGCGACCCAGAGGCCGGGGGTGGAGGAGGTAGTGTAGGCGTACCGAGACGGGGTGGAGGCGGTGGAGGCACTGGAAAGGCCGCTGGTGTGGTGCCCGGGGCCGTCAATACAGAAGTCTACAAAGCATCAAGCAACGATGTAAGAATATGGTAGATTTCAACAATTTGGCTTCACATTCCTCAATTCTTTATACTCCATAATGCTTTAGAAAAATACTGTTACAAGTCTCTAATGTAATACTCCGATATACGACTTACATACTGTTCCATACAGAAGTCTACAAAGCATCAAACAATGATGTAAGAATATGGCAGATTTCAACAATTTGGCTTCACATTCCAGAACTCTTTATACTCCATACTGATTTAGGAAAGGGAATTGATATATGTACCACAACCTTTGGAGTATTCTACCACACCTACTATACATGGTCAACATTTATGATATTATAGTAGGTGTGGACCACAGACTACACATCACTAAATTGAAGATACAACTTGACATATAGGTTGTAACTTCAGCTTTGTTTTTCAACTCTAGATCTTGTTCATAGTATTGATTAAAATGTCTAACTTAGCATAACGTAAATCTTTCATTGATACTACGAGTAAGATCTAGAGTTGGAAAAACAAAACTGAAGTTACAACTTATATGTCCAAATTTTACCTTCAATTCAGTTGTTTTATCCGTGGTCAACACCTACTATAATATCATAAATATTGACCATATATAGTAAGTGTGGTAGAATAGTCAAAAAGGATATGGTACACATATATCAATTCCCTTTAAGAAAATACTGTTACAAGTCTCTAATGTAACACTCCAATATACGACTTACATATGGTTCCTGCACTGGGTAATTAATTACGTAACACTCCACATTAGGGTTTCCAAAACGTGCCATGTTGCAAGAGTGAAAATAATAATGTATCTATACTGGAAAACGAAACAGTAAAAAAACAACGAAATCCAAAAATGCTTCATGACGATTATTGCTTGATTTCCGCCACTTGAATAACATTTCCAAAACCTTTGAAGTCCATAACACTCAATACTAAAACAACGTACCTCTTGGAAAGAAAAAATGAAACAAGGAAAAGATATAAAAGACCTAGAAATCGACTGTTTAAGACATACAATTTTGCTCTGCTGGCTATCAACGCAAGAGACTAACTACTAACGCAGTTTAATAAGACATTCGTTGATTCCTACGCTTTTCGCAACCTTTTCATGCTCATAAACATTCTATGAAATGATGCCTATCGTGAAAAAATGAAACAAGGAAAAGCACGAAAGCCTTATTACTTTAAGAGGAGAGTTCAGAATTTCTGTCGCAAGGCGAGTTTGGAGTTTCTGTTGCGAGTTGTGGATTGTGTGTGAGACACTTACAGAGGATGGAGGCGGCGGCGGTGGCGGCGGAGGTAAATGGCCAGTTCGTGCGGGTACCGCATGGGGAGGAGGAGGTGGTGGAGGTGGCAGCACTTGTGCTGCTGCAGCTGTCGTGATAGTGTCGGATCCAAGTTCCTTCATCTCCTGCTCGAATCGCTCGAGCTCGCTCATGAGATTCGTCATTTCCGATGCAGGACGACTACGATGGCAAACGATTCACGGAAAAAAAAAAATGAAAACAATCACCGAAGGAAACGGTAGTTTGTTCGATCGGTCGCGGAACGCGTGGCTGCGTCGGGAATTAGGCGGATATGGATTTTGTTGGCAAACATGCAGGCAGATAGATACTCTCTTCGATACCGACGCTCCGGCGATGAATGATCGACCAGCGACACTGAAAGGCAAACCCTAATATATTTGACGGGTGTGTTTTCATGAGAGGAGGACGACGATGTTCCCTTGCGTTCCCTTTCGTTCTTCGAGTTCTCCGAGTTCCTTATAATGCCAATGTTGTAGTGGTGATTATTGCTTCCGTTGTTGTTTAGCCCCTAAAAGACGAGGCAGCCCTTTGCGACAAGTACAATATGGTGTATTATTCTTGTATTTGGAGTGAGGTAAATTATTTTGTCAACGTAGAACAGTGAGTCTATGAGCAATGAGCCAAGATTTTGTGAGTATGAATCAATTTTGAGTTTAAAATTAATGGAAAAACTAAAAAACAACAATTTTACAAGAGATGAATGTTTATAATGTGCAATTATAAGGTCCTATATACACATTTTTAAGTGAAATGTAATATTTTGCCAAAAAATTACGCTCACGGCTCATTGCTCATGAATCCTTGCTCACCATTTAGCATTACCCAGCCCTTGATCCTAGGAATGTTGGTGGTGCTCAAAAACATTATTCACCAATGGAGAGTTTCTAGCAAAAAAATGCATCCCACATATAATAAAGCCAACGTGGATGACAATGTACAAAATTCATTCACAAAGTGGTAAGCCAAGCTTTGAAGGATTGAACTAAAAGTTGTAACTAGAAATTGTTTTTTTTTAATAGAATTAGAACTTATGTATTTTAGAAAAAACAATAATTGCATCTTTTGGAGAATTTTGAAAACTCCTATGAATTCTTGAAGTCAACATGTAGGTGTCCAACAAGTGTACCTTTCAGTCATCTTTGAATAGGTCCAAAACCATTCATTAGAAGCTTTATTCATAGTCACGTTGTATCATGTGTGAAAGATGCACTCATCCATCATGACGGTTTTAAATCAAGTTGGATACTCTTTAACCCCTAAAGGAACAAGCAATGTTTTTTGAAAACATAGCAATTTTGGGCTGGTACATGTGACTTGAGATTTTCATACTTTGGGCTAAAATTTTAATAGAAGGTGTGGACAAGGAATGTCTTTCATATGCACTAAATTTCATGACATTTAGAAGTATGAATGAGAAGATATGGCCTGATATGTTGATTTTTATGCTCAAGGGGCAGCATGGACAAGGATATTTACAATACAACTAATTTTTTTGAAGTTAGCCCGTCAATGCCTCGGCAAGTGAGAGGGCACGCCTGCAACAACTATGGGCTAGGTGTCATAGTGGTTGCTCTTGACATGCCACATGGCAATTGAATGCTCTACGTACTTGCTGTACTTTTCAGGGGTTATTCTTGACATGTGGTATAAAAATTGCTTGATTTGCTTTTAGTACTTTTTAACATCAAGGATGGCAATTTGCCCTAGAAGAGACTTTTTCCACTACACACAAACCTAATAACTACCAAAATATTCCTAATTGTGATCATAGCAAACCAAAAAAAATGAGCTAAATTTTTTTAAAGCCATTGAGGACTAAGGACTCATAAATCAATAAGATAAGCATGGATCCGTTGAATGCAAAGTGGAAATTTTGTATTATTTGTGAAATACTATCATTTGTATCAACTTTGTAAAACATTGCATGATTAGAAAATCTAAATTGCACTACTTTAGGTATCCATCCTTGATTTCTTTTCAAATTCATAAAATTCAATCTAGTCCTATATTGATGTGAAAAGCAGTCAATAGCCTTGAAATATCATCATTCATAAACATACTATGAGAATCGTCACAAAAATGCATATGATAGCTAACAATTTTTTTTTAATATCCATAATAAATTGAGCCATTGAATTCTTAAATTCAACACAACACTTTCTTGAGCACTTTTTGAAGGCTAGAAGTCTACAACACATTTTCTTGGACAAACATGTGCAAGCAATACACAAGCAAAAAAGACGGATGCTCTGAAGGTTATGGAAGTGTGGATTGCAATTAGCTTGAACCTGCCAGTCACAGCAAGGGTTGCGGAGCAAAATCTCATAGTGTAGAGAATTTGAAGAACTCTCCCAAAACACACCTTGGGCCACGGAGATCCTGCTGCTGGCCAAGATCAAGATGTACATGAGGTTTGCAAGCACAACTAGCATCACACTATTTCCCTTTGTGTTGAAGGTGGGCAAGCTAGTCTTGTTCCCTAAGGGGTTGGTGAACTTCCAGGTCATTGTGGACAAAAGCCAATTTTAGCTAGCATTTGCAGTGTTGAGCAACCAGAACCTCGGCGTGCAGCAAGTTGCGGCGATTTACTTCATGCTTGACATCAAGGACAAACAGTTGGAGAAGGTGTTCAAGATCAACAAGAAGACTATGGACATGATCCAAAAGTAGTTTTAGAATGTATGTCCATTTTTTTCATTGGTTCAATTGTAGTCTAGAATAAGAAAATTTGCTTGTTGGCGCAGATATTTTCTACATTTATTTGAAGACATGTCACTCAAGGTGGAAAAAGTTCTTAGAAGCTAGCTTGGAGTGAGTCAATGGTAAGGGCTTTAGGAGGTCCCCACATAGCACTTTCCACTCCCCAAGTGAGTGTTTTTCATGAAGAACAAAACATATGAATCTGCATTGAAAAGAAACACTGACTTTGCATTTGCGTTGTTTGCTAAGCACAAGTTGAATCTATTGTTGAAATAGAGGGTGACATCAATTTTTAGGCCTCAAATTAAGTGGAGGACAATCATCATGCCAAGACATCCACAAGTTGCTAAGGGAATATGGGTATGTATTATGTCTTCCTCTGCTAGTAGTAGATACATTATAACAGCAAACTTTTGTAAGTTTACTTGTGTCATTTTAGGAATTCTTCACATATTCCCTATGAATTGTTAGACATTTCTATTCATTTCTTCTGTGATTTTCCCTATCTCACATTTCCTATTTATACACAAGGAATTCATATGCAATCTCCTATAGAAAAATTTACGAGAGTTTGCTGGTAGTAGCAATGATGAAAACCCAAAGCTAAAATGAATGAAATGTTTCGTGAGACATACCTCCTTTGCAATGCCAGCTCACCACAAATAATGTTCCCTCTCGCAAGAGTACGCGCCTGCATGCTGCTCCAGAGCTTGCTCTTGAACCTCCACATGCAACGGCAAATGTTATTTGTGCAGCTTAGTATGATCAACAACGATGAAGACAAGGACTCCAAAAGTCACATTTGCAGTGCTAGTTGGGTCTAGGAACAAAGTGGTAACACAATTCTGCAAACCCTGCAATCAAGAAGTAGAAATCTAGAAAGAAGGGCTGAGACTGGAGCAACTATATAGACCAAAGAAAATATATTTCAAGCAGACACTCATTCTAAATCTTACTTTTGCATTCAAGAGCTAGAGTACTGTACTTGGGCTCAAAAGCTAAAAAGATGCCCATTGGTGAAGAAGACAAAGATTTTTTTATCAACCAAGACTCTAAACTTGCAGGACGGCATAGCAACTGCAACAAGGACTTTAATAATACAAATACTGAACAAAGCTAAGAAGACGATGATGAGCTAACCTAGCCGCTGGATTTGCTTCACTACTGGGAAGATCTCAGCTACAACAATCACTAGAGAAGGTGACAACAACGCCCAGAGTTTCTAGCAAGAAAATGCATCCTACACATGATAAACCTATGTGGATGACAATGTACAAAATTCATTCACAAAGTGGTGAGCAAAACTTTGAAGGATTAAACTAAAATTTGTAATCATAAACTATTTTTTAATAGAATTAGAACTTATATGTTTAAAAAATAATAATAATTGTGTCATTTGGAGAATTTTAGAAACTCTTGTGAATTTTTGAAGTTAAAATGTAGGTGTCCAACAAGTGTACCTTTCAATCATCTTCAAATAGATTCAAAACCCTTCATTAGAAACTTTATTCACAATCATGTTCTATCATTTGTAAAAGATGCTCTCATCCATCATAAAGATTTGTATCAAATTGAAAACTCTTTAACAAACTCAGTACTTGGTGAATTGGAAGAAGGAATTGAATTGAATCACATATTTCTAAAGGGTCACTTTTGGTTTAATAGAACCATGTGATGCAAAATTCTCTCACCAATGTATAGCCAATCTTTCCTGTTATTCTGATTTATTGTATTTGTTTGCAAATGCATGTTACTAGCATTATGTTCTTTTCATTAAATGTTTTCAAATAGTATAACGCTTTGTATTGTAGATTTTGGTATAAAGAACTTTTAACATTGGTAAAAAATGATATAACGTGATGTGAACTTATATTTGAAAACTCAATTTAGGAGTAAGAATTTGAAGGATTGGCCTTTGAGTTCAAATTGTATAGGTCAAGTTTGAAAGAAAAATAGTGAAGTCCAACAACCTAAATTGATATTTTTTAACAATTTTTTTGTTTAGATTTATGTAGTTGATAACAAATATGCTTATTTTTTAGAATAGTGTAATTTAAAATTAACTTTTGCTTTGTGGTAGAAAATCATATTATTTTTCCATTTGAAAATTTATATTTGTAATGTTCTTTTGTCCAAGTTCTTTTGTTGGAGGTTTGAAAAAAATTCCACGTGTTCTCAATCTTTCAAATAGACACGTTTTTCCTAGAAAAAAACTACTTAAATCTAGTGGTCTAACTTGAGAATTTAATTTATCACAAAAGTACAAGAATTTTTTTACAATTTTTAAAGCAAGATATAATACATCACATTTTATGTAGCTCCCTTATGGTTAAAATTTCAAGCCATGTAATAAATTCAAAACGGTATTTTGTTATCCATTTGAATTTAATTGACTTTGTTTCAAATTGTGAACAACAAAATATTTTGCCATTGTATTTAAATTTCACAATTCTACATGCTTTCAGCTACATATACCACTGTACAAAAAAAACAATTTTGAATTATTACAATAAAAAAATTGGGTATCATTGGTTAAAACTAGTATGTAATCTAGTTGAAGCTCTTGTTGAAACTAGTGTGTAATCAAGACTAGTTGAAACTAATATAAATCTTGTGATTGTTTAAATAAAGTTCACCTAAATCTACCATGTGCACAGAATTGCATTAGCGTTTGAAGAAATTCTATAGCAATTGTATGCGGTTCCCAAGTAAATGCCATATTCATTAAATTGGGAAATTCAAATTCCCAAGTTGTACTTCACCTTAACCCTAGAACTCAGTTTAAGTTGGTGAACTTAAACCTAGTTAATGCCCAAAATGTTCACAAATTCCCAATTTAATGAATATGGTGGTGATAGGTTGCCAAATATGTGTAAAAATATATACTCTAATCATATGTCATTAGATTAACTTTTCAATTAATGTGTCACCAAAAAAAATCCCCTTGTTAGATGAGGGCAGGCATATTAATTGTAAAGGAGTTTTGCTCAAATTTGGAAAAAATTGGATTAAATAAATACAATTAAAGCTGAAAATTTACTTGATAAATGAAAATTTTCTTTTACTAACTCAGGCCATCATGAAAAGCTAAAGTTCTCCATCCATTGTTTTTTTATCAAAGAAAACATAAAGGAACGTGAGTCTAATGATTGAATGAAGAGGTTTGCATGGTTCAAAGTAAAGGCATGCAACCTCTCAACATTAACCGTTGCTCAAAAGTGCCTTTATACCTCATAGAACTCTTCACCTCCCTACCTAAATACTTGGTTAAACCCATTGTCAAACCTCACTGTATTTTTGTGCACATCAATAAAAAGACATTGTAAGTTGCTCCACATACAATCATCAAACCTCATAGTTTAAAATTACAACAATGTTACTTTTGTTCTTTGTTTACAATGGAACAAAACTTAGTCTCATGCTCTTTTTAGATGGATTGTTGACATACAAATTTGTAATTGTTGATTTTTTAAGAACTATTTTCAATATAGAGCACAAATTACATGGCATTCAAACTTCTCTATCGACACACTCTATAGCTACATACTTATTGTACAATCTAGTGATTTGATACATTGTACATGCATTTGATCAAATCATTTTGTGCATCAAGCTGTGAAATAATACATATTAGAGTACATTTAGAAATCCATTTTTCTCTCATAATGTTTAGAGAAGGTTGATTGTATTACAAAAAAATAGCATCATAACATTATCTCAACACATGTCTGTAGATTCTATTGGAAATCTAATCAATATGTTCAATCATTCTATAGTTTTTTTTGTAAACCACATTGCCATTAATGAGCTAGCTCAAAGTTGTTGTGGTGAATCCTAATTCATCTAAGTCTTTAAATTTTCAAGTCACAAATGATAATTCCATACGAGCTTTTGATTATAGTCAGGAGAGTCTACTAGTCTAATTTGACACTAATGAGTAGTCTCTTACTACAAGTTTATGCGGAGCTGATGTATTAGCATTTACTTTGAGAAAAATGGTTAACGTGAAAGGAGAACCTGAGCGCCCAGTTAGTCCAGCATGTGATCCTAGATCAGGGGTAAGTAAATTCATTGTAACTATCATACTAATTGATGCTTTGGCAGTACAAGTTTTAAGCACATTACAATTAATTGAATTTACAACAAACAAGCCTTTCAAATATCTCATAAAAAAATATCTAACTTACCAAAAAAATCCCAGTCTTTCCCACACCCATTTTTGTTTATCATGGAAATTATGTCAACTAAATTATGCAACTAGTCAATTTAATCAGAGTCAAGGAAACACCCTCCAACTCTTCTTCTCTCTTTACTGCAAGATTATAAGATTCTACAAAATGGGATTTTCAAATTTGCAAGTTTTACAATCAATTTTCTTGTCTAACTTCACTACAAGAACCATTATGTCCACAGTGACTAAAAACATGACTTCACAAAAACTAAAAATGATCATCAAGGACACGTTTTTTGTCATTGTGAACACTTTTCTAGTCATTGTGAACACTTTTTCAATCACTGTGGACCCAATTTTTCTTGTAATGCTTCATGTCCCTTTTCCCTACCTAGTTCTTTTTTTGTCATGAAAATTGCATCATTAAAATTACTTTTTTGGTTGATATAACCCCTACTTCACCATATTCCCACACCTCCTCTTCTCTTCTATAAGCAAATCCTCAACAAAAATAAGCCATCTACCAACAAGTTTTGCAATCTATTCCCTTGTAAATGCTTGAATAAAGGTCAACCTTTGTAAGAGAGACATTTGGATAATATAGAGGTCCCTCTTTTTTTATGTTCTAGGCCAATTGCATGGAATGCTTGTTTACAAACAATGCTTGAATATGTTCCACACTTTTTTCCTTGTAAAAAGCATTAACCTTATCCAAGCATCATCACTACATTGACAAAAAGCTATCTACCAACAAGTTTTGCAACCTATTCCCTTGTAAGCAAGCTTATATTACATTGACCATATGTGACATTGACAATTTCACAGGAAGGCAGGCAATGCATATGCAAGGTATGCACATGCGGCTTCCACAAGTGCCCACAAAAGCACACATCAGTCCACACCAAGTTTGGAGACAAAACAGTCTCGGAGTACTGCGCCAAGTACCCCGAATGGCCCATGCCAAAGAAATTTGTGCGCAAGCTACCCGCCAACGAGAACGCGAGACTAAAGATTGCGTCCAACACGACCTACAGTGATGACTTTGTGAAACACCCGTGGGGACCAGCTCCCTTGTTCCGACCCCCAGTGAAATACGACCAAACAGGTTTGTTAAACCTTGAGCGCCCAGAGCTGAAACAAAAGAAGCTTGACTTGTGTGCAATCAAAGTGCCCTTGTGAACTGAAAAATATGATCCACAAGATTTGACCATATGAATTATTAGTGGAAAGAGTCTCCATTATGCTGGGCTTAATTGGAAGTTGTTTCACCAAACATGCAATGAGATTATAATAGTCAAAATTGAGTTGACCTAGCTTTTTGAGCGACAACATATTGTTGCTTGGGCGCTCAAGGGTTAAATAGAATCATTTTGTTCACCAGCTCAATGATTATCATCTATAGTCTGTTAGATAGTATTCTTCATTCATTCCTAGGACTATAATCAGCTGTGTACACAAGGCAATTGCTCATATTGTTAAGGGAAAAATTCATGGTACCCCTTAAGTTTGCAATATGTTCATAGGTACCCTTGCTTTTTTAGAAATCACACAAATACCCTTGGATCAAAAAATTAGGTTGTTTTATTATGCATGTCATTTCCTTCTCCCTTTGTGTGCACAATACTTCTTTTCTTGTTATGCGTGCATACAAAGGAAGAAGGGATGACATACACAACAACAAAAAAAAATCCCTAATTTTTTTTGGTCCAAGGGTATTTGTAATATTTTTGAAAAAAGAAGGGTATCTATGAAGGGAATGATTAGGGGGACACCACTAGTTGCTACGTGGACACTCCTATAGCCCAAATTATCAAATTTGAGATTATTATTATGTTGAAATATGAAATAAAATCAAAACAATATTTTAGTGCACATTTGCGTCTACAAGTGTTGTGACCTTATAACATATATGTCTCCTTGTGACATGGTCAAGATATAAACTTATAAATGAAGGGAGCGACTAGTTTAATTCTTGACCATGTCACAAATGAGACATATTTGTTGTATGTTTACAGCGCTTGTAGACGCAAATTTGCGTTAAAATATGGTTTTGATTTTATTTCATATTTCAACATAATAATAATCTCAAATTTAATAGGTTGGGCTATTGGGATGTCCTCATAGCAACTGGGATGTCTCCTTGATCATTCCCTTTATGAAAATATTGCATTGCAAACTTCAGAGGTATTCATGAAATTCTCCCTATTGTTAATACTACCAGTTTATTCAATATGCATTGTATCTTGTGTAACTTAAGTTCGAGTATTCCAACACAGGTCCCTCTCAAAAGGAGACCACATATAACGTGGACTACTGGGACAAGTCCAAGCACATGGAAGCCAGGACTCGCATTCCCCACCAGAAACACGACGGAGGTGGCAAATTCTCTGGGCAGTCATTATATAATGTGGAGTTTAGAGACCCCGGGAGAGTGCATCCACAAAAGATTATCAAGCATGGGGATAACTTGGGGAGTCATGGGGCAAAGTTTGATTCTGATTCTACTTATCATGATGATTTTAGAGAATGGAAAATGCCTGCTAAGTATGTGCATAAGAAGGCTGATAATCCCCAGCCTACTGGGAAGATCCAAGGGCCCACTACTTATCAAGCTGACTTCCAAGATCGACAGATTCCCGGGAAGTGCCCTGTGGTTGCTCGTGGGAAACCCAATGTTGTTTGTGGGGATCATATGTGTTATTGATGAAAAGGGTTTTTTTTTTTTTGGGTTGGGTTGTGCTTAAGGAAGAAGAAGGTTTGCATTAGGAGAAGTTACCTTGAGGAAGTTTGAGTATGTACTTTGTTTTGAAATGATAAATTGTTTATAATGAAATGAAAATGATAAAAGAATAACATTATCCAAACTGTTGCAAGGACATTCATTTGCCTCTTGTAGTGTGCTTCAAGATAGACATTCTAGGGAAGTGCCTTGTGGTTGCTTGGAGGGAACCCAATGTTGTTTGTGGGGATCACATGTATTATTGATGAAAATGGTTTTTTTTTTTTTTTTTTTTTTTTTTGGTTTGGATTGTGGTTTGGGGGGTGGAGGAGGAGGGTATGCGTTGGGAGAAGTTATTTTGAGGAAGTGTATTTTACTTGATAAAAATAATTATTGTAAAATGAATAAAAATGAAAGGAGATGTTATTCAAGTGAGAGTGCTATAGGGACATTGCCTCTTGTAAGTGTGATTCAAGATAGATAGATTCCAAGGAAGTATTGTGTGGGTGCTTGTGGCAAACCTAATGTTGTTTGTGGGGATCACATGTGTTATTCATGAAAAAGTTTTTTTTGGAGGTTGGGTTGTGGTTTGGGAAGTGGAGGTGGTTGGAAGAAGCTATCTTGAGCAAGTTTGAGTACGTATCTTACTTAGAAAGCAAATCACTTCTTTAAAAACTATATGAAATGAAAGAAGAAAAAAAGTGTTATATGGAAATTGCTTCTTGTAACTTCTTGTACCTTATTTGCTTGTTTTTAATTTATTATTCTAGGTGAAGCTGTCACCGTCTATCTTGGAAAATGAATAAGTTTGTAGAGCTTGAAAAGTTGAAAGTTTCCATGAAAATACAAAGTTTACCATTTTGTTACAAAAGGCAAGCTTTGCATGGAGAGAAGCTACCTTGAGAATAGTTGAGTAGGTTGAAAAGAAAACTACTGTTAAAAGATATTAAAAAAAAAAAAAGTTACTTTTCAAACCAAAGTGCTATACAAACACACAACCTTTTATATTGTAGATGTTGCTTGTTTTTAATTTAATATATTGTGCCGTTGTCACCGTCAATCTTGAGAAAAAAGAAATTGATAAATCTTGAGTTTTTATCCATAAAATGCAAACTTTACCATTTTGTTACTTTTGTGTAAAGAGATCTTTGCAATATTCTTGAGATTCCTATTCTACTTAACCATTTTGTTTGATTTAAGTGTAATTCTTTAGTCTTTCATTTGTTTTTGTTAAACATAGATATAGTAAAAGCTAATGATTTGTCATGAGTACATTTTTAATGTTACTTTGTATAGATGAGTTACCAATTTCTAAACGCTATGCTTTTGCTAAATGTTTTCCATGGAATTTATTAGCATTCATTATTTGCGCAGTGTAAAGATTTTTACCTAGTATAGAATTGTTCTAATTTATGTGAATCAATCATACATGAAAACTTGTGGCTTCAAATCAACAACAAAGATTTTGTATTTAGGATTTGATTTCTATTGTGTGATCTATTTTGAACTAATAAATAACATTGTTAGAAAGAGGAATATGCTTGCTTTAAAAATCAGCTCAAACCAAAATGCGTGTTTATGTTTTGATCACATAATTATGACTACATTGATTTGTGCTGCAATGGTATTTTTATGAAGTTTCAAAGAGGATTTCTTGAAATGACGTCAACAGGCTTGCCGCAGCAGCCGCTCTACTCGCCGGAGTGCTGTGCCATGGCTTCATTGCTTTTCTTCCCTCCAATTCTTCTCATACCGTAAGCTTTAGTCAGCATTAGCCATGCAAACGGGATTTTTGTTAGTCTAATTACAAATAAGAGTTAGTTCCGGTCATGTAGAACTCTCCGGTGCCGTAGTTTTGCCATATTTGTGTGTAAGGTTCTAATCAAGACTTAGCACAATACTTCAATAGCGTCAGAAGAGTAATCAGGCATGCTCACACTCAATGCGTACAATTAGAGGATGACGTAAAGCCTGTGCCCTTTGGAAGACTTTAGGATTAGACTTTCAGCACGTTTGGTATAGTAAAGGATTGAAAGATTTCTTACACACCCAAATAATGAGTTCAGCTGCAGGAAGATCCCTTCCTACAGCCAAGACAACAACCAAAGGAGCAACAAATAGTCAAACATTGACATTTGAAAGCAATTCCCAAATTACAGAATGACCTAAATAGGTTTAGGGTTTTTCCACATAGCACCATCTCTTCTAAGTAAAGTAGATACTAATCTAGCAAAACTAGATAAAACAGGTAATATTACCACAAAGAGAGAAGAAGAGTGCCATGACATCATCCGGAACCACAGTAATGGAGCCAGAGCCACCATTAGCCGGTCACACGCCAACTGAAGCTGGAGGCTTAAGTCCAGACCCGGAAGCAGCTGAATTGATACCGCCACAACTTGAAGGGGACACAGCAACTGAAGGTGACAAATTGAAGCTCACTCCAACCTCGGAAGCCGCTAAAGAAACACCGCCACAACCACCTGGAAGAGGTACAGATGAAAACCCCTCCATAAATCTACATGAGCTATGTAGCCTATGCTAGAGCAATGGCGCAAAGGAGCATCAGACGCCCAAGACATGCACCCACAATTCAGCAACATTGGCAACCCTATCAGCAAACTAGGATGCACCGCAAGCTGAAGCCCCAGCATCAAAGTCAGAAGCTATTAGAACATACCTAGAGGTTGCAACATCCTCGACAAGGCTACCGAAAATCACAGGAACCTCGTTCAATCAGACTGAAGGTCAATTCTAGCCAGAAGGAGAGTTGATGATAGAATTCACAGAACAAGAAATTAAGGAGCTAAGAATCAAGCAATAAGATTGCTCACGGCGCACAAGCCTTGGTCGACTGCTAGGATCCTTCCCAGGGTACGCAAACTTAAAAGAATTTCTTAGAACACACTTATAAGATAACTTCATCACACTGCAAACACTTGCAAAGGAATTATTTTAGATTGAGTTTTTCAGATGCGGATGGAGCCTCAAGGTGCATGGAAAAGGTGAACCTGGCGTGGGAGGGACGAGCAATACGTTTCTACTGATGGCAAAGCAAATTCAAGGCCCACACAACAAGTACCAATTACAACATGGGATTTTTGGTAAGCCTCCAATTCCCTGACCTTGCGCTTGCATTTCAGGAAGAGAAGTATTACAGGTTATTTGGATCAAGAATTGGAGAGGTTGTGGCAGTCAAGAACAAGCACTCCTTTGTGAAGAGACCATCTGGACCAATTGTCAATGTCATCGTGAAGAGGATTGACGATCTACTAGCTACCTTAGTGCTACCATTGATATGTCTAGCAGCAAAGGCAGGTGAGCTCCTGCGTTTGAAAGTTCTTTATTCTAGTTTACCTGGTCAATGCAATAGAAGAAAAAACTTAGGCCACCTTAGTAAGGATTGCGGATTAGAGCAATACAAATCACTCAACACAACTAGAGAACCCATTGTAGAAAAGGAAAAAACAAAAGACATACCCTTCCCCAAGGTTACACGGAAACGTAGAAGGAGGCGGAAACAAAACTCAAACAATAGATCTTCTAGGAAACATGGCAATCTGATAGACAAGGTCACATCCTCATCCCATAACCAACCACCTGAGGAGATAATCCATGAAAACACCTATGCTTGCCTTCAACCTAAAGATGTCGATGAGACAGCACCCCACACATCCCTGCAACCCATGAGTGAGCCAATATCTATACCCAATCTACTTCCAGAGCCCCTCCAACCCACAGTCGTGCCAAATCCTCCAACACCTACGGGCGCGCCAACAACCTAGCTTACTCCATCATCCAAACCCCTCTTGCCTAGTGCAGAGCCTTACTCCCCACACCAGATGTCACTCCTGTCTAGATCCCCTCCCGAACACTCACCCGGAAAAGAAGGAACAAAAGCGCACATGGAAACACAAGCCGCACCCTTCGAAAGTCCTATGCCTCTGCTACCCACAACAACAACAGAGTTAATCCAGGGACCACTCAAATTAAGAGGATCACCAAAAGACACATCTACACCAGAACCCAAGCCAACACCTACCACACACAGTTGCCTTTATCCCTGGCTGCTCCCAACCTTGAGCAACACATATCACCTGCAAAAGAAGATGGAGCCTGTCCAAACAACAAAGAGACTGCAGAAATAGTAATCGCGGCCCTAATACAGCATAGATTTTGGCAAACATTGGTAAACACAAGGCCAGAGGAGCTAGAAACAAATGTCAGGCCTCAAGTACCTATCAAGCTATCTGAAAAAATCTCTCGGTAGAAGCTCTGAGAAACCTCTTCCACACCAAGAAAGAAAATATCCTAATCACAGGTAGACGAGAACTTAGCATCTGGCATGTGATATACAAAGGCACAGCAAATGAAAACTTCATCCTCCTCAAACAAGGTTCTTTTGAAATGGTTTCATAGAGCCAATGTCAACGGAATTCAAGGAAGGGAACCCAAGTCCAACCACACAAGCCTTCACTGAAATTCTACTACAACAAATCAAGAACTATCTTGCTGCCAACTTATCTCACAAACTGCACAAGAACAAGACTTGGGAAAGCATCATGTGGTCAAGCCAATGGGATGGGCTTCCAAAGCACCAAGAATTGACAATACTCGCAGCTATCAAGGTCCCCCTAAAACTCAAGTCATAAAAACTTGCAAGTACTCATGGATCCCAAGCACTGCTATCGGAAAACTCTCAACTTCCAAAGGACGTGTCATGGCCAACATACTCATGGAAAACTGGCTTAGCTCAGACATTAATGAGTATGACACATCTAATTGGCAGCCCAAAACACAAAATCTCTCATCCATCTGGGAGCTTCCAAGCCTAGAAAAAAACTTCTCTATCATGCAGAGCCAACTAGCAATTGCCACCCTCAATACAAGAGGTATTGACAGGGAGCATAGGGATCAAAAAACAAACACACATCCGTATGGTTTTTGAGAGGTTAGAGACTCCTTCCCACCTGATCCTAGTCCAAGAACACTGGTTTCTCCAAGAGGCCTGCATAAACACTAGTAGTTTGCCATTCAGAGGAGGTCTCAAATTCTAGAGCCTAGGGGTTATTGCTGATAACGGAGTTTGATGCAGAGGAGGAACATCAATGCTAGTATCGTCCAATCTGGCTCCAAAGGTCATCAAGAACAAGATCATCTCACAAGGCAAAGCACAATACATCATTTTTCAATGTGATGACAATACAACTCTAATAGTTATTAATATCTAGGCCCACTCAGATAGCTTGGGTAGACAACTGCTTTGGAGACAGATAAGGTAGACAAACATCGAGACAGATTCCTTCATATTAAGTGGAGATTTCAACATGGTAGAATGCAGAGAAGATAGATAAGGAAGCCAAGAGACTAGGCTTGGGATGAATTGGAGCGAGAAAACAAAGTGGGCACAACTACTGTACACATACGGCTTACAGGATGCAGCACAATGTGACACCATCAAGAACCAAAACTCCAAGCAACACACGTGGGACAATGCAAGAGCAGGACAAGGCGACAAGCTAACAAAAAAGCAAGGTTAGACAGGTTTTACACGAGTTTCCTCATAGAGGAAAGTGGCAGTACACACCTCATTTTTCCACACATTAGGAGCCTTTCCAACCATTGCTCGGTCTTGCTCACTAGACACCCTTCCCTTGATAGAACCAAAACAAGAAAGGGCCGATTCAATCCTAGTATTCTTAAAAATCTTCAGCACAAGCTTCAGCTTGAAAACTCTTGGAGTTCCGAGCCAAACCTTGAGGGTCAATCTTGGCTAATATGGATAGAAGGAGCCTTGGCTAGGGTGAATTCCATGGCAATCAGGATCTCCAAGCAAAAACTGGAACAACTACTTCCAAAGAGAACAAGAGCTCCTGGCCAAAATCCAAGCTACAGAACTGTACCTCACCCACCACCCAGGAGATGAAACAGTAATTTCAAAAGCCACTAGACGGCAAATAAAGCTGGAAAAACAAATAATGCAAGAATTAGAGAAACATCACCATGAAATGTCAGCACTCTGGACCTGCCAAAAAGACCAGTGTACAAAGAGTTTTTTCTGGTACCATAAAGCTCAACCGCAGCAAACCCACATTCCTCTCCTCATGGTCAATAATACTCCTATCTCCGACCAATCTATAAAACTAGCTGAGGCAACCAATTTTTTCTAAGCCCTCTACAGCCAAGACAAGGGGAATGCAAATACGGCAGATGCACTCACCGAAGTTTGCTCCAAAGTACCTCTCATGGTCACATAGCAAATGAACAAGGACTTAGCACAGGAAGTAGGCCTCTTTGAACTACGAGAGGTGGTACTCAACCTCGCCATCGAAAAAGCCCCGGGACTAGATGGTATACCCAACGAGTTCATTAAAGACTGCTTGGAGCACATCCACAAGGAACTACTATTGGCTATCAACAAAGCCCTCCAGTCCGGAGAGCTCACCTCTAACTTCAGCCAAGGAATTATCACATTAGTTCCAAAGGACGGTGACCTAACTCTTCTTTCCAACTACAAACCCATATCTTTGCCTGGCTCCTTCTACAAGGTTATTGCAAAGATTCTTGCAAATAGGCTGAAACCCTTATTACCAAGAATCATATGCCCTAACCAGACCGGGTACATCCAGGGCCAATGCATCCTAGACAATATTGTTCTTGCACAAGAATCCCTTGTGTAAGTAGAACAGAGCCAACAAGATCTAGCACTCCTACTATTGGATTTTGAAAAGGCCTTTGACCACATTAGTTGGACTTTCATGCAGCCAATCCTATCCAAACTAGGGTTTGGAGCTGACTTCCTAATGTATGTGATGGCCCTATACACGCACGCATCTTCTGCAATCATCATCAATGGGAAAACTGGCCGCTCCTTCCCACTTATCATATCAGTTCGCCAAGACTGCTCGGTAGCCCCTTCCTCTTCATCCTTGTGATGGACTCATTAGGTTATATGCTATAGGATCTAACATATGCTATCCAAGGGTTTCACCTGCTTGGAGGAAGCTCACTCACCGACTCCTCTTACGCGGACGATATAGCTCTCTTCTTACATGGCACAGAAAACAATCTGAAAAGAAAGCAAAAGGTGTGCTGAACACCTACTGTATGGCATCTAGCTCAAGAGTCAATTGGAAGAAGAAGCAAACAATTTGGGCGTCACCAAAACTACAAAATGTGCAGTGGGGAGATGATTTTGGCTTCAATTGGGTACCACACAGAGAATCAGCCAAATATTTAGGGCTGAAAGTAGGATTCAAGATCAGCCCTAATGCGAACTGCCAAGCCCTCCTCCGAACCCTCGAAACCAAGCTATACCATTTTGTTGCTCAGCACCTATTCCTTGCAGGGCAAATCCTAGCCTGCAACCAAGTGCTAATGGCCATATACTGGTACACTGCAGCTAGCTGCAGGTTAGATAAAAATCATTGCAATTTTATTAGAGGTTTGTTACGCAACTTCATCTAGTCCAAGAGAGAGACCAACAATTGCAAGGCAAAAGTGTGCTAGGACACTTGCATACAAACTCTCACTGACGATGGAATAAAGCTCTTTGAGCCCTTCATCCAAATAAAGGCACTTCTGACTAAACTGGTGATTTGCGGCTTAAGCCCCGGAAATGAAGCTTGGAAGATCATTGTACACCACAAGATTGGAGAAAGCAAATCGGTAGGGAAATCCGATTGGCAAGCAAGCACTAATTGGCTATTCTACAACCAATCCATCTCCAAAGGCAAAAATTCTAAACTCATGAACTCAGCAATTCAGGCATTCATCTCTATCAGGTCGGCATTACAACAATAGGAACCAAAGAATGCCTTCGGCATCCTCCAGCAACCCTTGTTCGGCAACCCCAGCATACATGACGGACATGGCCAACCAGCTGGCTTTGGGGAGCAAGCTAGTTTACAACAATGGGCACAAGGTGGCCTACTAAGGGTTAGTGACCTATGGAACTTTAAACGAGATGATTGGCAATTGGCAGTAGAGCTGGCAACTCACTTCCCTAGACTGAGAGACAAGGAAAGCTACGTAGAAAATAGGGTCAAGGTAATCTCATTGATCATGTGGGATCCACAAATCCCATACAAGCTGACGGAAGGCGAATGGGTCGGGGAAGACATCGGCCAAGAACTCCGACATATTTTCTTCATTCTGACCATCAATACTACCAACCAGACAATCATAGCAGCTTGTTTTATCTTGCAAGCGGCCTCTAGGCTACTCCTCAGAGATCAGAGCAACTATAGATTGCAGGGGCATTGCTACATGCCTGTAAAGGTTGCAACATGGAACTCATAGAGCCAATGTTTCTCCCAACTCAATCTCGGAATTTCGCCTAGATCCAGAGTCCACCTAGTTGGATCCAGATTCCTCATTGACCTCCCATGTGACTTGGGAGACTGGATTTGGGGAAAAATCCCATCTCACAAGCCACCGCCTTTCTATGAATATATTGTAAAACGTGGTTACAAAAATAGGACTCCTGCACGCAAAGCACACATCCAAGCAAACGACATCTTTAAGGTAGGAGGGAACAACCCAGCAAACCATAAGCAATATTACAAGTTCTTATGGCACCAATCCCATCCCCGCAAGTTAGCAACCTTCCTCTAGTCCCTCATCAATTGCGGTGTTGTTACAAGAGCATGGCTCAAACACATAGGGATGCTTGAAGCGCCACCATGTGAATTATGCAGGTTTAGACAAGAGGAGATGTACAGTCACCTATTTTGGAGGTGCGGGTGTGCTAAAGAGTTCTGGAGACGCTATCATCATGCAACAATCCAACACAAGGGCTCTCGTTACGAATCATGGGAGCAAGCACTCTTCGGGTGGTTCAGGGTGCCTATCACAGGTGCTACAAAGCTCAAGTATGTATACGACAAGCACCCCTGGGATAATCTACGCTGCCACCTCATTTGGTTCATCTGGATAGAAGGTTGCCATCAGTGTTTCAACAATGAACCTGCCTCAATCATCCTCGTTATGCAAAGAGCATGGCTGAGCACCTTGCATGCAAGCCTTGCAACATGGCGCTACATCCATCAATTCCCTAAAGATGAGGACACACTCCAAAAGATTGAAATTGCCTTCTACACCCAATGGATTACTAGCCCTCCTTGTTTCTGTATTGATGAAGGGCATTCAGTCACATGGTTCTACAATCCTCCACCTTGCTTTGTCAATTAGGCCCTTACTAGGTCTAAGCAAAGCCAGGCTGCAGCTGCAACACGTGTCAAGGAGGCCACCACCTTACCGGCTTCTCGAAGCTCCGGCTTTCCATTGCTGACCCTTCTTAGCGCAGCCCCTCTTCTCTAGGCAACGAGTGCTTTACAATAGTAAAAGCAGCTCTTGAGCCTTATCTACATTGACTCTTGACTCCCAGTAGAAACAGCCGATCCCTCCAGGGTTCCTGGCGCTCTTCCCAACTAAGAGTATTTCATGTATTCGATTTCACTTTAATTATATGAACACGACGTCTCTGGACAAACCAATTTTTTCCCCGCAAGGGGCATTTTCAAAGAGGATTTCTAATATTTCAGAAAATTTGAGAGATGTAAATTGCTCCATAATATTTTAACATTGCAATTACAACACGTTTTCAAGAGATAATACAAACCAAGTTTTAAATTTAATTTTATACATTGAAAAACTTATAAATACAGCAGGAAAATTCCAATTTTTAAACATTGTAAGGGTATTTTTTTTAGCTTATTGTGGTTAATGAATTTCTTTGTTTGAATACACCAAGTGGCCTTGATATGCTCATTGTGACCATAAAACACAAGAAAAATAATTTTGAAAATATCATGAGCTTTTTGATGATTGTGAAATTTCAGAAATTTAGAATTGTTTTATTACAATTGTACAATTACTAGAAGAAAAAACTATCTTAAATGACTGGTTCACAACAACCGCAAATATCCTAAACAACTACACAATGAAAAATTATACAATGACTCAATTACAGCTATCTAGGACATTTGCAATCGTTGTGAACTAGTCATTTACTGCAAGATTTTTTCTAGTGATTTTAAAGCTAAAATTAAATCTAGATTTTATATAGAAACAACATTAACACTCAATATCATGGATAAAACATGTTGTTTAGAAACCACTTTATGAAGTTCGTATATGACAAAAGAAAACCATATTGACAATGGAAACGAGTTATACAAAAATGATGTCAAGCTCTTTTTTTTTAACACCGATTGAAACAAGAAACTTGAAAACTTTCAAATTTTGCAAAGCCTATTATATATCAAAAGTACAGCTTTTGAAATTGAAATTTTCTTAGTACAAATTTTTGACATCCAAAACCCGGTCTATTTTCAAATGAAAAACTTTAATTTCTATAATTCTTTTAGAAAAAAAAACCAAAATCGATAACAGTTGCAAAGCGAAGACCCGATTGATTTTTGGGAATACATATTCTTATAATGGACTAAGTTCATATATTTCAAATTGAAATGATTAGATTCTTGGGTATTGGGAAAACATCAATTATAAAAGCATATATTGCCTAATCATTGTTTATATTTATATATATATCAACAATTAAGAGCTTAGGATCTTCACAAATATTATATGAATTTGAGTACATGAATAAATATATGTTTAGTTATTTGATTCAGTAAGAATTATATTTTGATTTGCTAAAAACAATCAATCCAATTTATTGATATTTGAGATGACCAATTATTTGACTAATTTTGCAAATAAAACATTGTTCGATAACAAATTTGATAATTCAAAAGGTCTTTTACGTGGGGGCGGATTGAATCTGATATTGACACACTTGGATTTACGATCAAGTACTGGCTTACGTGTGGTTGTGGTTGAAGAGATAAAATTGATAGTTTCAAAGATTTGTTTCATGAGATGATAGGTGGCACGAGAAGTCATTGTTATATGTAGAAAAAACAAAAATTGGAGGATTTTTCAAACACTAGCCAAATTTTGTGTTTGTTTATGCAAAACAATTTCGATGCATAGTGCTTCTGGTCATGCAAGTGCAAAATTAGAGTTGTACTTAGTATGAGTCATTCAACCAAACTAGCAAAGAGTGAACAAATGGTGTAGAAGTTAATTCTAAGGTCAGTGAACAAATGATATAGAATTCAATTCTAAGGTCACCTTGCCTTTAACCTTTTAACTCCTCATTGTCTAAGGTCCAAAAGGGCCTAAAGGCATCCTTGTTTTTGAAGTTTTGTAATTTTGAATGCCAATAGAGTATGAAAATCTCAACCGTATAATCTTGTAGTGTGCATGTTGTAGATGATGTGGATCAAATTTGCGGTCATTTGACCACATAGATTGAAAGATTGTAATGTTTTAGTGTTGCAAAAAGATGTTGAAATTTTCTTAAAAACACATTTGGAGTTGAAATTTTATATCTAAACGTACTCAAATGAAAAATAATTAAAATGTAATGTGATTCAAACTAATATACAAACACATTGGTGAAAGAAAATATCAATCAATATACTTATTTGTTTGCAAAATTATTTTGAAATGTCAAAAATCAGTGAAAAAGTAGCAAAAAATCACATCTATGGCAAAACCTCCCTCTACTAAAATGCTTTTCATTCACTCATAACTTTTTGGATTGATATGAAATTTTAACCATAGTAATTGGACTGGTATGCGCAACTTTCCCAATAACAAATATTGAAAACAAAGTTTCTATGAAGAAGTTATAAACCACCAAAGTTCATTGTAAATAAAAAATGTGTGGATTTTGAAATGTGAGAGGTGCCCAAACATTCCAAAATTTTTGGATTGACATGAAAAATTTAGTATAGTTTCTAGACTTTAAGGGGGTAAAAAACCCAACAAATTTCATTGAAAACAAACATTTAATGAAAATGATACAAGACCCCAAAGTTGCAGCTAGCACAATGCATTGTGGTGAAATCAAATTGACCTTGTCTTGGGGAGATCACTAAGAGGGTCTTTTAAAAACTACACGCGTTAAGATTTTGAACCCCTATCTTATGTCCTAAAACTTATATAAAAGGAAAAGAAAAAATATGAGTAGATTCTCCTACTTCAAAAGTTTATGTTATGAATTATTGATATTTTTATTTGTTACCAATAATTAGTTACAAATTTTTGAAAAAATATGATTCACTGTAGAGCTAAAAACAACTTTCACACCTCTATCTTATATAAGATTTTTTTTTTTAAATACACAAAAAAATCTAAAAAATGAAATTCTATTGAAATTTTATATCTCTTGAATATTGATGCAATGGTCATCTAAATGTGTTCTTTATAAATATTTGAGTTGAAAATCATGCCATTTTAGTTCATTTTTCAACCTTCTCTAGAAATCATTCAATACATTATTTGGTTTGAAGATTTTGGCAATAGAATCCTATAGTCCTGATTAAACAATGCTTGAAATTGTTAGTTGAAATCATAGTTCATTTAAAAATAAATAGGGGAACAAAAAACCACTTAACTCACATGGTTAGTTACAGATACACTAAGTGATCTCCCCAAGGACCCTGTGAACTTTGAATGGTTCTCACAAACTCAATATGTCTTATACTGATTTGGAAATTTTATCATAGAAACTTGATTAGTATGCTCAACTTTATCAACAAATTTTATTAAATTTGGACAATCAACGCAAAAGTTATAGCACTTCAAGTTGGAGTGATGGCCAGCTAGAGGACACAAAACATCCCCTTAGGCAATGAGGGGTTAAGGACCAGTCGACTTGTTTGTGGTCAATTTTGGTACTTTTTGAATGTTGTATGGAATTTTTTTATGAGTTTGGGTGTGCACAAAAGGAAATGGCTGTGGGAAATAGTAAGGCACATTCATTGGGCCTAGAATCAGAAGAAACTAGGCTAGCAATTGGAAACGAGACTCAAAAAAGCAACTTAGGGGTGGCTAAAAATACAATAATCAATACACAAAAAATGGCCATGAATGCAAAAGAAGTAATGTTGTATGCGCTGACGAGGAGGCGCTATTTTGTGAGCGTAGCTTCGTGAGCCATGAGTTGTGAGCCTAGATTTCGTGAGTAGTGAGATAATTTCTGCTGAAAATCATTGAATGTTTTCAAACAAAACCAAGAACTTTAAGAAAGAAATTATTAAAATTTTGAAATTTGAAGTCTAAAATTTGATTACCCTAAGACCATGTAAGTACAGGGCCTATGACCATGGATGGAATGCAAAATATTCTTCAAAGTGGACGGAGTTTCATTCATTGTACTACCTACAATTGATGATAAGGATTAATGAGTGGGGCGTTTGGAGAGTCCATTGCATGCAAGGAACATAGAAATTGAAATTGGAAAAATAAAAGTCTTAGTAGGCAAAATTGAATGTCAACCAATTTGAAAGACACAATTGTAAACAAGCTTCAAAATGTAGAACAAGTGATACATAATGACGATGCAATAATGCTTGTTTACAAAATAAAAACCAATATCAAATGCATGAACAAATGAATTGATTTGTCAACAAGTCTACATATTTATATAATTGAGATGATGAAACTTGTAGTACTCCAAAGAATGAATGTTGTAATGCTGGATGTAATTTGATGTTCAGAAATAAAATGGATCAGACACTAATGTAGAGAAGGAAGACAAATTAGGGTACATAGAAAAATTTCAAGGTTACTCAACTGTGAATTGGAATACAACAAAAGAATAACATATTCAAAACCATAGTATCAAAATTGGTCTGAATGCAAGAAAGATTTTTGTAGTTAAAACTACAACAATAAGTTCATGAAAACTTCACAAAATTTGATGAGGTCTGCTAAAGCTTACGGTTGCTATCACTGAAAAAGTCCTGGGCTTAGCAACACACGCTTGACTTCAAAAAAATTGAATGATGGAGCATGGATGAAGAGGTCTACATCCGGATCTAGTTTGCAAATAAACAAGAATGCAAAGTACTAGTGCTTGCAGTTGCAACTACCCATGCCTTCCAAATGCCTTTGGGAGCATCTTTGTGAAGTAAGGACAAGAGCAATGAGGAAAGGAACCAATTGTGAGTATATAATTCTGAGTCTTAGACTTGGATTTGGAATCAATTGATATAATACATCCAAATCCTGGATGCGGTGTCGGGTTGAGAGAGGCGCGCCTTGGGAACACGCAGGGTGTCTTGCTGCGATCGTGCGTTGCCGACTGAAAACGTTGTCAATCTTGATCTTCTCTTCAAATCTTCAGTCTTTAGTCTTCCGTTGGCCTATCCTGTGGCTGGCTCTAAGGGTATAAGGGTCAAGGTAGGGATAAGAGCCCACTGGATACGGGACGGGTAGATCGGGACAGCAGACACGAGCTGCCGTCCGTATGACGGGATCCTAAAATCAAATTCACGATGTGCTGGCCAAAACTCCAGATCGTGAGAACAGAGCAAGTCTCGACCATGTGGGTGATCAATCCCACTTCGTCACCACGACAATAAATGGGGTTAAGTTTGGTTTAACCCAAACTGCCCGCAACAAGGTTTACAAAACAGAATGGAAATGAATTGACAAACGAGCCTCCAAAACCGGCTAGGAATAACAAAGCCACATCCCACACATACAAAAAAAAATAAACCCAAAACATTCCTCTTGAAGTCTTCATATCTTCAGATCTTCAAGTCTTCATGTCTTCAAGTCTTCAAGTCTTCACGTTTTAATAAAAACAATGGGGAAAATCACAAATAACAAGTCCTAGAAAAGGCAGTAACCTTCTATCTAATGCCACAGATGGCTCAAAGATTCAAATGCTAAGTGTAATAGCAATTTGAAAAGCTCTCCTAACCTTCTAACATCCCTCCAAATTTCAACTCAATCTAAGATACTGTCCAAAAGTTATGCGAGTTCAAAGTAGAGGCTCTTCTTCCTCTTTACAAACTAAACACTGCCTCTAAAAAACCTCTATAACTTTTGTTCTATACATCACCCATAGAAACGTAATATCAAATTAGAAAGATGATATCACTGGCGTCAATCCATAAAATTTGCACTTCAAAACAAAACTTTGTCCGAAAGCTCTAGTCAATCAAAGTGTGGGTCTCAATTTTTTAGAGAGCACCCAAACCCGCAACTTCTATCCACTATAACTTCTTCAATAAAACTCCAAATGAAATGATTAAAGACAATTTGAAAAGCTATGACAACAAACTATCACTCCTAAAATTTTGAGAAGAAAATCTCATACTGTCCAAAAGTTGTAGCTCTTCAAAGTCTCGGCTTTCTCCTAACAAAAGGACAGCCACCTCCAAACCTTCACACTTCCATAACTTTCTCGTCCAAGCTTCAAACTTCAAGTTTAAAGACTTTTTAGAAAGCCAATACTAAGATAAACACTCTCTCTAAATCTTGTTGCAAAATGATATACAGATCATAAGTTATCGCTTGTCGAAGTCTCAGCCTTTCTTCATAGTTTGGCTTTTTGACTCCAAAATTCAAACACTCATAACTTTTGCATCACAACTCCAAATCAAACTTGCAAACTCATTTTGGAAAGGTAATCACACAAGAAACAACCTCCTCAAATTTCAATTCAAAATCACGTATACACAGAAAAAAATCTCCCATCAAAGTTTCGGGATTTTTCTCCCTTCTTCTCACCAACACTCATACACTAACTTCCAACAACTAAGGGATCTTTCCTCCACAATTTCGACCCTATCTAAGGTAGGGAGGTGGGGCACATCAGCCCATGCTCCTCCTTATCCTAACCCCACCATAGATGCCAAAACCCTTTTCCTTTCACACCTTTCCCATTGACTTCTAAATCCTTAGTATTTTTATTCAAACAAAGGCAAAATATATGAGCCTTCCAAAATCTCTAGATAAACATATGAAAATGATTAAATTACAAAATAAACACCATCATAAAATGGCCACGTGCTCTTGCGAGCATATAATAGCGTCAAACGCTTGTCTTCAGTTGCCAAGTCGTGGACTTGGTTGGCTGGAAAAGCGGTCGTTTCTGGCCGCCCGCCGGTCCAGGTTCGAATCCCATCGAACTCGTCGAGCGGTGATGGCGGCTCACGGCTTGGCAGCTAGTGAGGCAGGAAATTGGCCCAGCCAACCCGCTACCTACCCCCCTGAGCTGTGCATGTGACAAGACGGCGCAGCGCATTGGAATCTATGGCCGCTGCGCTGTCACCAAACCGTGATCCTCACCACGACCACCCCTTTTGCCTCAACTGTTGATTTATTGAAATCAACACAAACATAAAGAAATAACAGCTATTTACATGATGGAGGGAAGTCCATCAGGACATGCACCCTCTCTAAACCTGCACATCCTCCGGTATGTGCCAAGTTTGCTCGTCATGAATATCTTGGTTGTCTTCTGCATCTTCTGAATCTTCATCTTTATCTTCAGCTCTTTCGTGGCTTTCCATCTCTTGAGGGTTAAAAATCTCCTCAAGGTCTTCATGATGAAATTTTCCACTCCTTCGAAAAGCTTTGATTCGTTTACCAGCAACAGGCACGCGCAGAGAAGTCCCATCCAATTCCCTAAGTGAATAAGTGCCGTTGGTGTGCACTTTCATCACAATATAGGGTCCAAACCATCTCTTAGCAAATTTGCGCACTGTACTATGCTGATGCTCCAATGTACTGTCAAATACAAGGACCCAATCACCCTCTCTGATCTGCTTGGTTCTTAATCTGTGTGTTTTGTCAAATCGCTCTTTATTGCTGAGCCTCGCTGTCTTCATCTTCTCCAATGCAATATCAAGGTCACTTGACAACCTTCCAAGCTGCTGAATCCGAAGTTCCAACAATCTTTCTCTGCTTATACCGTCCTCCCATGAAAGAAACACCCATGTGGGAATATCCTCTTCCGCCGGCATAATAGGTTTCTGCCCATACACAAGTTCAACAGGCATGTAACCAGTAACTGTACTGTGCGTAGTTCTGTCAGCCCACAAAGCAAATGGTAATAGCTTTGGCCACATATTTGGTTTGCCTTTACAAGCTTTAACCAAAGCATGAATGATCGGAGGATGCCCTCTCTCAATTTTGCCATTAGCCTCAGGGTTGTAAGCTGTCGTCAGCTTCAACTGCACACCATAACGTTTGAAGAACTCTTTGGCCTCAGTGGCATTTAGTTCTCCTCTGTCAGCTCTCATTCGGCCAATGCTGCCATAACGACTGAAGATGTCTTCGAGTATAAATCGGCATACATTTTCGGTAGCCTTAGTCCTCAAGGCTCTGCCCTCAACGAAGTTTGAGAGCTCCTCTCGTGCCAAAACAAGGTACTTCATTCCCCACATAGCATTTGGCATGGCTACCAAATCTATCATCCACTGAAAATGGATCGCTAGAGGGTAAGTAGGATGTAATTCATCTATGTGGCGCACCTTGGATTGCAGTTGGCACACCACACAAGAAACTACAAACTCTTCAATGTCTTTGTAAAGTCCTTTCCACCAGTACCTCTCCTTGATTTTTGTATAAGTGGCCCATACACCTCTGTGACCTGCCCAAAGAGTATCATGGAACTCCTTGAGAACTTCAACTTTGGTCTTAGAGTCCCCCACCACTCTCAATGGTACTTCATCAGCTCTTTTTCCCCTCTTCCATAGAAATCCTTCTCTCAAAAGATATCTATAGGATTGATGCCTGATGTCTTTGAATGTTTTGTCTGTCCATCCTTCTTGCAGCTTCATTGTGCTTAAATATAGCCCAATGTCTCTCAATTTTTCTTCATAAAGCTCAGCTTTGAATGGCAAAGCATCGATCGATGAGCTCTCAGCATCTATCGTCACCACATAGCCTCCATGCAATAAATCTTCGACATCTTCGTAGCCCATCATCTCATCTTCATTAGAATACCTTGCTCTAGACAACATATCGGCAACAGAATTTTTTTTGCCTTCAATGTGTACTAGAACCGGATTCATAGATTTGATGTAGGCGATCCATCGAAGCATTGCAATGTCTGGTGAAGAACAATTTGCTATCATCCCCAGCAAAGGTAAGCAATCAGTCTCCAGTACCACCTCTGCTCCAATAAGGTAGTTTCTGTCCGCCTTCAGAGCTGTAAGAGCACCCCATAGTTCTCTTTTCACTTGTGGATATGCTCTCTGACGCTCTGTCAAAATCCTTGCTCCAAATCGAATAGCAAATCTTTTGCCTTCCTCATCATTTTGTCCAATAGCCCAACCTATGGCAATTGGACTTGTGTCAACAGTCACGATCACCGGCCTCTTGCAATCATAGTTTACTTGCTTGAGAACTGGTGGCGACTCTAAAATCCTCTTCAACTCTTCCATAGCCAAGTTTTGCTCATTTTCCCAAATGAATTTGGTCCTCTTACGCAATAATTTGTAGAGAGGCTCTGATATATGAGCAAAATGGGGAATCCATATGTGGTAGAAGACACAAGCTCCAAGAAATCTCCTTACTTCGGTGATATTGCTACAGGCTTTCATTCTTCCAATAGCATCAACCTTTTCAGGATTAGGTTTTCTTCCATAAGAGCCACATAAGTGCCCAACCACCAGAATTTCATTCACCCCAAACTTTGACTTATCAATGGATAGAGTCAAATTCACCTCCTCAAGTCTGCCCAAGATTTGAGCCACGTCATGGATATGGTTGCTTACAAAGGCTCGGCAACCATCACTCTGAACTGTCAAGTCTCTTTGATTCTCCTCGCATCCTTTTATTGGGATATCATCCACAAAAGGTATGGTTTTCTCTGGCACAAAGTCTCTTAGAATTTGATTCATAGCGCTTTGCATATGTGCCACTGAATTAGTAGCGCCTTGAGGCAATGTGCACATACGCACCAATCCAAGAGGAGTCTTCATGGTCGTCAAATCCCTGCTTTGAGCAGCAAGTTGGAATTGATCATAACCAGAGTATAGATCTCCAATGGAATAGATTGCATGTCCAGCAAATGCCTCCGCCACTTCGTCAACAACAGGGCCTGATCCTTTGTTTCTGATTGTAACTTTGTTTGCAGGCTGCATATCTTGGATGAACCTCAATGCTCCTGACTTCTTTGGCACAGTAAACCAACGGTTTGAATATGGAGCCATTGAAGGCTCTAGTATGCCCATGCGCGTCTTTTCTTTGAGCAACTCCACTAATTTTGGCAGTAGAGCTCTAGGCACTGGAATAGGCTTCAAATCCCATGGTATATGTGGTACTGTGAATATGACCATTGGTGCTACAACACTTGGCTGCACACATCCAATCTCATCTGAAGAAGAAGCAAAAGCCTTTCCATGCATCAAAAGCATGTCTTGAAATTTCTTTTTCTCTGGCTCAGTCAGGAAACCATCTCCTCCAATCTTGAGGTTAGCTAGAGTCTCTTTGGTGAATTTGTGTCCAATTCTCCTTGACTCTCTCAAACTTGGCTCTTTTTCAGCTTGTTTGATGTGATCATCAGTGTCAAATGGTAGCTGAGTAGCCACTGGCTTCACCTTCTTGTTCACAGTCTTGTACTTGGTATGTACTGCAGTTTCAGGTCTATATTCATCGATATTAGAAGAACACAGCTTTGCCATTGCTGTGTAAATCTCATGATGCATTGCAGTTGTATGGACATCAATAAGACAATGAGTAGTCGGCTCTGCATCCTCATTTGTCTTCAAATCTTGCAGAGTATGCAAGATATCATCTGGCATGCCACTTTCTTCATACACACCAGTAATGCTCTCATCTTCTTCAAGAACCTTCATTTTTTTTAGGTTTTTCTCCTTCTTTTTGATAAATCTTCTATGTACATGGTCCAAATTTTTGGCATCCATGAAACTCGCAAATCCACACTTTGTCACGCTCAAAAATCCACACTTGAAAGCAGTATGTATATTGGGGAATTTTCTAGTATTGATATCCTTGGCACCCGTGGTTCCCCACATCCCACGTGTGCCCTCTAGAAATCCGGAAAGTTCAGAGAAGTCGGCAAAGATACTTCTCTGAGTTGCATTCGGTGCCTCTCGTTGTCAGCTCTCACAGTTAAGAACTGCACTGACTTCTTTCCATCTATACTTCGAATTCGAGCATAGTGAGATCCATCATCCAATACTTTGGTCTCCATGCGTGAAGCAGTGATAAAAGGTTGGCCCAGAAGCACTGGATATGCTCCAGTATTTTGAACAAAGAAATTCTGCTCAACCTCCACATCTCCAATCTTTGCTGGCACTGAAGGGCAAGCTCCATACAATGAACTGCGCCCATTGTTAGCTGCTCTCATCACCCAGCCATGGTCTGTGTCAATTGGCCATTTGCCCTTCTCATAGGTCTTGCAAAATATAATATTGATCTCTGAACCATGATCTACAAGGGCCAAAACAGACTCATCCATTCCACCAAGCTTCACTCTCGTCTCAGTGGTGGCTCTAGCCCAATACGGTTGCTGAAACTCAGTCTCAACATCATGAGGTCCATCAATAGAATGATCACAACTGAACTCAAAAATCTTAGCTTCAATCTTTGATATTCCATCATCAGATGTCTGAATTTTTGCCTCATTAGCCTTTCCATTTGAGCGGTGCACCATCTCTGGCTCTTTTCTTGCCACCTCCGTGAGTGTAATTTCACTGCAGTGAGCCTCATGGTCTCCCATCATGGCAAAAACTTCGCCAATCTCAATCTCTTCATCAATGGTCATGTGAGTGTCCAAAGCACTCACCATCACAGTCTCTGCTGTCATCTGTCTCTTTCGCTTGATGATGTCGATGATCAGCTCATGGAAGTCTTTCTTGGCTATGCCAAGTGCTTCCCTCAATGTGAACTCGATCTTGGCATCCAAGATCCTCTCCTCAAATACTCCCTTCATATCAATGGAAGTCTCAATATCGGACTGGAGCTTATAAGCAGGGCTCTTCCCCTTTGGTTTGCCAGATTCTTCTTTTTCACAACCTCTTCCGCTACCGCTAGACTGCCCCCAGTCTTTATCAGGAAGCAAATCATCCTCAGGGTGCACAAAGTTTGGACTTTGTGTCTTCGAGCGCGTTTGTACTCTGCGCCTCGACTCATTTGCAGAATCTTTCTGCGCTTGAGCCCTCTTCTTTGATGAAGGCTCTTCACCATCTTCGGCTTCAACTCTCCCACGCTTCTCTTCAACTGAGGCCTCATAGTGATCAACATTGGCTTGATCTCTCTCCAAAAATGCTTTGATGCTGCTTGCATCAACCGGATCTTCCCATCCAGTTACATTTCTGATGGCTTGGGCTCCTCGTTTCATTAGTGTGGCTCTCTGAATGGGTGAAGCTCCAATTGAGTGCTGCTCCACTTCAATGTGGTATGAATCAGCTTCACGTACATGTATGGAACTAGATCGTCCCATCTTTCCCTCCATAAGTTTCTTCATCCCTCCTCTGCCAAAGTTGGTCTTCAACGGTGTCTTTGTGGATGAATCATGAAGTTTGCCGTCAATGAATTCAACGATGCCATCTTTCAAGGCTTCGTCGCACTCTGTACAGTCTCGAAGGCGATGCTTGCCATCTTGTTCGCTCTTGTCACACCATATACATCTCCAAGGGAGTGTCCTCCCTCCATCAGATGGCTGCGACGATGAAGAAGAGCCAGATGCCTGAGACTTCCTCAACTCAATAAACTCCACCTTCAGCTCTTTAAAACTCTTAATGAGTTCTTCAAGAGCATTACCTTCGTTGGTTTTGGTGGTCTTCAAGATAGACCCTGGAGTTGTTGATGATGATGGTGCAAAAGATATTTTGGGATTTTTTGGAGCTGAAATTGGATTAGTGTCTACTCCTGCTCCAAATCCTCTTGACCTCACACGTTGTTGTTTGGCCAACAAGGTCACGGTCTCTTCCACCCTTCCCCAATCGGTGGTAAAACCACCTTCTGTGGTACGATCTCCAAGAAGTAGAAGAAGTCTATCCTCTAATGCAGCATCAGCTGCTTGAAGGAAAAGCTCTGCCTTCCTGGTGTTGAGGAGGCGTCTCTCAATCATGGGTAACTGAGAAAACTTCTTCTCAAAAGCCTTCAGCAGCTCATGAGCACCCATGTTGTCTCCTGGCCGCTGCTCCACCCATTCTAGAAAAGATCTTCTAGTCATCCTTTCCGTGTCCTCGTCAAAATACTCGTCACGTAGACGCTCAGCAAAGGCAATCCAAGTGTGAACTCCTTCGCGGATTTCTCGCACACGGTTACGAATGTCAGGCACAACTGCCATGTCGAAGGTAGCCATCATTCGATTTTCATCAACTTGATGTACCTCCATCTCGCAAACATAGGCTCGCAAAAACTTGGTTATGTTCTTGCCGTCAAACCTACCAGTCTTCACAACAACAGCTTTCAACGCCTCGGTGGCTACTTGACCACCCTGGTTGGCTCGATGTTGCTCCATGAATATGGCCAATGCTCCTAGGAGATCCTCCATTGGCATCTGAGGTCCACCAACACCTCTGGTAGTGGCGCTTGGAACCTCTCGAGGCAAATCAGCTCCGCCGGCACCACCGATATTGGCGCCGAAAGCCTCGTTACTGTCTCTCATATCAACAAACGCAATAATCGCCCCAAAGCTCTCTCAGTGGAAGCACCAAATGTCGGGTTGAGAGGGGCGCGCCTTGGGAACACGCAGGGTGTCTTGCTGCGATCGTGCGTTGCCGACTGAAAACGTTGTCAATCTTGATCTTCTCTTCAAATCTTCAGTCTTTAGTCTTCCGTTGGCCTATCCTGTGGCTGGCTCTAAGGGTATAAGGGTCAAGGTAGGGATAAGAGCCCACTGGATACGGGACGGGTAGATCGGGACAGCAGACACGAGCTGACGTCCGTATGACGGGATCCTAAAATCAAATTCACGATGTGCTGGCCAAAACTCCAGATCGTGAGAACAGAGCAAGTCTCGACCATGTGGGTGATCAATCCCACTTCGTCACCACGACAATAAATGGGGTTAAGTTTGGTTTAACCCAAACTGCCCGCAACAAGGTTTACAAAACAGAATGGAAATGAATTGACAAACGAGCCTCCAAAACCGGCTAGGAATAACAAAGCCACATCCCACACATACAAAAAAAAATAAACCCAAAACATTCCTCTTGAAGTCTTCATATCTTCAGATCTTCAAGTCTTCATGTCTTCAAGTCTTCAAGTCTTCACGTTTTAATAAAAACAATGGGGAAAATCACAAATAACAAGTCCTAGAAAAGGCAGTAACCTTCTATCTAATGCCACAGATGGCTCAAAGATTCAAATGCTAAGTGTAATAGCAATTTGAAAAGCTCTCCTAACCTTCTAACATCCCTCCAAATTTCAACTCAATCTAAGATACTGTCCAAAAGTTATGCGAGTTCAAAGTAGAGGCTCTTCTTCCTCTTTACAAACTAAACACTGCCTCTAAAAAACCTCTATAACTTTTGTTCTATACATCACCCATAGAAACGTAATATCAAATTAGAAAGATGATATCACTGGCGTCAATCCATAAAATTTGCACTTCAAAACAAAACTTTGTCCGAAAGCTCTAGTCAATCAAAGTGTGGGTCTCAATTTTTTAGAGAGCACCCAAACCCGCAACTTCTATCCACTATAACTTCTTCAATAAAACTCCAAATGAAATGATTAAAGACAATTTGAAAAGCTATGACAACAAACTATCACTCCTAAAATTTTGAGAAGAAAATCTCATACTGTCCAAAAGTTGTAGCTCTTCAAAGTCTCGGCTTTCTCCTAACAAAAGGACAGCCACCTCCAAACCTTCACACTTCCATAACTTTCTCGTCCAAGCTTCAAACTTCAAGTTTAAAGACTTTTTAGAAAGCCAATACTAAGATAAACACTCTCTCTAAATCTTGTTGCAAAATGATATACAGATCATAAGTTATCGCTTGTCGAAGTCTCAGCCTTTCTTCATAGTTTGGCTTTTTGACTCCAAAATTCAAACACTCATAACTTTTGCATCACAACTCCAAATCAAACTTGCAAACTCATTTTGGAAAGGTAATCACACAAGAAACAACCTCCTCAAATTTCAATTCAAAATCACGTATACACAGAAAAAAATCTCCCATCAAAGTTTCGGGATTTTTCTCCCTTCTTCTCACCAACACTCATACACTAACTTCCAACAACTAAGGGATCTTTCCTCCACAATTTCGACCCTATCTAAGGTAGGGAGGTGGGGCACATCAGCCCATGCTCCTCCTTATCCTAACCCCACCATAGATGCCAAAACCCTTTTCCTTTCACACCTTTCCCATTGACTTCTAAATCCTTAGTATTTTTATTCAAACAAAGGCAAAATATATGAGCCTTCCAAAATCTCTAGATAAACATATGAAAATGATTAAATTACAAAATAAACACCATCATAAAATGGCCACGTGCTCTTGCGAGCATATAATAGCGTCAAACGCTTGTCTTCAGTTGCCAAGTCGTGGACTTGGTTGGCTGGAAAAGCGGTCGTTTCTGGCCGCCCGCCGGTCCGGGTTCGAATCCCATCGAACTCGTCGAGCGGTGATGGCGGCTCACGGCTTGGCAGCTAGTGAGGCAGGAAATTGGCCCAGCCAACCCGCTACCTACCCCCCTGAGCTGTGCATGTGACAAGACGGCGCAGCGCATTGGAATCTATGGCCGCTGCGCTGTCACCAAACCGTGGTCCTCACCACGACCACCCCTTTTGCCTCAACTGTTGATTTATTGAAATCAACACAAACATAAAGAAATAACAGTTATTTATATGATGGAGGGAAGTCCATCAGGACAGCGGAACCTAAGTAACTTGATGGATGTGACCAACTACAATGTGAGCTGAAGCACAATGTTTGATTGTTTGGTCAAAGGCCCTTTCATATTGCGCTGCACATCCTTATTAGAGCAAACTTTAGGATATTCATTAGGCAAATGTAGAACATGAAATGATAAGCTCATATTTGAAATGTCTACATGTACAAACAATAAAACGATGGAATTAGCAATAATTATCAAGCAATGGAAGACAACAATTTAGGGCTAAGAAACAAAACAAGGTGATGAACAATATCTGAACACAACTTGTTTGACTGAGATGTTAGTATTGATCTGCTTCTCAAAAAGAGAAGACTTCACATAAGCTGTAATCCCTATGAAATGGGAAAGAAAGCCAAACTCCCATATATTAATCCGCTAGGCTTCAATGTACTTAGCCACATTGGGAGGCTTCTCTAGGACATTGAAATCAATGTCAAATGTTGTCCTCCAAAATAACTATTGAAAATAGCTCTGTTGCAGCATCTTGCGGCTGCAACAAAACAAAAACCACCAAAGATAAAAAATAACATAAGAGCCCCAGCGGTAATACATACATGAATCAAACAAAAAGGTATCATAATAACAAAAAATCCCAGCTTCTTTAGAAGGGAATGTAAGAAAAACAAAATCAAGCAATGGCTAAGGGACCCAAAAGCCTCATGTCGGCACCGAGAGTTATAACAGTGATTGCAATTAGTAGTGAAAGGTTGGTCGCACGAGCAAAATGCTCTAGAAATCTAAAGTAACATTAAGGCAACCAATTGTTGGAAGGTAATCAAATCGCGGCCGAGAAACTATTGCATGTGGCCTAGGCGCTCTTGTTTGCAACCAGCCAAATGGCGGAGGTTGCGACACCAAGTGCTTGACCTTCGGCACCAAAGGGAACATGAGCCTATCAAAATTTGACTCCTTCCAAGACAAAGATCAAAGTTCTCATGTACTCTTAACTACAGAAACAAAAACAAGAATTGATGATTGTTGGATAAAGTGACGGCGGCTTGCTTTGGCTGCCAACATGTGCAGCACATTAAGGCAGCTTTTGTTTGACATTCGGCGCCAAATGCAAGAAGACCTAGCTTGAAGTTATCAAATGGTAGGTTGCGCAAGCATTTTTTTATTGGCAAAGACGTAAAAAAAGATTATTTTAATGATCATCCATTTTAAACTGAGCCTTTGGCATCAAAGTAAGGTTTTCAAAATAAACAAACAAATAAATGGAAAAGAAAAGAAAATCTAAAGTCGTTAAAACAGTGAGAAGCAGGAGGCAAGGGTGGGAGGAGTTGGGGAACTTGGGGAACTTGGAGGCCCTTGATATAAGAAAATATCGGAGTTGTGTCGAATACTTAGACCATACAAAATGATATTAATATCCCCTTAAAGAGAGAATCTTTAGCCTGGTTTAATCATAAGTGCATTTGAAAGCTTAGCAATCATCCTTTAGCAAATTTGGAGCTAAATTTAGCCTTTGCCCTTTGGCACCAAAGGCCTTTAAACTCTTGTTGTTTTTATTCATGCACTCCTGCTGCTGGCTGCCGATTTGGCACCAAAGGCCCAGATTGGGTTTTCATTTTATCTTGGCTTTTCTCATTATTTTTTATCCTTTGGTATCAAAGCTTTGCCTTGGTTAGGCAATATAGATTTTTTTTTTATATTTGAGTTTTCTACTTGTCTCTCTTGACTGATTTGATCAAGGATCTAAATGATCCTGATATTAGCTTGTCACTGTGTTTTTGGTTGCAATGTTTCTAGTCTAGGTAGATCTAGTTTAACTTCATGATCTTCAAGACTTTTTCTAGTCTTCTGGTGCCAAATGTTGAAAATATGTGCAATAAGGTAGCAACACCCATAAGCATGAAACTAAGGATTTTGGAGTAGGAGAATCAATTGGCTAACTTTGAAAAAAATATTGTAAGTTAGCAAGAGGAAACTAAAAATATTGGCATCAATTTCAAAGTTCTAATTGCAAGCATTTGTTCACAAAGATTTTCCAAAGTTCAAAATCATTGAAATTGCATAGTAGTGTGTAGGAGATGCTAAAAACAACAGAATGGGGCACTCAAAACCATCATGCAAGTCACCTACAACCATCACTTTGACACCCATAATCATCACTTTGTCACTCATAACCATCACTTAAGTACCCATAACCAATTTTTTTAACATACAATGTGACAATCATTGACACTAATACAATAGGTCTCAAGGATGGGGACACCCACGGGGAGGGGTGCTCCTACCTTAGATCATGAACAATTGTGATGATTCTAGCTGTGTTTGGATTATTTAATGTACATATTCACAATATTTTGTTTTAATCTACATTTTCATGTCCATGTAGTATGTACCTAGTTTTATTAATCTTGTTTATATTTTCTGATTTCATTTTTGTTTCAGAAGCTAAGAAACAACAAAAAAGTTGAGATGCCTTCCTGCAATCTTGCTAAATCAATTCACAGCAAATGGGAAAAACAACTTGGAAATGGTGGCGGCGATCTGTATGTTGCCACCATGGATGACTTTGTCCAAGTATTTCTGCAAGTGGTCCTATATCACCGCTTTTTGCAAGGTGATCATGGTAGCCATGGTCTTAGTAAGGGGAAACTTCAAATGAGACTTGCTCATCAAACTGCAAAGTGCACGGGTGACCCTTCCAAGGTAGCAAGGGCTATGAATGAAGTTCTAGGTCTAGATGAATTTTATACCCAAACACCTCATTTGGAAGGAGAAGAGATTTTTAGATCTCTCAAACAAAAGGCAGGGGTTCTTCTTGGTTTTGAATGTGAGTCACATTGGCCTGACAAGGTGAATTTTCTTGTTCTAGAATTGAGCTTCAATCAAACCCTTCAATTTGTACTTGAAGAGTCACTAACCCTAATCCCTGGTGTTACAATTGATTTGCCTCCTAGGCCTGCTCCAAATTGCTCACCTAGTTCTTCTATAGCACATGTCACCAGTATTTAAGAGAGTGTTTGCGTTGATGCTGAATGGCACATTACTTAATTCCCTAGCAATTTTGATTTGGAAAGTAGCACAAACACTCCAAGTGTGGCTCCTAGATTTCCTTGATTGTAGGCAGTTTTTCTTTCCTAACTTTGTAGCCTTCCAATTGTGCTAAGTTTCATTTTCTTTGGTGTTTGCCATAGTTCCTATCAAGGATTTTATTGTTATTACCGCATTTACATATAATATTCCCATCACCCTCTTTGCCCTTATCAATTTTGTTGATTTCTATATTTGGACATATGCCTTCATTGCTTCTCTAATCAATATTGTGTATGTTTGGATTTTTTAAATTCCCCTATTCATTTCTAAATTCCAATTATTCATATGCTAAACTTTGTTATGTTTTGTGATCTTTGTGAATTTCAAATATTTTTATTCTTCTGTTTGAGTTAGTCAAATTTAGTTTTGCTCTTGTGTTTATATTTAAAAATGGTAATTCAACTAATCAAATTTGCAAAAAAATATGCGCACAATTTTGGGGTACTTCTCCATAGTCATAGGTATATTCATTTTTTTGTCAAAAATTTCTACTGACGGCTAATAGCTCACAAAGTTGCTCTCACGAAATAGCATTTCCCCGTGCTGACGAGGCAAAACTTGAGGACCCCATCTCCTTGCTGACCGTCATCACGCCGAAAGAAATGCCACATGTCCCTCTAACAACACAAAATACTTCATTGTACAAAATAGGCTCTAAAGACGTACATCACCTATAGGTTCTACAGCTTAGCATGTGTGGCCTCATAGATATATTATAAAATTGCACGTCGAGCTATATTTCTCTCCAAATTTCACTACCCCGACAAAAGCATTGAGCGCCAAGCGCATCCATATGGTCAGATCTTTGAAACCCTACACCCATTTCTAGTTATATCCATTCATAAATTGCAACCAAAAAAACCCTTGCCCACCCCCAAATCAACCACGGTCCTTATAAGGTTAATATAAAAAAAGTACAAAAATCAAAGTTGAATAAGCCCAAAAGTCTTTGGATTATCAAAATATAACCCACCAAACAAATAAAGATGTATATTAATATCATTTTCAAACTTTCTATTAGAAAGTCCAAAATTATTAATTGTGTCAAAAAAATTGGTTGGATTTGTTATTAATATTGAGTTAAGAATTACAACTTTAAAATAACCAAATTAAAATAATTTTTTTCAAAGAGCACAAATCCTCTATAATTTTTTTTTATATTATGATATTGTCACTCCATTTTAGAAATAGATGTAACAACTTTTATATTGTTAGGCATCCTTTTATTCTTATATGTCGTGTGTAAAAAATCTATTTCAAAGATCTTACTAATCTCACTAGCTACTTTGAATATAGAGTATCATTAGATTTTATTTTGCTAAACAATGCTTTTGCCTAAAATTCAATGCTACTTTTATTCATTTGGACAAATTTCATCTTGTAGAGTTGGAATACTTTTAGTACAAACTCATCATATAACAAGGGTGATTTCTTCTATAGCAGTACATGTAGATAAAATTTATCTTTAGAATACTTTTTTAGAAGATAAATATGAGCAATTTTATTTTGATGTATTTTGTAAAGTGGCATAGTGCAAGCAATATGAAATAGGAGAAACACTTGTGATGTAGCAATTGCCAATATAGCCTTTGCAAACTTATATGTATCTATGCTACTAAGTGGGAGGATTTCAACTCTGTGCTGTTTTCTAGAACCTTTTAGAACTTTTTGGTGTAAGTTGAAGCAATAAAAGACGCCTTAGATATAGAACACTTGGAAGCACCCTCCAACCACGTTCTTTCCAAAATCTTCTTAGAACACTTTGGTGGAAGTTGAAACAATAAAGGATGCTCCAAATATAGAGCATCAAACATCCTCCAACCATGCGCTAAAAAACCAACAAAACGCCAAGCACCCCCTAGTAAAGCATGAAAGAATAACATTGTGATGAAGGCAATTATTGTTTTTGGTTTCAAAAACAAACCAAAATGGTGGTGCATCAAGATTGGATACTAAACCATTTGTGAGATATAGATTTTTGTAAAAGTACACTATGATCATATTTTAATCTAATTGACTTGTGAGATAATGATATTTTGTAGACTTAAATGTTGCATTATGTGTACATGACTAACTTGCAGAAATTGTGTGCCTGTATACTAGTAATGTTATAAATTGAAAGTAAGATTTACTTTTTTATATACTAGTCTTTCTTTGCTACCAATGTTGGATTAGTTAGTTTGGTAGTTATTAATGGATGAAGATACCAAGTATTTTTTTTGTTACCAGCCAATTAGAGTTTATGTCACGTAAAACAACTAATTTAAATCTTGGTTTCAAACTATAAAGAGGTCACTCTCAAGGAAGGTTTCTTTTTCTTTTGCCATTACTTGAGTAAGGTAGGCGCACCCATAACCATGAAATTATGGAGTTTAGGGAGGTAGAGTTACTCGGACAAGTTTGGAAATAATTTTGTTGGATTGGGAAGAAGGAATCAAAAATAATGATCTTGATTAAAAAAAATTGTGCACAATTATGTGTGTGTGGCAATTTTTCAAAGTGGAAATACTGTGAAACCCATGCCTGTTCATAGGGGCTGCTGGAAATGTGTGTCGTGGAGGCCCTTGCCACCTTCAGCTTATCCACTACCAATTGAAGAAGGTGATGAAATAGCAACACACGGTATTGAGATTTGTCAAAGAGTATTACAATGTACCAAGCTGAGGGTACGAGTCTACCAACATACATGGATGAAAAAACAAGTGGGAAGAATCCTATGGGTGCCCGCAAGGATAGCCAAAGTTGCTGCATGCAATCTAGATATTTGCTGCACTAGGTATCTGACAACCTTACTGGCTGCACCTTAAACCGCGATTCCTGGCAATTTGCACCGTATCAAGTTTGTGACTCTCATGGTTCTGTGCTGGCCAAGCACTTGACAGGCCTGGTTTAGTCTAGACTTCCTGTCATCTAACTGTTTGGATCTTGAAGCTCCAAGTTTGCATCGTCAAGAACAATGTGTGCCTCTGTGGCAGCCAAAAGTAGCCGTTCCAAGTCCGTCTTTGAGAAAGCGCGCCTACGACGTATCCAAAATAGCCTTTCACACCTAGGAGCTTGGCAACGTCAAGCTGTCCCTCAGAATGCGCTACCTTTGCCAAGCTTGCAACTGCCAAGGAGTTCTCTTCCCGGCGTCCACGCAATTCAAGTTCCAAGCGCATATGTGTTTGCTCATTAGCCTTCAACAGTTTCTCCCGCTCACGATCCGCCTTCTTTCTTTTCGCTTGAAATTGACGGACTAGTTTCTCTGCTTCCTTGCAAGCTTTCTCTTCTTTTTGCTGTAATTTCTTTTGCTAAGCTTGAGTTTTACGTTCCTCCCGCTCTCTTGCAACCTCCTCCTTCCATGTTGCCTTCTCGATCATTGCAGCTATGTATTTGTCTGATGTCATAATTATGGACATGGAATAGTCAATTAGAGGCTCACCTGCTCGAGATGGGCGGTGCACTTGCGATAAAGCAAACAAATTCTCCATCCTTTGTGCACTTGCAGTCTCTTCCTCTAAATCTTCATTGTTGTCAGAGCCCCCTGAGCAATTTGAGCTGAATTCCAAGAAATAATGCACTAGCTGTGTCTAAGGGATGCAGTTGCTGAGGTTTGCAGCTGCAGGAGAAGTTGATTGTACTTGTGCATCACAGCCGATTGGTTGGACAATGCTGGTGTTGGGACGCTGCCTTGTTGGAGCAGCAGTGCGGTTCTTAGTTCAAGGAGGTGAAGGAGCTTACCTGCTCAACGTTCAGATTTGAGACACCATCGCAATGGCTGTTGCCATGGAATTTGGAGAGGCTAGACTCATGGGACCGGTGGGATGCAAGCGCGCCTTCTCTGTTGACTTCTTCTCTGGCCTCTTCTAGATCTTCGTCCTTCCCGACTTCCGGATGTGCTTCGCTATTGTTCTCCTTGTCTTCACCACGGTCTCAGACGTAACAAGCGCTCGGCAATGTGTGACGGTCCATGGCAGATGGATTCAACGGCCAGATGCCAGTGGTGGCAAAGGCTTTGATAATTTTGGATCTTGTTAGTGCTTTTTGTAAACCTGCCAACACCCATTCAACTAGGTTTTCCTTCCTTGCTCCTATGCCTTTATTTTGTATCATCCATGTCTCTCTGCATGCCCTGAACTCTTGTTTGAATGGCTTGAATATACTGACGTCTAGGGGTTGTAGACAGTGGCTAGTGTGACTAGGTAAAGTGATTATGTCCAAGCTTGCACTTTTTGCCTTTATTACTACTTCTAGGGTGACATGCAAGGCATGTCCATCTAAAATCAATAAGTGTCTATTCTATTCTGACAATCCATACCTCTCTCTAACAATTTTGACAAACTGTGAGATTCAAGCTGAGAACAAAAATGCTGTCATCCAACCGTTGGGTTGCATTGCCATGCATGACTGAGGTTCACAATTAGCTATGTAGTTCCTGAGTTTGCGCTTACCTTTAAAGATGTAGAAGTTAGGAATGTAGTCTCTTGCAGCATTGATGGAAGACAAGACAGTGAGGCGCTTGTTGTTCTCTGGTACTATTTTGTGCACAAATTACTGCCCTTCTATGCCAAAACTAGTGTACTTCCTGAGCTCCTCCCTGATTGTGCTTCAGACTTGCCAGCATTCCAAATTTGAGAGGGTAAATAGCCTTGGCAATCATATGCTTCTTTGAGCTTTGTATACAATGATTTAACATTGTCTAGATTCAATCCCATTGCTCTTCCTTCATCTAATGCTTGTGGAAATTTGAGTGATATTTTGGGGTGGCGTTTTTGAAACCAGCGTAGCCATCCACGGCCAGAGATGCCATCTTTGAACAGTGTCCACCGTTCATGAGTCATCTCTGCGACCTTCTGCTTTAAGTCCATTATTGATATGGGATGTGCATGCTCTTGCATTTGAATAATCCACTTCATGAGTGTTGTTTCTTCCTCCACATTCAAAACGCCCTGTTGCCCTTTCTTATGCTGCATTGTTCTGCTGCTTAAATGATCACGCAAAGATGATGGAGAGATACAAAACTTTTTACTTATTGTGGCTACATTGCATCTGGCGTCTATTGCTTCCATTGCAGCTACGAGATCTGCATCCATCCATTTGCCAGTTTTCCTCCTATGCGGAAGTTGCCTACCATACGCAGGCACACTTGGCAAAGGGACGGCTCCGTTGACCATTGTTTGCAATCCGGTCGCTGAAGGCAGTGTTGAGCATGTTGCAACGCTCGCTTGATGGAAGCCAAAGTGCTCAGTCCCTGCGCTTTCAAGATCAAGGGAGACCATGTGCTGCGATTGCTCGCCATGGTTGTGGATCTGGGGCAAATGCTTGCTGTGCATGTCGTCATCCTCAACGTTGGGAGAGAGCAGCTGCTGGGAGTACCCAATGTCAATGTTGTAAGAGGACCTTCTATCATTGTGTGTCTAATCAAAGGGAAGAGGAGCAATTATTCTGCCGAAATTGCTTTTGTTCTGGATTGGAGGCTGTCGTTGCAGTTGCGCGTCTGAAGCCTCCACTCGGACCCTCTGTGCATATTGCCCGCTCTGCAAGTGATGAGTATTATGGAGCTGCAGGTGCTCATCTACCTCACCTAGCTGGGATCTCTCGACTGCTTGGCACAGCGTTTGAAGGAATTGCCTACCCTCCACGTCGATTGTACCACGGTGCTGGAATTGGCCATCTCCTGCATCAAGTCAAGGTCTTTGATCTGGTTGTCCATCTGCGACATCAGGGCATGGTCTTCGCAGTAAGTGCCCGCCTTCTGGCCAAATATTACAATGGCGCTGAAGGTGCCCACCTGCCATACTAAGACGAGGCCTCCGCTCCAGTATATTGTCAACGCTATGAATGACAAGAAATTGTTGAACACATCCACTCTGCAAACTTAAATGAGCAATTTGCTGCACTTGCTCATCTGCTGCACCGAGAGGGGAAGTCTGCTTCGGTTGCCTACTTGCAACATCAACCATGAACCCTCGCTAAGCACGTTTGCCTTTGTTGCCTGCTTGCACGCTTTTGACATGTAATCCATGCCTTTGATTGTTTGGTGCGGTGTCCCCTGGAATTTGCCATTCCTGGAAGCTTGATCTTTGGAAGGTGGATTCTTGCCCCTGCATGACACTAGATCTGAAATTCCCTCCTCTACTGTCTGCTTGCCCATGATGTGGGGACCAGCCACCTTTGGGAAGAAGCCTGTAAGCCTCTAGATCAGGCAACCACATCTCCTCCATGTGTTGCCTTTGATGGCTCTGCTCATCTTCTGTAATTCTTTGTGACATTTTCCCCTCACAAATTTGCACCCTCATCGAGCTTGTATCTAATGCATGAGTTCTCTAAGTGGAGACTGAAGAAACTAATGATTGCATTTCAAAGTTGTTGCTATTGTATGTTACCCCACATCACAAAAGCTAGGTAAACCATCACATGTGGCTCATTTTAATGACACGGGATTTTAGCAAAACTGGTGTAATGAAATCCATATCCGCCAGGTGGGGACAATGCAATTAATTTTGACTACATGCTTAATCATAATTACCAACCCTTCAAGCCACCAAGCACAATACACAAAACTGCCATTCCAACCCCCTTGTCATAGTATTTAAGAGTAGTATCAAAACGAGATCCTCTGCCCATACATCCATCCAAATGATCACTCAATACTACTAAGTTTGGCACCAAAACTACCATTTTCTGACGATTCTGAAACTGGAGACAAAGTCCAACGCTTATGGGTGAAAATCTAGGTATTGGCCATGGGGACACCCACGTTTATGGGTGCCTCTACATTACTCTCGATATGACTAATGCATGAATCAGCATGATAATTACAAATTGTTCAATGATGGTATGAGTTATATGCTTGTAATTATTTCTAATCATGTACTTCAAGTAATTCAGTACATGTGGTTGATTTGATTATAGTGCCATTGACTATGAAGCAAGGTACAAGAAGAATCAACAGCTAGTTTAAAGCTAGCCGGTTGAAATGAAAAAAATTGTTTGCAACTTGTAAAAATTGGCTAAGAATCAGTTAAAAGTCTAAAAAATAATTATTTACAATTCTAAATAGAGAAAATAACCAAAGTAGTTCTTGATAAATTGGTTCAATACAAGAATTGAAGGAAATCAACCAAAAAATCTAAAATATTTCTTGGACCTTGCTATGAAGCTCAAAATTTTACTTAGTAGACAAGTCCAAAGTCATTTAATAAAAACAATAACCAATCCTCTAAACAATTGCTATTGGTAGGAATAGTTGTTAGAAATTGATCTTACTAGTCTTTGTTAATCAAAACAATATCACAAGGTAGTGAATTTGTTTTATAAAGGATGTTTTTTTTTGGATTAATTGGAAAATCACATATAACACAAACACCATCTTTAAATTTTAACTTGCAAAATATGGGGCATTTCAAAATCTCTTAGACTAGATATATCTCAAATGCACAGCTATAGTTTTGGTTTATGTTTGTGATTGAGATTAATGTTCAAACCTCTAAAAAAAATTAAATTCAACTTGAAAAAACTCAACTACAAGTCTTTTTGAATTGGAATCTCTTAGACATTAAAAAAGGCATGAGTTTTTTGGTGTTCTAATCAAAGAACCCTTTTAAGTAAAAAAAAAAAATAGAAAAAAAATTTCTAAATAATATTTCATTGGAAATCTTTAATAAAGGAAAACTTGAAAATTTCAAATTACAAATTAACTTATGAAAAGATAAATTATTCAACTAATATATTGTATTGACATCAATTTCATTTTGCAATCTTACAAATACTTGTATATGCATGGAGGATTAGATGCCCATTATTACCATAGTCTTGCAATTTATACTAACATAGTCATGCATTTATGATGCTCATTACCAATAGTGTGTGATAGAATTTATATAACACAATCTTCATTTTTACACTCAAGTTTTCTATGCATCATATCATTGCAAGCTAAATAGAAAGGAGTTAATTTTTTAGTTATTATGTACTCAACCTATAAAAACATTATTGTGATGGATGTATTCATAACTACGTATTGTTTTTTTGATTTTATAGGATACTTTCATAGTACAAAAACAAGTTTAAAATCCAATGAACCATAAAAGTCAATTCCTTTTTGTAGAGCTTTGAGCTTCTCGTATTTGCATTAAAAAAATTATTTAAAAAAAAATCCATACATAGATTTTTTAAAGAAAAAATTCACAAGATCCTATCATTGATCCTTTCAAAGATTACAACAAATAAAACTGGTTCCAAATTTCTGTATTTTTAGTCATTTTTTTGAGTTCTTTGACCTTTACGAATGTCAAAGGAATTAATTATCAAAGTTTTGATTTATGTAATATTACCAACATTTGGACTTAGCCAGGGATGAAAATCAAGTGAATTCATACATGTTTTTTTAGTAAGACATGATTATTTTAAGTGCAAAAGAAGACATAGACATTGTACTGTATGTTCATATTTAGTGCATGTTAAAGATGTACAAGAGACATGCTCTCAAGAAACACACCCAATTTTTTTGATCTCAATAACATGTTTAGTGGGATATTTTTTATTGTTATTATATATAAAAATTGCTGTTTTCATAAATTTTCTATTATGAAAACAAGACCCATCTTTTATCGAATTTATTTAAAAATAAATAAAAATAAATTCCATGTTAACATTAGGTATGACAATTATTGGTTTTGGATCATTTATAATCGCTAATACGTGAGTAAAGTTGCACTTCATATGACTTAAAATTGCCGTAATATCAACATTATCAAATTAAAAGGTGTTTCACAGAATATCCACGCTCCAAGTCTCATTGAAATCTCAAAACATGGTTGGTAAAGGTTATCAACAAGGTCTTTTGGTTTTTTACTACAATCAATTTCCAAGTCTTCATTTCCTTCAAAATGTCTCCATTTCAGATTTTTTTGATTTTTTGGGAATTTTCTTTATACGAAGGGGAATTTTGGTCAAGAGTTGGCTCCATCAAAAATATAGATACAATTTGGAATAAAAATTCCAACAAGAAAAAATGGTTAAAATATTCAATCAATTTCAATGTTTTTCCTATACTTTATAACCGGATAAAGTTGGAATCCAATATTAGCTAGGAATTGCAAAGTTGAGTCTTAGAACATAGCTCAACCTAATGACCTAATGTTGTATAGTGTTGCAATGAATATTTATACTATTATGTGGGAGGATTTCAACTCCATACCCTTTTCTAAAGTTTTTTAGAACATTTTGGTGTAAGTTGAACATTACAAGACGCCCTAGATATAGAACACAAAGTGATCTCTAACTGTGTCCTTTTTCAAAATCTTTTAGAACTTTTTGGTGGAGGTTGAAACAATAAAGGGTGCTCCAAATATAGAGCACCAAATGCCCTCCAACCATGTATTAAAAAACCACCAAAATGCCAAACACTCTTTTGCAAAATATTAAAATATAGCATTGTGATGAAGGCAATTACTATTTTTGGTTTTGAATAAACCAAAGTATTAGTGCATCAAGGTTAGATTCTAAACCAATTGTGAGATATTGGTTGTTTGTAGAGTACATTACAATTAGATTCTAGGCCAATTGATTTGTGAGATGTTGATATTTTGTAAAGTTGAATGTTGCATTACCCATATATGTCCAACTTGTGCAAAGTGTGTGCTTGTATACTAATAATAAATATTTGTGAAAGTTGTATTGATATGATTTAGTAAATGGTTAAGTATAAAAAAATAAAAAAAAATAAAAAACAATAAAGTAAAAATACTTCATGAATACAAAGGGGAAAGGAAGGTGTTTAAATTATTATGAGGGTTAATATTATGAATAAAGTATATATGCATGTTGAGAGAGTACACATGTGTGAACTGTGTGAAGTGTTTATTGATTATTTCAAAATACATCTATTATTTTTGACCAAGCTTTTTGCAAAAAAACCCAGTGTTTCTTAGAGCAAAAACTTTTGCCACAACACTGTTTTTAAGTCAAAATAGGTATGCTCAAAAGGCCATTAACATTGAATCCCGCATCCCAATTTTGCAAGTACTAGCTTAAGAGCATCTCCTACCCTAGGCGCCACACGAGGAAATCCCGGGCCCTGGCTCGGCCGACCTTCTAAAACTAGTCCAACGGGGCACGCCACCCAAAAAACTTTGGCCGGCCTCGTCACATTCTTCCTCAGAGATGGCAACTTGGAGTGCCATCTGTAAGTTTGGTGAGCTGAAATGTAGCGTTTATTTTTGCAATTTGGGATCAGGGTTTTTTTTCTTGGCGAATTGCCTCAAATTTTCACAAATAACTTTTAGTCCCTCCAGATTTACTTGAATAGGGAGGGGACAGTAGAACATTTGTTTGCCAAGAAAAAAAACACTGTTTGGGATGTGTGTTTTGGCTTGTTGCTACAGAGGAGGTAACGTGTGAGTTGGTGTGAGGGTGTTGCAAAGGTTTGAGTGATGACAAGGCACCTGGTTTCAAAATTCATGGGTCTTGCGGTCCCACTAGTGGCCATTGACAAGCGCATACCTAGTGCAACGTTGGAGGTTGGGATTGAAATTGCTCCTTTTAAATTTTGCTGCGCCCTCCAAGACTAGCTTGGCGCGCCTCGCATGTGGGGCCAAGGCAGGAGATGCTCTAATGCTAAAGTCCAATTTTTGTTGAAATCAAAAATAGGAAAACAAAACACCAGTTCCTTTTCTTATCACTTCAAGCAAGAAGATTGTTGAAACTTGCTTTCGAAGTTGGATCTTCATTGCTAATGCATCCAACCCTTGATCAAAACCCCACGCTACGGTGCCAAAAATTCAAAAACAGTGATGCCACATAAGCATTTCCAAATGAAACAAGGCTCGAAACTTGAGACATAATGTGAAATGCAAGGTCCCGTTTTTCATCTCGGAACTTGAGCGATGTCCCCATTTGCAGCTCGGAACTTTAGCAAGGTCCCGAGTTTCAACTTGGAACTTAAGCGAGGTCCAGATTTTTAGCACGAAACTTGAGCGAGGTCCCCATTTGCAGCTCAAAACTTGAGTGAGGTCCCAACTTTCAACTCAAAACTTGAGCAAGGTCCCCATTTGCAGCTCAAGACGTGAGTGAGGTCTTGATTCTCAGCTCAACACGTGAGCAAGGTCTCAATTCTCAGTTTGAAACTTGAGTGAGGTTTCGATTTTCAGCTCGAAACTTGAGCGAGGTCCCAACCTTCAGCTTGGAACTTGAGCAAGGTCCCATTTGCAGCTCGAAACGTGAGCGAGGTCTTGACTTTCAGCTCAGAACTTGAGCGAGGTCTTTACTTTCAGCTCAGAACTTGAGCGAGGTCTTTACTTTCAGCTCAGAACTTGAGCGAGGTCCCCATTTGCAGCTCAAAACTTGAGCAAGGTCCCGAATTTTAGCTCGGAACTTAACCCCTTTAACGACCACACCCATTTTCACAGAATCCATTGAAAACAGGGGCTCTAAGGTTAGATTTGGAATTGACTCAAATATGGACCCATTTTCAATAATCTAACCGTACTAATGGGAAGTACACCTTGTTTATTGTAAAGCATCAAAATTTTAACTAGATTTACTGTTGAAGGTGAAACATTATAATGATTAAGTGAGTTGTATGCGGAAAATCTCTTGTGTATCATTCTTGTTTAGTTTTGAATATTTATCTTTCATGCAAGTTGTGATTGAGAAGAGCTTTACATTTCTAGAAAGCAGGGTTTCCCACCTTTCCAACAAGACCAGTTTCACACAAAATAAACAAAAATAGCAATCACAAGGTGTAGCTAAGTGGACAAAAAGGGTCAAAAATTCCACTTTCTTTGCTACCTTAAAATGGTTCTACAAGAAATTTGATAATAATTCTGGAAAATCCAATTGGTGAAAAAAATCAAGAATTGGCCTTAAATGTAGGATGACAAATTTTAAAGCCAAAATGACAACACCATTTCAATAGATCTTCAAATGCTACAATTATACTACTATCGTATACAAAAACAATACAAGCATATTTCTTAAGCAATTTGAATTTTTTTAGAATTGTGCAATTGAAATTTGACATTCTTCTTTTATACTTGATGTATTATGTTGTTGCTTTGATCCATCTTTGACAAAGGAATGGATATGTATTTTGAAGCCTTGCCGTATAAACACCATTATTTATCAAGTCACATACCCAATTACATTGTTATTTTTTAAGATGAATACAAAATTCTTGTGATCACATACATACTTCAAGACCAAATTTCAAATTATTGAGCGATTGCAACCTACAGGCCTAAAACCACTCCCAGCGACCAGAATATGGTCGCGTGGTTCTTAAAGGGTTAACCAAGGTCCCAATTTTCAGCTCAAAACTTGAGCGAGGTCTAAATTCCAGCTTGGAACTTGAGCGAGGTCCCTAAATTCAGCTCAGAACTTAAGCGAGATCCCGAACTTCAGCTCAGAACTTGAGCAAGGACCCGACACGCAGCTCTCTACCAATCAAACTCTCCATTAGGAGTTGGGACGTCGCACGAACAGCCCCTCATAACACGGCATTTTTTTCTTTCCAAGCGCGTCTTTATCTTTTCAGGCCCCAAAGGCAGCATCTTCGTCTCTCTCGTCCCATTTCTTTCTGCCGAGACGGGCACACCCCCTTGCCCCCCATTTGCCCTTCCCCTTCTCTTCGCTTCCCCTGTCCTCGATTCCACTTCTCCCCTCTCTCGTCTCGTCCTCTGCGACCACCACCATCACCGCCCCGTTGCGGAGTCTCGGGCTTAGTCAAACAAACAAACAAACCACTCCGCCCGCAGCAGCCAATTCGAGCCATTTCCCCTCCTCCTCTGCAATCTCAAGACGTATCTCTCCCTCCAGCAGCACCACCAGCGGAGAAGATAGATCGTTTGATTGGAATCAAGCCGGTGCGGGCTGGCATGCATCCCGCAACTAGATTGCGCTCTGAGAGGTAGCACAAGGCTCGCTCTCTCAGGTGCACAAGCAATTTGTCAATCGATCTCTCTCGGGCATCATCACAGGAGGTGGCCGGCCATTGATTTTGATCATCTAGGGTTTGGTGACAGATTTCCGAGTTCCCGTGTTTGATTTTGAGGTTTGGTGTGCGAGGGCGAGGGTTTGTCGGTGGCAAATCTTTTTATATTTTTGAAATTGCCTGGATGCAATTCAGGGGGCTAGTGTTTTGAATTCCGTACACTAGTCGCGTGTTTAGGGCATATTCATCCCCCGACAGAGTCGTCGTGCATGGTTTGGCTTTCTTAGGGTTACGGATTCGCGTGGTGATTTTGACGACCAATTGGTCGCCATTTTTTGTGATAGCTTTGATCCATCGAGAGCATCATCATCGTCGGTGATGTGTCGATAGTGTTTTGGTTTGCTGCTGTTGTGGCAATTTGTGGATGTTTTTCAATCCACTCTGGTGTTGTTTTGTTGCACTCTATTTTTGCCTCGGGCCATTTTCTTTCATCTATCTCCTTTTCTCTGTCTCGTGGTGCGGATAGAAAGCATTGATTGATGCTTGGCCGGTCTTTGAGAAGTTATCAGTTTTTGATATGATTTGAATTCGTTGTGACTTTTATGTGTTGAGAGTGATTCTTCTGTTTTTGAGTTTGCCGTCTGTCGTCGTCGGCTTCATCTCTCGCGTGCTAGGGTGCTCCAGGTGACGTTTCTTGGTCTATCTCTTTTCTTTTGAGGGATCGTTTTTTCTTTAAGAGAGAGAAGTATGGAATCCGAAGACGAAATGCAAGATGCGTGGGCGGGCACATCGGATGGCGAGTTTGACTACAAAAACGAGGACGAGGACGAGGAATCAGACGCTTTAGTCAGTGATGATGAAAATGATGAATCAGATTACGGGTTTGATTATTCGAATGCGGACGATCTTCACCCTAGTTCCCGGCTACCCCAGGTATGAATCAATTGCTTGCTCTACCACAAGGTTTTTGCACATGCATGTTGATGAAATGGGAGGTATTGTTTTGGTGGTAGACGCATATGTATTCCATTTGGAAAGACGAAAGGGAGCTTGGAATTTACAGTAGTCTAGTTGCATGTAATGAATTGGAAACGCTAAAAGAAACCTTTTTTGATATCTTAATGCAGACGAACTTCACTGTTCTTAGTGAGAAAGATATACGGCTTCGACAAGAAGAAGCCGTGGCCACTATCACGAACTTCTTGTCTATATCTCCTGGGGATGCCGGGGTGCTGCTTCGGCATTTCAAGTGGTAACATCCGTTCTTTTCTCTCTGCAATAATAGGTTTATCTTTGGGTGACCTAATTTTGGTTATGTTGAAAATCAGCTCGGAGATTACACTGTGAGCGTTTTGCAGTGTTGGGACAGTGCACTGCAACCGCAACATGCACACTCGTTGGATTCAATGTTTAAAACATTACATCTGTCTTTTATTGGGAATGGAAATAGCAGTAGGTGCTGTTGTTCCCCTCATACCTTTGTTTGCAGTTATGAGTAGGTCATATGTAGATATTCTTTTGTCCATTTTTCGTTTCCTTTTTGACCAAGACATGCAACAGTTTTTATTCATTTCAGTGATATGATTATTGGCCCTCATTTGAGTTCAATTTATGCATAACATGATCAATCGAAATGGTCAGTTGGATATTGTAACTCCTTGGTCTTCTGGAGGTTACTTGTCGGTTATGAACGTAGTCATAACTCTAGCTTACGTTTATCTATAATCAGGAGTGTGAGCAAAGTCAATGACGAGTGGTTTGCTGATGAGGAACGAGTGCGCGCAAGCGTTGGTTTGTTGGAAAAACCAGCGACTAGCAAAAGACAGAATCAGAAAGAGGTAGACTAACTTTCTTACTTTCTCTGTGAATTTTACATCGTTGCTTTTCTTCTCTTACTTCTACGTACGATTTCTTCTAGAGAAGAATTCTGAATCCGTTATTTTGTCTGCAGATGACATGCGAGGTTTGTTTTGAGGCCCATCCCTTTGAGAGGATGAAGGCACCTAGATGCGGTCACTATTTTTGTGAGACCTGTTGGACAGGTCAGGTATTGGCGCACCATTATGTAGGAGAATTCACCTCTAGAGTTTTTGTACAAAAAATTGGAGTGATCCTATGGCTGTGTATTATGATTCTTTTGCCTAAATACCTTAACTGCAGGACAACTCTAGTTACAAGAATTTCTGAAGTGGAAAGTCGCTTGTTTTTGACATCCTTCACAAGTTGGTTTCTTGCATTTTTGTTCTTTTTTCGTGGAGGTGGTAACATCGTAGCTGTTAACCTTGCATTGTTTGTCAGTTCTGAAGTATTACTGAATGGCTGACATGTGTATATTGTCTTCTCATCCGGATTGTGTCCAGGTTACATTCACACTGCTATTAATGATGGACCGGGATGTTTAACGTTGCGATGTGCGGATCCATCGTGTGGTTCAGCCATTGGGGAAGACATGGTATTGGGTTTAGTGTCGGCTGAAGATCAACAAAAGTACATGCGGTATCTTTTGAGGTCTTACGTTGAGGACAATCGAAAGGTCAATGCTCTACTCCGTCTTGTTTCTGATTTATTGCTACTGTTATTGTGAGTACGTGGTATGTCAGTGGGAGTGGATGAGGGTTCTTTTTTGTAGTATATTTTTGTCTTCACTCCATGTCAGATTTGGTACTTGGGAGGGATGGAATCTGACATGAAGGTAATGTGATTTAGCAGGTCAAGTGGTGCCCTGCACCTGGCTGTGAATATGCTGTGGAATATCAACCTGGCGTTGGTTCTTTTGACCTTGTATGCAAGTGTGGGTTTAACTTCTGCTGGAATGTAAGTACTTTTGACGTTTCATTTACGTTTGATATGCCGATTGTCAATGATTTAAACCTGTGTCTCAAGTGTAGGGTGGCATATTTCATCATTCTTGTTTGTTTGCTTTCCAGTGTCGGGAAGAGGCACACCGGCCTGTGGATTGTAGTACGGTTAACAAGTGGATATTGAAGAATTGTGCTGAGTCAGAGAACATGAACTGGTATGAATCCAAATCATTTAACCGGTTCTTCTCGATGCCTTTTATGAGAATGTTTTTTTAGATAATTCAGATAATAGGTATCAGGTAGATAGACCGAGGCTGCAAAATCGTCTATTCAGCGATCAGGAGGCCCAAATTGGGTTTCTAGTTTAGTTAACAGTTTTGAGTAGGTTATATGCTCAAATTTTGCTGAGTTTTATTTAAGTTTTGATCTTGTCATGGAATGTTCACAAGTGGTTTTGGTGGTTTTGAATACTGGTACATTCTGAATGTTTTTTGTCACAATTGTTATCAATTTAGTTTGGTATTTTATAACCATGAATCCTTGGTCCTTAACGGTTATCCAGTTGGTTGTTGCTGTTGGAGGAGTTTTGAGTCAGGTGTTCAATTTTACCTTTTTATTCACGAGTTGAGGAGACAGCTTGACGAGATTTTTCGTTGATAGTTACTCATCCTTCTATGGCATCTCCATTTTCTTCGTGCAGGATTTTAGCAAACAGCAAACCTTGTCCGAAATGTAAGAGGCCCATCGAGAAAAACCAAGGCTGCATGCACATCACTTGCACGCCACCTTGCAAGTTTGAATTTTGCTGGTAAGTGATAGATATTTGAAATAAACGATTGTGCAAACTTGAACGTTGTATATTGCACGTGCCCGTACCTCATTAACAACAAGTGTCTTAGCATATTATGTTTCTCAGCATCAGTCTTTGGAAAATCTCGTCAGGCATGAATGTTTCTTATTTAGAGCCGTTACATTACTTTTTGACAGGCTTTGTCTTGGAGCATGGACGGATCACGGTGAAAGGACCGGAGGGTTCTACGCATGCAACCGTTACGAAACTGCAAAGCAAGAAGGCGTGGTAGGTGGACTTGCCCTTCTATTCCCCATTTTCTTTGGGTCTGTTTGGAGCATTTTGGGAGAGCATTGATGTGGGACGATGGTTAGTTACAAAATCATTCCTTAATATCGAACCTGGTCTTTTCTAATTTTGTCTCTTGGCTGTAAAGCTGTCAACTTGTTTACCTGTTTTATATGAGAGTTACACGATTTTTAAGTTTACTTAGGTAATTACTACGGATTGAGTCAGACGGAGTATTTGGTGTTATTCCCTACTAGGTCTCGTCATAATCGTCTACCAATGAGTGTCATCAAGGTTTATTGTGGTTCCAGTTCCTGTCTCTGACTCTGGCATTCTGTATGGTATGAATCTTAAGCAGGAGTCGGTTCTTCACTATCGTAGTTTTTGAATTTCTTGTATTTGAGTTACACTCCTATGTGCCTATTCTAAAGATACAAATCATGAATCCATTGCTACACTTTGTAACCTTTCTCGAAGCTTCCAAAACGATTTATGTCAATCTCTATGGATACGGAAGTGGCCGTTCTTGGCCATCTGGGGTTTATGTTAACCTACAGTTTCTGCATCTGCTGAGCTGAGTTCTTTTGGATTTACAGTATGATGAAGCAGAGCGGAGAAGGGAAATGGCTAAGAACTCTCTTGAACGCTACACACATTATTATGAACGATGGGCTACAAATGAATCTGTAAGTAGGGACTTGCGTTTAAATTGTCCTCCATTTTCTAAACTGTTTATTATATTGCACTAGTAGTCACTTCGACATCATTCACAATATTGATGTTATTTTAGTGTGAAACATGTTTTATACGTAGATTTTCAATCGGTTGTATCTGTGCTGTGTTCTACAGTCTAGGGCGAAGGCGCTTGCAGATCTTCAACAAATGCAACTTGTGCAGGTTCTGTAACGTACCGTTGTGCTCCTTTCAACATTTTCTTTACTTATGTTTCTCTTGTTGGAACGAATGCTTGTGTAGTCTCTGCAGGATGGATTTACTTCGTCCATGCGAGAAGGACTTGTGATATAAACTTCCTGATTGGGAACGGCTCTTGTTGGATATTTTTTGCAGATTGATAAGTTGAGTGACAAACAATGTCAACCTGTATCACAGCTGAAGTTTGTAACAGATGCGTGGCTTCAGGTACTTTACTTCACCTGGTTTTAGACATACGATTAATATGCTTGACTTTTATTCTCTGTATTGTTTGCAGGGGAAACACTCTTGCATCTGGGAGAAAGTTGTATACAGCTGTTCAGAAAACTCACTTAGGATGAGCTGTGCTTTCTTTGAATGCTGTCTCTGTTTTGTGCAGATTGTGGAGTGCCGACGAGTATTAAAATGGACGTATGCTTATGGATATTACTTGCCTGAGCTCGAGCAAACCAAAAGACAGTTCTTTGAGTATTCGCAAGGTTAGTCCACGTTCAGGCTGTTGTGGATTTCTAGATTAAAGGATCGGTCTGCATTTTTCTGGACAAGCCTTGAGGAGAATACATTTCCACCAGAAATCTAGTAATGTGACTAATAAGTGGGAAGAGTTGTAATTAAGAACTGTATACTCTGTCTGGATGGCCTTCAAGAAAGTATCTTGAGAATGAAAAGATAAGATGACACGGATGCTTATGTGTCAATACTTCCTCGTGAGTTGGCGTGTGAGTTTGGTCACATTGTGAAGTGCTCAGAATACCACCAGCCCTGAAAATGGTCAAACGGAGAAAACCACTTAAGTCTACGTTTTCTGTTTTTTAATGACTAGCCATCTTGTCATGTGGGCTTCTAATTGGTATATTACGGCTTTAACTTTTTTACCCGTCCTTAAGCCTCGTCCAGAGAAGCGTAAACAAGCCGTAAAAGAAATACGATTTGTAAAGCCGCTTTAAGAGAAATTTAGATTTTGTATACCATCCTTTTATAAATTTGATATTTTAGTGAAATTAATGGACATGACATGGGATGGCAGGTGAGGCAGAAGCTGGTTTGGAGCGCCTGCATCAGTGTGCGGAAAAAGACCTGCAGACTTTTCTTGAAGGAGATGCTCCAGTCAGCTCATTCAATGACTTCCGCACCAAACTTGCCGGCTTGACAAGGTGCTCATTCTTGAACGTAGAGAACAGTATTTAATCAAAAAGTGGAAAGCTCATCTATAGCACACAGCCATTTCTCATGCATTTTAGTTGATAACTTTTGACCGCCTGCAGCAACCAAGTAGCGCCAATTAGCTAACTGGAATCAATATGCTAAATGCCCGCACTACCCAAGCTGTATCAATTAGCGAATCCCCATTAGCATTCAATGTATCTTCTTTTCTTTTCACCAGTCCACTCGCAAATTTTGAGCTAGTAAACTAGCTGCGCTCGTTCCAGTAGTTTGAAGTGCTAAATGCACTTGCACTAACCAATCAACGAACTTGAAAGCCTGACTTCTCATTAGTTAGCTCACACTCTAGGTTAATTATTTTCCAACACACAAACTAGGTTAGTAAAGTTTCAAGGGAAAATTTCGGATGCCCCTGAAGTTTGCAATGTTTACATAGATACCCCTGCTTTTTCAAAAATTACACAAATACCCTTGGACCAAAATTTTCAAGCCTTTGTTTTGTTATGCATGCCACTTCCCTTCTTCCTTGTGCCCATGTTGCTTCTTTTTTGTTTCATTATATTCCCTTCTTCAATATTGGTCATGAAGTACAAGCACAAGAATAAATGCCTAATAATTATGGTCCAAGGGTACTTGTGTAATTTTTGAAAGAGCAGGGGTATCTATGTAAATATTGCAAACTTTAGGGGTATCCACGAAATTTTCCCAAATTCCAACTAACCAAAGGACATTAAACACGCCAATTACATATTTGGCAACCAGTCCTTGAGTCGCCTGTCGATTTTCAGTTATAGGAATGATATGGATGGTTGACAACTATGACAGCAGTGACAACACAGAAGCAATGCTGACATGGTTGTTGCTGGTGGTGGTGGGGGTGTTTTGCCAGTGTGACAAGGACATACTTCGAGAATCTGGTTCGTGCGTTAGAAAGCAACTTGGCGGACGTGGACATTCAGAAGGGAACTGCCAAGTCCAGCAGCAGCTCCAAAGCCTCGGGCAGTTCGAAAGGGCGAGCTGGAAGGCCCAAAGTGGGCAACCCCAGAGGCGGGGGATCCAGTCGAGGAGGCGAGGAAGTGACGCACTGGTCGTGTGAGCATTGCACGTATGCCAATACCACTGCCACATCAGCTACGGTTTGCGTCATTTGCAACTACCCTCGCTCCTGATCAAGTTTTATTTTATTTATTTAACCTGATCTGCTGTAGTACCTCACCCCCAAAGTCACACACTCAAAACCTGCGTTTCCACCACCAACAACAACAACAAGACGCGGCTGTTGTGTGGATTTGCTGGAGACAGTTGTTGTGAAGCTTTTTGTGGCTAGTCAGACATACTCTATTGCAATTCCTGCCATCAGTCTTATGATTATCTCTGATGCTCGGGTTTCTTCGTTCTATAAAAGCTAGCCATATGAGGTGATAAGAAAAAAGAGCTGAAGACCTTCCCGGTGTAATAATTATTTGTGCAAGGACTGCTACTTTCCGTTGTTAACGTGGTCAAGAGTTCTTGCATCATTGCTGCTTGCGAATGTAAGTTTTTACTGTGCCTGGGACTGGCGTATTTGATTAGAGTCTAATAAGAAAGCAGCTGTGACTTTCTTCATTACCCAAGTTTGTACATTATGACTTTTGGTAGTACTGGAAATTGATATTTGTATATCGTAAAAATTGGAGATTAGTGGGCGTCCGAGTTGGTAATTTATGCTAGAGGATAGAGCTCTTGGGCGATACACTTTCCATATTTGGAAAGATAACTGTGAAAAGTACTTTGGCGCCTTCTCAGGTAAACTCTGGAGATTGAATGAAATGATGGGCCTCTTCAACCTTTGATTGGTTGTTTGGAACTGAATGAAACTAATTCTGAAAAAATAGTCACTTTTGCTTAAACTAAGTTTGATTTTGTGTTTTTTTTTTCAAAAACACATTCTTTGTAGTTTCTTTATTGTTTAATAGACTTATAGACATATTGATATTTCAAAACAATACTTGAAATGAAATAAAAATAAAATAATTAAAAGAACAAAAAATTTAACGCATTAATATAAAACTAACATGATTACACTGCATAGAAGCTGAAATGGATAGTTCGGTAAATGTAGAAAATCCATTTTAAAGTGTCACAGTACAGAGAGATTATAGAGAAACGAATAATGTGAAAATTGTATCAATACAAGAATCCACCAGGTGCACTAACTTTTTGTAAGTATGACTTAGGAAATGCGCACCAGTAGTGTGCACCTATTTCTGCATTACACTTCCTGGCCAAATTTAGAGCAAACTTTCAAACATTTAACTCTTATCTATATTGAACTTGTCAGTTGACAAGTTCCAAATCCAACAGTCTCTAACTCATGCAAGGTTAATGAACTCCTCTCCATATGTTACACTTTGAAGAAATTGCATCAAGAATCATATTGCAATTGATGATTTGGAAGAAATAATATTTGGTTTGTACAAGGACTATGATTAATTCTTGCAATAGAATACACATTTTTTTCTGTAACTTTAAGAGGTCCATTGAAAAATCACTTCATACCTATTCTTGAGCTACCTATGGGACGCTTTACATGAGATGGTAGCAATTCAAGCACACTACCTTACACTCACAAGGAGGCTCTGGTTTTTCACATAGCCTGTAACTTCCACGGTAGACGATTTTTGTAAATTGAGTACTAGATTCGTTTTGTTGGAGCAGTTGGTATTTCTCAGTGCAAGAAAAATGTGTTTATTTCTTGCCGTTTATGTGACCCCATTCCTAGTGCTTGAGTGTAGAAATCTCCGAATCTCCACTCAAAAATCAATTGTAGTTGCGCAGTAACTTGGTTTTCGCATCGAGTGCTAGCTCAAACATGCTTGCAATAACGAAACATTAAACAAACACCATACTCATGAACTTGGGAAAACGCAATTCCCAAACTGAACTTCCCAAAAGGTTAAACTATCAGATTCGGTTTGACCCACTAAGTTTCTTTCCCTCGCAAATTCCTCCTTTCAAGGTACATGTACCCAAAAAATGCTGTAAACACAGTTTTAGGGGATCAACTAAAACCTTCAAAAGTCTCAAAATGTGCTTTTTTTCCCAATTTAACCCCTAAAGGACCAAAGAGCCCAATATGGCCAAAGGGGGTGCTTGGAGGTGTGAAAGTATACAAAAGAGACATTTTTAGCTCAAATTTTGGTTTGCCACGCAAGTTCAAATGGAGTTGCTAGTTCAATAAAACAATTTGATCGGCTTGTTGTTCCTTGAAGCGCCTCCTTTGCTCTAGATTCTACACGGAATATGGAAAATAGTTTATTTTTTCAACAATTAGGAGAAAAATGTCTTTGGGCAAATGAAGGGAGCGGCTTAGAAAGTAGATGAGATGGATGCTCTCATGTCTTGTATTATACAAGGGAGAAGTTTGGTGATGAGTCACTTTTTTTTTTTCTTGATTTGGGCTAAGTTTTTTATAGCTTTAAAGTAAGGAGCTAGTGAAATCTAGCTACTTTGAGTGACCATATCTTTTGGAGTTTTTTTTTCCATTTGTGGAGTTTTTTTTTCCATCAAGTATAGCAAGACACAATCTCATGGAACTAGCCATTTGGTGAATCTTTTTTTTGAGAAAATATTATAGGAAAGTTCAAAATCCATAATTTGAACTGTTATCCAAATTGGAAAACATGAGATTCTCAACAGTGGGGATTTTGCATATTTACTTGGATTTGAAATCAAATTGGTTTGAACATTTAATTTACAATTGGGTATAGAATGATTGGTTTGGATTATGTGATTAATTGTTCAACTTTCCAAAAACTAGAAGAATGTTTTGAAGGTTTCATATTGGAGTTATGCTGAATTTTCTTAGCAAGACGCTTAGGGGTTAATGAATATGGTGTTAACAGCACTTGGTTTCGACCAAGGTCATTCAAGCTTTAGGTAGTTGGCACCATTATACAAACTAATCCAACTGAGTCGATGCGTAACCAACAACGCTAAATTATGAGTCCATGGCTACTGTTGCTCAATCTTCTTCTTCATCTTTGACGATGGGCAAGCACTGCAGTCGTCCTCCAGGCTCTTGCGTGACGAGGTCTCCCATGTGATAATTGGGGTCGGTGTCTGGGTTTAGCCAAGCATCCATGTCAGCACGCACCTTTGGTCGTTGCTCACCTAGGTCAAAATTGATGCCTCCTGGCCCTAGGAGATCGCCCTTCTCGTTGTACGTGAGACGAATAGCTTTGAAGCCGATGGGGAACCGAGCATTTGCAGGGGCCATGAACACTGTGGTTCCATCCGTTGTCTTGGCCACCTCAACCTTGCCCTCCAGGCCGCTAGGAAGAGGCTGTGCTATCGGCACCAGCTTTGATGGATTCATGCTTGCTGCTACTATAGACTTGGTAGACTTGCCGATGATGAGCTTCTTGGCGTACTTTATTTCTTTTACCACCCAAAGGATGTGGTCCCTAAACAAACAGTCGGAATTAGTTAATGGCACAGACACTGGGAAACGTGGGCATAAGAATGAGTAATTATATCTTCCCCAGTCAATATTAGGCATGGAGAGATTTGCTAGCTAGCATATATAACGCCATATTCATTAAATTGGGAAAATATTGGGTACCATTTTGTACCTCACCTTAATCCAAAATAGCCACTTTAAACCAGATTCAAAGGTATCAGATCAGTTTGAGCCACTAAATTTTTTTCCCTCGCAAATTCCTCCTCTCAACTGCGGTCACTGCGGTCACGTGTACCAAAAAAACGCTGAAGCTCAGTTTTAGGTGACCACCTTAATCCTTCAAAAATCCCACTTTGTAAGTTTTTTTTTCTTTTTTAACGAATATGGCGTTATATCCATAAGTGAGCTCAACGCAGTAGCACAAGGAGGCTCATGCCTGTTAGATGAAGAAATTTTATACTGATCGCAAACTCTGGTTACACTAACTCATAGCCAGAATTAAAGCGCATCACTTAATTCTTAGATTTAATAATTACAGTGCTTTCTGAACTAAATATTCCTCAGTCTAGCGGCTCTGATGAAGACGGCGATTTCTAGATCAGGTGCAGTCTGTGTGAGCGTGTTTGACATACCATTTTTTCGGCAACTGCGGTGTGTTGAGATCCGGCTTCCATCTCCCTTCATTGACTTGTGCTGCCAGAAAGTCTTGGTCAACGCTCTCAGATGTCACGGTTTTAACCTGCGCAATGATGCTTTCTGCAGTGTTGTTGTCCGCCGTGACAATTTTCAATATGGAAGCCGAGATTTTGGAGGAGGATTTGAGAGTGGCTGTCACATCTGCACTCTTGCCTGACTTGACATGATCACTGTCGCTTCCCATACGTCGTGCTTCCTCGAGGTTCGTTTGTGCAGTCGACGATTCCTCACTTCTCTTCGTCAGATTGGTTAAAGCTCCGGTATGCGCCAGTTTTGGACCGCGATTAACGATGCCATAGCTACCTCTCTTCGTAAACACGTCCATCAACGCTAACGATTCATCACTCCATGGATCAACTGCAACAAGCTTGTACGTTTTGAACAAATACTCGTCCCATGCAAGTCCCGCCATGTCAAGTAATTATGACTGAGTGTTACTTGCACGGGAGTACACACACGTGTGTTACGTATAAAACAAAAGCTGTTCCAAAACAGGCAAGGAAGGGTCCGTTTTCTAACACACTCAGTAAACAGGCTTCCGAGGCTAATCAGGAACTCGAATGCGTCGAAAGAGAAACGAACAGCCTTGCCGAGTAGACTGAGCGTTCTAGAACGATAGAAATCGCTTTCAAAGAAGTCTCTATAAGTCTTTGTTTCTGTACACGGTAAGGACAAGCTTGGATGCAAGGCATAAGAAAAACAAGCATGCATGCGACTTGAACAATTCGGAAGAAAATCTAGATATCATAACTCCTCGATTATTGCTGCCTCAATCTGCATGTTGACACTTGGAATTGAGATGTGATGACGGCACGCTTTCTTCTCGGCTCCTGAATCTTGTAATATAAAAGACGTTTGAGTGTAGGACAAGTCGTGAATAGATCTGCACGTTAGACACTTGGAATGGAGATGTGATGAGTTGATGACACGCTTCTTGAATCTCGGCTCCTGAATCTTGTACGGAGTAATATAAAAGACGTTCACCACATCTTCCACTAAGGGTGTGTGACATGTGGGAATATTTTGGGATTAAATTGAGACATAGGTCAAGGTGACCCCTTTTGAGTGTAGAACAAGTCGTGCGCATCACTGCACAAGCCTGCCTGTACGTACGGAAGTTCCAACTTATAATGTAGTTCCAACTTATAATGTAGTAGTGTAAGTTTGATTGCCAGTACTGTACGGGTGTGAGGGTGGGGCCTCAGCATGGACGAACAAGCATCACCTTGATCTTACAGACAGTTTTTGCTGACAGGCTTTGTGTCAGGGCGAACAATTCCACGATCCCACGCTTTTGTCCATATTGGCAGCCTTCCTCCCTATGGCGCCACAGGTATTGTATAGTTGAATTCTCTTCGATGTCCGTCAGGTTCGTCATTAATGAACAAGTTTTGGAGGAAGAATGGGTGCGCGATCAGGCGAGGACTAGGAAAGAAAGAAAATCACCCAGCAAGTCGGCCCTCGGAGTGGCTTGCTGCTTTTAAATTACCCTGCATAGCCACGCCCTGCAGTTGAAATATCATCGAGTCAGCAACAATGAGCGACTTTGAACGTAGAGTTTGGCATCTACTTCGCATCACTTCTGTAAGCTTCTTTTTGCTTGGAGTTTCTCCCACTTTCCTTGGAATCGCCATTTCGATACTATGATTACACGAGGGTACTAAACACCATATTAGGTAATCTGGGCAAAAGGGTACTTTTTGGGACTTTTAGGTTCTAGGTGATCACCTTAAACCAAGCTCAAGCTCAAGGTTTTTTTTGGTACACGTGCCTCATCTGAGGAATTTGTGGAGGAGGAATTTGTGAGGAAAAAATCTTAGTCGCTCCGACTAAATCTGATACCTTCAAAAATTTGGTTTAAGGTGACTTTTTGGATTTAAGGTGGAATACAAAATGGTACCTCCCTTTTGCCCAGATTACCTAATATGGTGTTACTTGGATGCCATCTGTTTAAAAAGAAGACTGAGCGTCTGGGTATCATGTCTAGATCCGTACCAATTTATCTGGCTAACGCGGCAGAGATTGCTGTAGTTAGAAGCTTGCAAGCTGCTTCATATTGGGGTGTTTCTTTCACCACCTTTTGATTCTCTTGATAAGCTGCTAAACGACCGCTAGGAATATTGAGACTTCGGTAGGTCGTTTAATTTCTCGTAACACCATATTCGTTAATCTGGGAAAAACGGTACATTTTGGGACTTGTAGGAGATCTCCTAAAATCAAGCTCAGCGTTATTTGTACACGTGCCGTCCCTCACCTGAGAGGTGGAATTTATGAGGAAAAAATCTTAGTGGCTCAGACTGAATCTGATACCTTGGAATCTGGTTTACTGGTTTACGGTAACTTTGGTTTAAGGTGGAGTACAAAATGGTACCTCTGTTTTTAACGAATATGGTGTTGTCGTGCAGGTAAATCCAACAACGGAGGTGCTGGAGCAGCGTCTTGAGGAGTGGCCCTCTCACTTGGATGCTGAAAAGGAGCTACTTCGTACAAGCACTTGTGATGCGATCGCTGCAGAATCATCTGGGAATTGGAAACGTGCTTCTCAGCATTACAGCAATTGTTTAGAGATATTGATCGCGAACAAAACAGATGCAATTTCGCAAGAACTTCTGTTATGGCTTGCAAAACGGATTTGTGTGCCTCTAGCGTTCATAAATCAGTTCAGACTTAAAAAATATAAAGTAGCCTACGAAACACTGAAGTTTATGTTCAATTACGTTCATTACGAATATGATTATGGAGATAGAGAGCTTACTTGGATTGAGGTGCGGCTCAAAAAGATTGTGGAAGTGATGATGGTGGCAGTTTTGTACGATGCAAAGGATGATGCGGAAGAGGTGGACTTTGAGTATCACATTCGGCTGTCAACTGGAGATGTACAGGATCTGAAGGCCTTTTGTTGTGAGAATCTTTGTGTTCAGTATTATAGACTCGGAAAACTCGAAGATGTCTGGTGGTGGCTTGACGAGTGGAAACGCTCTCTGACATGCATAACCGCCGATGAAAATTTGCAACGGTTGCTTTATCAGGACTGCTGCATCGCAGAAGCAAACTTGCTCCTTGAGCATGGCAAAGTTCAGGAGGCCCAGGAAATAATGCTAAATCTGGCCCATCAGTACGCAGAAGATGAAAATTTACGATACAGTCTACCTGATTTGTCAAGAGCAATTTTCCTAAGATTAGGCGATGCTGACAATGCCGATTTGGAGTTGCTGAAACTGAACATTTTCAAAGAGACTCTTAGAGAGACGGAGGATCTGGAGGAATTCCGTCGTGAGCTAATCCGCCTGACGGCGCAAGCTGGTGAAGCTATATTTTCCGCTAGGTATGTCGATCCTCCCAAAATTCCAACTTCTGTAAGTTGAAGCATCGGGTCAGTCTTCTCAAAAGAGTTTGATCATCATACGATCTTTAGTTTTTCTTGATGTGCAGAGAAGAAGATGCAATTAATGATCTGCAAAGGTGCATTGATATCAAGAAGAACAGCTCTGGCTATAGAGATGATCCATCGCTTCCAACGAGTGTGTGTCGATATCTTTCTGACATAGCCGTTTACCACATTCGCCTTTTTCTTCAGAAGGAGTTGAAGTTCTTCATTGATACCAAAGATAGTTTAATATCGTATGATGAGAATCATACCGCCTCTAGAAGTATGTCACTCAAGCTTTGTGCACATCACTGTTGGAGTCCTTATTGTCTAGGCGGCAGACACTGCACGGAGGAAGATGAAAGCCATTTTGAAAGTCCAACCCACTTTTTTACAAAACGCCGGATAGAATCCGACGGGAATAATCTTCACCATCTGGAAGATGCAGTTACTTCACTTGTCGAAGCTCTTGATCTTGCAAATGAGCTGGTACAAAGCACAGGAGAATCGGTTCTAGTCGCGGAAGTACACTCTCTTCTTGCACGTACACACTTACTCATTGCACAGAACAAGTACTGCACTCCAATCATGTTGCCTATCTTATCAAAGCCCGAGTCAGTAATTCGAGGAATCACTCCGGAGGTGTTGGTTGCTAGTGAATGCCGCACAATCCAACAAGTGCGAGAATGTCTCGAACTCAATGGTAAGTTGCCCACGCTTAGTTTTTGATGCAGATTGTCATATCATGTAGTGATGAACGCAACTGGGAATTTTGTCGGTTGCAGGTAAGATGATACTAACGTGCTTTTTCTTTAATTTGTGCATCACATCACTTGAACGCCCTACGCATATATAACGTCATATTCATTAAATTGGGAAAATCAAATTCCCCAGTTGTACTTCATCCTAAACCTGGAGCGGTTTAAGGAGGTCACCTTAAACCTAGTTAACGAACTTTTATGTCAAAAAATGTAGAAGTGTTGTGATCTCATGGAACAAATAGGTTCCAATCTTAGCTTTTTGGGTAATAAAGAGCGTATTTTTGGAAGATATATATCTCATTTCATTGGAAAACAATCAAGTGCACACTTGACAAAAAAGGGGTCCAAATTCCCAAAATGTTCACGGAATCTCAAGTTAATGAATATGGCGTTATATACATATATCTGTGGAAAAGTGTTGTAAGCATCACCCTTAAAATTGTACATATTATTCGGCATAGCCTGCTTTGTTAGAGCAGGTAACTGAATGTGGTCATTTCCAGGTATTTCACCGGAGGTATCATTTCAATTGTCACATTATCATATCCGACAATGCGCGCAAATGTTCACGAAGCTTTTGGATTCGAACAAGAAGAATTATAGTGAGTTGTGGATTCCTATGATCGAGAAACATAAAGATATCTATTTCAGATTGCAATTCACGCTCTTTAGCATGCTTGAATACTATGTGAGAATGCGAGATGTGCTTCAGGAAGCCCTCAGAATTACCGGAGAAGACGTGTCAAGTTGTGTAGAGGAGTTTAAAAGAATTTCTTTTGACATAGCACCTGAAATTCTTCTATGGTCTGAAAGAGGGCGGGCAAGCTTTCTAGAACTTCAACTAATGCGCAGGAAGCAGCAGGACATCATTCACGTAATGGAGCCGAATCGCGATGATTTGTCGACCTTTGCTTCACATGATGAGGTAATTAAGGATGAAATTAAGAAGGCTCCACAGAGGATATTAAACAGGTTTCATAAATGAATTATTTGCAGATCTTGTTTCACAGCACTCGTCAGGTGGGTCACAAGATTTGTCACTTGCAGCGCACCGGAGGCTTGAAACACTCAGATCTATGCACATACTGCAAGTGTTGTCAGCTTTTCTCTACCATGACTTGCTCTATTGTACGAGGTTTATGTTGATGGGCTATAAATTAAACCCTGTTTCCTGTTAACAGGTTGCATGGGACGTCATCAGATCAAGCCTTGATGCTTGTGGCGAAGATACTGTATTTCTGGAGTATTCTTTCAATGAAAGAAGTGAATACCTAAACAGCTTCCATTTGAGCACGTTCCGTTTCGGAACTGTGCACGCAGTCAAGAAGGTGTGTAATTATGCTTAAATTATGATTGCCGCATGTCGATCCGTGTTACTAACCAGATTATGAAGATATTAATGGCTTAGGAGCGCTATTATTTCTGAGCCATAGATTGGTCACTCAATAGGTTTGAGTTCAGCCTTCAGATGTTGGACGTAACCTGCATTGTGTTGGGGATTTTAATAAGAGACCAGAAGATATTCATCAAATAGATCATCGCGTGATTTTCGCACCATGTACGCTGGTGCAATAATTAGATTGTTTCATTTGATTCTGCGAATTCTTGAAGACTAATCATTAGGTGCACTTACTGCTCTAGGGACGTGGCATGGTTATCGAACCACAAAGCTTAGCAGCCCTCAATGGACATCCTGAGATGGTGATTGGAGTTATCCGAAGTTTGCATGAGGCTTTGACTAGTCCGGAATATATCGAAGCAGACGTCATCAGGGACCTCGAGGTTTTGTATCAGTTACTAATTTTCCCCGTGGCTGAGTTCTTGAAACAAATGCAATATGACCACAAGCTGGTGATTTGCCCCAATGATGTAAGTGTTGGAAGTACTGCATTTTGTTGATTCAATAAGCACCAAGTTTCGTAGATGACATTGGAGAGGTGAAGTATATTTTACAGGTTTGCATATTAATAACATATATTAGTCCAATTTTATGAGTGGCTGTCGATCGTTTGCCAACTGATAACGAGGCTACAGACCATCTTTCTTAATGATATGACAAATTTCAGTCTGTATTCTTAACAAATCATACCACGTAGAACAATGTCGTATACATTGACACTCACTTGCGCTGTTTGTTTGCAGTCCAAGCCGCTGTTGCTTAATAGTCCAAGGAACTTAATAATCTCCACTGCATGTGCTGCCTCTTAGTTTAATGAAATTTATATTCTTGGATGCCGAACAGATTTTTACGAAGGTGCCGTTTGCTATCCTTCGTAACCCTGCAGAGAAATCCCTGAGCAAAGGGTATCTATTTCAAAGTCATACCATCTCCATTACTCCATCATTACGAGTTCTTAAACATAATAAGGAGAGGTACTCGACTCTTCAGAAAATGGAATTGATGGAGGGCCAAGGAGCCACTGTAGTGATAGGAGATCCTGCGTATAAAAATCCCAAAATGCGGTTGGAGCATTCAAGTGAGGAGGTGGAGTTCATCGCGTCTTTATTTCCCAACACATGTGCGCAAGTTAAAAGAGGGGACGCCACTGTTGAAACTCTTTTGGACTGGGCAAAGCTACCCTCTGAGAGGTCACGCTCTCAGGGTTTTGTTCACATTGCAGCCCATTGTGAAACTGGTGACGATTACAGGCGCCATGGGATTCTTAGGCTTACTGATGAGCTCGGCAGTCAGCCAAGTTGCAGTTCATCATCTGATGACCCGGAACTTATCAGGCCTGACGGTACACTTTCGGCAGAGAGTATTGTCAAGAGCGACATTGACTGGCGCGCGCGCATGATAGTCTTGAGCGCATGCAGTTCAGGAGAAGGGGAGGTACGTTCAATATATCAATGTAATATATATGGATCTTTCCATTCCTCAGAATTCCTCACAAGACAAGTTTAAGACCGAAGTAGTTAACACCATATTATGTAATCTGGGAAAAAGGGTACTTTTTGGGACTTTTGAAAGTTCCAGGTGATCACCTATAATCAAGCTCTAGCGTTTTTTTTGGGTACACGTGCCCTTTCCTAAGAGGAGGAATTTGAGAGAGAAAAAAATCTCAGTGGCTCAAATTGAATCTGATACCTTCAAATCTGGTTTAAAATCTGGTTTAAGGTAACTTTTTGGGTTTAAGGTGGAGCACAAAATGATACCTTCCTTTTTCCCAGATTACATAATATGGTGTTAGTTGCGTTTTTCAGTAATGCAGATCATTTTAGTTGCTTTTCCTTGTGAATTTCACGTGGTCATACCATAGGTTTAATTTTTCCTGGCAGATTAAAGCGGAGGGCGTGCTGAACCTTCCCCGAGCCTTCATGGTGGCTGGAGTGCCTTGCTCTGTGGTGTCCCAGTGGCCAGTTGAGGATGGTTCTACAGCACAACTAATGAAGTTTCTCTACCAAAAGCTGTTGGAAGGGATGGATGTGGCTACCGCGTTGCAATGCTCTATGCACCAGATGTTGGACAACGGATACAACATCAAGCAGTGGGGAGCCTTCATGGTGTGGGGTCTTCCCACAGTTTGCTTACCTGATGAGTTACTATCAAAGGATGCAAGTGCCGCATTTCTGCAAATTGGGAAAGAGCTTCTTGAATCTAAATGGTGCAAGAATCACTGGTTCTTTGGTTTCATGCTGTGCAAAAAGAATTCCTTCTTGATTCGTTTGGGCTTAAAGACAGTCTTCTCATCAGTGAGCAACAATTACTTTGATGTGATTGTTAGTAGTGCTTTTAGACTAATCGTGTTTCCTGTTGGACTGTGCACCTACTGATACATGAAGGTATTCTGATGCGCTTCTTCCTTTGAAGAAAAGCCTCGTGATGATGAAGGCCAATAAAGACCACACCAACATCGATGCGCTTGTTCAGTGTCTCTGCTGGTTGGCCGAGTGTGAGGAGTATTTTTGCAGTCGAGACCCTAATGCATTTTATGTCCAGAACTCAGCCCATTTAAGATTTGCATCTCAGTTCCGGGACGACAATTTTGTAGCAGATCAGTTCAGTCATTTAGACGCTGCAATTCAATATCTGGGCGAGGCTCTCAAACATGCAAAAGTTGATGGCAGCGTACCACCAACTCAACTGGAGATTCACATGCGCCTCGGATTCATTTATAGTCTCAGAGCAGGATGTTGTTGGTTAAGATGGAATGTGATTCCTCTGCCCAACATGATCGATGGTATTCCGGCAGTTCTTGATACTTTTCAAGCCAATGGTACGCTACCGGGATACATATACATCCACTGACATAATTTGACTACAGCAGATATTTCATGTCATACTTGAAACTTGTCCACACTTGTTTTCTTATTTTTATTTTGTAAAAGTGTTTTATCTATACTCTTGTTGTAGGCACAGTGTCCCACAAGCATAATCTTTTCAAAGAAATCAATACAGAAATTCAAATTTACACAATATGTAGTGAATTCAGTGTTCACGTTTTCATGTGATATGTGTGTCTTCAGATGTCTCAGCTGTCGACTCGTGGCGAAAGGCAGTTGAGCATTACATGGAGTATGCGACATTGTGCTCTCAGAACATGAATCGTTTAACATTGGGTAGTGAGCATTGGGTTGCTGCAGCAACTTCTCGCAATAAAGTTTTACTAGATATGCAAAACATCCTATGCTTCAATCGAATGTATCTTTTTTACCTTAAACAACACTTGATAGAGCGTCACCACAAGCTGACAGGCGATGCTGCAATGGCAACGGTGAGATATACACTAGAATATCGCTTCCTAATATTCAAGATACTGAAGAAAGCAATGTGGCTCAATAGGATGTACATACCGCCATGGGAGCTCTCAGTGGGCTGGCGAACAATTGATGATTACGCAACATGGGATCTTTTCCTAAAAGATTCATTGAAGGTAAACCAATTTGATTACATTGTCTCCACTTCTCTGAAAACTTCCAAGTTGCTAAAAAAACTTGCAATGAACTTGAGTCATACCATTTGGTTATTCTACAGATACTGATGCCCACTATTCTAAGGGCAACTCTTGAGCTAGTTACATTATTTGACTCATAACAAAGCACCTGTTTTGCGCTTTGTGCACCCAGGAAACATGTAAACTTGCAAGATGTTGTGGCGATGTTGTTGTGGAATATTATGCACTCGATGATGACCCAAGTTCACAAAAGTTTCTGTTGATATGTGTAATGTCTCAGGTAACCCTCCAATATATATGCTTTTGTCCAATGCTGATATTTTCTAAATTGTATAGGTGATTCATTTCTATTTTAGTGATGGAGATCGGTTGCAATGTATGAGCCTTCTCATATTATGTCAATAGAATGTTTTCACATGAAATATCATTGACCTGATTGAGGTGCAATGATTATTGCCACCTTTAATATGATGTGTTCATTTCTCTGATCAGGTGCGTCCGCCCTATTATTTTTTAAATGACAATCAAGACGTCCTCAACAATCTTGACGTTTTGTTGACACGGACTGCTTCTATGATGTCTGCCCACAGCAATCTCCAATCTCATATCCTCCTAAAAGATCTTGAATACCTTTATGAGGTTCTCATCAAGCCTATTTGGGAGTATGCACTGAAGACTTTGCATGAAGAACAAAAGTTGGTGTTTATTCCCTGTGAGGTGAGGTCGGTGACAATTTACGATTAATGCACTCTCTCTGGGAAAAGTCTCCTGACTAATTCTATCAAGAATTTTAATGGTGCAAGTGAAAGGTTTATTTGAATGCTGCAATATTTATGATCGATTATCTTCACCTGTTCAGAAAAACTTACTTCATTTGCACTCCCTCGATTAAGGTATGTTTTGTTTGCTGGTGATGCGTGAAACTAAAGAAGCACAAGGCTAGTTAGGTAGGAGCACCCATAAGCGTCAGTTTAAGGGTTTTGAACATGATGAGTATTAATAAACTGCTAGCAAATTATAGGATCCTATTAGAAACAGAAAAATAATGAGTTTGCATTTTTGAATGTATTATTTGGATATTGTGAGAATAAGCTGTGAATTTTTAAAGAGCAAACTGCCATTGCACCCATAACCAACACTAAGATTTCATGTTCACATGTTGTACATCCTTGTAATTGCATCTATTCATTTCCACAGAATTTTCAAGATTTCACAGGTGACGGTTATGGGGACACTAACGCTTATGGGTGCTCCTACCTTTTACTGATTTTATTAACAGTGATGATGAATGTGGTGGTTGTTATCAGCGCTTAGCAGCAGTTCCTTTTGAGCTACTTCGAGACGGTGCTCAACCTCATGGCGATGGATACCTCATTCAAAATCACACCATCTCTGTCATGCCGTCGTTCCGGATGCTTGAATACAGCAGTCAGCGCCTCCAGGATTTACAGACTTTACCCTTAATACCAGACTCAAGTGCAAGCCTCTTTCTTAGCAATCCTGGCATTTCCAACAAAAAGGAGGATGTAGGACCAGCAGGTGTCGTTGCTTCCCTATTTCCAGCCCAATGTAGTGTACTACATGGCTCTGATGCTACTGTTGAGTCTCTTGTGGACTGGGCAGAGCTGCCTTCTTTGAGAAATATGCATTGCCAAGCGTTTTTCCACATTGAGGCAGAGATTGATCAAGAAGATAGTGGCATGGGAGTTTTGAAGTTGGGTAATTTCCAAGGTAAATCCACTCAGATGTCATTTACCTTGTAGACTTTTCTGCTTTTGATGTTTTTTACATCCCAAGGACAGGATTGATTGATCGCACTTTAAAGTGAGCCAACTATACTTTATCCTTTAGCTTGTTGGTGCAGCACTCATCGTGCAAGAAGAGCTCCTTGTCGGTATGGAAAACGGACTTGTTCAACCTCTTATGTTCCTGCATGCTTTAATTTTGATGTAAAAATCAGACTAGCTAAATGAAGCTTACATTTGGTAACCTTGGATCCTGATCTATGAGATTCAAGGCGGCAAATCTAGTTCTAATGACGTACTGGTCAAGCTGATCATACATGCAATAGCAGAGAATATCGAGGAATCAAGCTCAAGTATTTCGGAGGTGGGAAGTGGAAGCCGTTCAAAGGATGGGAGGGTTTCATCTGAAGCGATTGTAAACTATGGCTTTCAATGGAGAGTGCGCATGGCGGTCTTGCGAACATGCGAATCAGCCAATGGACAGGTTCTCCTCCTTAGTTAGCAGATCTGCTTGAATATGTTTATAAAATTCTTCGTGTAAGTAGTGCTAGCAACAAGCAATTACCTCAGCCTAAGTCAGTATGGCCAGATCAGTGTTTTTTTTCTTTCTTCAAGCCTATAGGAAAAAAAAGGGTGATTTTTTTTCAAAAAATGCCAGATTGCAATAATGAAACTAGCTTTGCAGCCTAGGCTTTCATAAATCCAAATTGAAAATTGATGCCATCATTTTAAAATAATTTGAGCATTTTAATATTTTTTGAGGTGTTGCCTAATCCAATTCAACACAATACCGAAGTAATGGCAACAATTATAAGGATGTTTTCAAAAAAGACCAATGAATATATTTGCCTACAAAAAAAATCCCATGATGATCCAAAAATCCATGAGTTGGGGCCACCTTCAACTAAAACCAAAATAGGGACGGAACCAGCAAGCTACAAACCATTTTCAAAAAATGCCACCCAAGCATCGGCTAGAAAACCAAAAATAAAACCCTGGGCCAGATTTTCCATTGATGAATGGTTTATTTGGTTGGCTCTTCATGTTTACAGATACATAAGGAAGGTGTACTGAGCGTGACAAGAGCATTTTTGGCGGTGGGGGTTCCATGTGTGGTCACGTCACACTGTCCTGTGGACGATGCCTTTTCAAGCAATTTCTTTGCACATTTCTATACAAGTATGAAGGATGGGGAGGATGTGGCCACAGCTGTACGCTACTCTATGCTACAGATGAAGAAGGATGGATTTCACTTGAATCAGTGGGGTGCATTTTCGGTATTCGGTGCACCAAATGTACGTCTCCCTCAAGAAATGCTACGAAGCTGTGAAGAGCTCTTGCAGAATGGGAGAAACCTTCTTGATTCTCATAGGTGAGCTCCTGCGCATCTTTAATGCCAGATTATGAGTCCTAACTTAGCTTTCTCCAGTCTTGTAGGCTTTGATTGTTGGAAATTAGATGATTGATAGAAATTGGTTGAATGTGATGTTTTTGAGATATATGAACTCAAATTTGCCGTTGAATGATTGCAGCGAGACCTTTAACTGTGGTTAAGTTCATGATGCAGATACTTTGAAGCACTTTTGATATTTAAAAAAAGCCTAAATATGTTGAAGGCTAAGGATGACGACGACAGTATTATGAAATCATTTCATGTTCTGCGTTGGTTGGGAGAATGTGAGGAGGGTTTGTTCAAATTCAAGCACATCCAATCGCTTGGACTGAAGTATCCGTCAACAGAGTTTGACTATAAAATGTTTACTTCTCCACATCAACGAGAAAAACTCGAACCGGATCAGCTCATTCACTTGCAATCTGGGATTCATTATCTTGTTGAGGCTCTTAAAGTTGCGCAGGACATTAAGAAAGACGTGCTACCAAATGATCAAAGCATCGAGAAGCAGCTTGGGTTATTACACTTCCTCGAAGGATTATGCCACTATCGAAGATTCGAATCGCAGATCCTCACAGGCAATATTGGGACGAGGGACAGCATGCAAGAAATGCTAATCTTCCTCCAAAAAGATGGTATTTGCTTCCCTAACCTGTCATCAGAGAATTTTCCTTGACGAAAACTAGAAGAATTTATGGGTGCTTTACGCCTAAAGACTGATGGTCAAGGGTCCTGATATTATTTCATCGTACATATATTCAATATAACACCATATTCATTAATTTGGGAAAAACGGGTCATTTGGGGACTTTCAGATTTTGATATGAAAGTTTTAGGTGGCCTCCTAAAACCTACATGTGTCCTCACCTGAAAGGAGGAATTTACAAGGGAAAAATCTTACTGGCTTAGACTAAATTTGATACCTTCAAATCTAGTTTAAAAGTAACGTTTTGGGTTTAAGGTGGAGTAAAAAGTGGGACACTTGTTTTTCCCAAATTAACGAATATGGTGTTATATGTGTCGTAGGGATCATCTCTTGCAATGAATTGTGAAGGAAACGATTATGAAATTTAAGTGACAAATGCTTAATGTGAGCTCTCTGCGACACAGAAATCACCATTATTAGCACTATTGGTGATCAAAGAATTAACCCAATAAGCCAGACTAACACAAAGTGAAAGTGATTCTCATTGGCTCTTCTTCTTCTGTCAGCTGGTTTGAAATGTCAAGATTCCTGGCAAACTTCAGCTGACTGCTTCAATCAACATTTAAATACATGCTCCAGCGTCAGGGATAGGGAAACGAGGTACAGTGAGCCTTGGTTGATGGCAGTGGACTCGCAGATCAAAACCACTGATCTGATGTTACATGTGACACAATGGGAGCGAGAATATTTCAACACCGTCTACAGGTATTTGTTAACGACTCATAGACGTACAGGAAGAGTGTGCCGTCGTACGGAGGCCGTTCTCACGAAGGAGTTCCAATCATTAACTCTGCCACTTATTCTTAGAGAATATCTGCTTGAGAGAAAGAGCAGAGTGAGGTGGGAAATTCCAATAGAGCAACAATCAACGAGATCATTTTCCGGTACGGGCGTGTCAATTGAGATCGGAGAAACTTGTGGAGAAGATCCTGTAATACTGGAGTATAGTTTGGATCTTGAAGCCACAAATACCATCACGACGCTCATCACTCTAAAGGTACTAACACTTCCAACAGAGCCAACTGTGAGTCGAAATCAATGATTTTTAAATATTATCATAACGGATTTCTTCCTTGTATCTCGTGGCTGTTCAACCCTTAAAGGACCATAGGGCATAGTACATACGTTGTTGTATAATTGGCATTTAACACCATATTTGTTAAATTGGGAAAAAAAGTGGTCTCACTTTGTACTTCACCTAGATCCAAAATAGTCATCTTGAATCAGATTTGAAGGTATCAAATTCAATTTGAGCCACTAAGTTTTTTTCCCTCGCAAATTCCTCCTCTCAAGTGAGGGCATGTGTACAAAAAAAAAACGTTGCTAACTCGGTTGTATATGATCATGTACAACTTGTAGAAATCCCAAAATGTACCCTTTTTCCCAATTTAACAAATATGGTGTTATTTGCTTTGGTACCAAAAAGAAGTTTTAATTTGGGATGTCTAGCAGCTCACTAGAACAGCTTTGATCTATTCTCCAACTTCTTTGTTGATCTCAAATGTAGTGAAGGTGTGAATCTAGTCCAAATACAAGAAAAACAACTTGTATTCTACTGATTGCAGCGACACGCTGTCCTTTAAGGGTTAAATATGATATATTCTAAATAAACCTCCAATTGCAAAGACGTGGTGTGTCAATGCAACACAAAACTGCAAATATGTGGATATTTTTCATGTGTCCTGAATGAATGCAGCTGCAGGAGCCAGTACCTGTATTACATTCCCATTGCGTACCAATCGAAGAACCTCAAAAACTAAAGCGCGTGTTGGCAACACTATGCCCTTCCATGGCTGATAAGACCAAGTTCAACATATCGGAAAGTTTAAAGGATCTAGAATACATGTACATGTTGCTGATTGGGAAGAATGAAACAGTGGAGTCGACACTAAGGCGTATGTCGCTTAACCAAAAGTTGATCATAGTCCCTGGCAAGGTAATAAAAGCTGAGCCTGTCAAGCACCTGTAGTATCCAATTGCTGCCAATGGTACATGTAGACAGAAATTACAATTGTCATTCTTGAAGCCAATTTGTCATTATCACTGGCCCTAAGGTTGGTTAGGTGGGTAGAGTTGTGAATCGGGTGTATCTACGGTTCTCCTACCCAGAACACCATAACACGATATTCATTAAAGTGGGAACTTTGGCCAAATTTGGGACTTCTGAAGGTTTAAGGTGATCACCTTAAATCGAGTTTAGCGATTTTTTGGGTATACGTGCCCTCATTTGAGAGGAGGAATTTGCAAGGGAAAAAATCTTAGTGGCTCAGACTAAATCTGATACCTTCAAATTTGAATTAAGGTGACATTTTTGGATTTAGGTGAAGTACAACTTGAGAGTTGCATTTTTCCACTTTAATGAATATTGTGTTCCATATTATGTAATTTGGGAAAAAGGATACTTTTTGGGACTTTTGAAGGTTCTAGGTGATCACCTAAAATTGAGCTCTAGCGTTTTTTTGATACACGTGCCCTCACCTAAGAGGAAAAATTTGAGAGGGAAAAAATCTTAATGGCTTAGATTGAATCTGATACCTTCAAATCTGGTTTAAGGTAACCTTTTGGGTTTAAGGTGGAGTACAAAATGGGACCCCCTTTTTCCCAGATTACATAATATGGTGTTCCAGCTGATCTCGTGGTTGTGCTATGATTCGAATAAGAATTCACGTTCCAGTATTAGTTGGAAAATGGTGTCGACATATTATTTATTGATTACTTCTGGTAATGCTCTTGAATGAGCTTTAGGAGGATTTAGTGGATCAAATACTTGCATCTCACAGAAATTATGTTGCATGTCTTCAGCTGTTATCCGTGGTGCCTTTTGCGCTCCTTCGAAAACCTGATCAACCTCAAGGCAAAGGGTACCTCTTCCAGAGTAATATTATCTCTCTTCAGCCTTCCCTGCGTATCCTTGAACATTGCCGCCATCGTTTCGAGAGTATGCAGTCTCGTCGTATGATTCAAGGTTCAAAAGCAAGCCTTGTAATTGGATGCTCTACCAGTACTGAAGAAAATCATGAGAGGTGCAAAAGAATAAATGAAGAAGAGAGTGTTGCCTCACAATTCCCCAATCACTGTGTCGACATGAGGGAATTAGCTTCCACTCATGTTGAATCTCTTCTAGATTGGGCAGAGTTGCCTTCATCCTCAAAAAGGGATTGTAGTCAGGCATTCGTCCACATTGAGGCACTCGCAGTATTCGACGAAGAAATTCAGCAAGAGGTTTTGAAGTTGGCAGACTCTACTATGGACCTGTCACCAAAGATTGTCAACTTGCAGAACACGAACGTCGGCTACACGAGTAAGTTTTCAGATTCGATCAAATTTTATAGTTTACTGAATGTTGAGTTTTTTTAAATTCAAAAAAACTTCATTATTAACACCATACATATTAAGTAATTTGGGTCAAAACGGTCATTTTGGGACTTTTGAAGATTTGGGAAAATTGGGGTATCATCCCAAACCAAACTCCTTTGGTACATGTGTCTTCACCTGAGAGGAAGAATTTGTGAGGGAAAAAATCTTAGTGGCTCAGATGGAACCTGAGTACAAAATGGTACCTTTGTTTTTCCCAATTTACCTAATATGGCGTTTATTTAGCTTTCGATGCGCAGTAAAAGCTCAAATAGCAGTAAAAGGAAATTACGTCATGGATTGGACAAACACAACTTAATTGAGAAGTTAATTTTTTAATTCCTGAACAAGTTTAAATATTGCAGAGCCAATTTTGCAATCCCTCGAAGGTGCAAAAGCTGCTGAAAGCAGAGGGACGGAAAGCATCAATCGTGAGGACCAAGAATTTTACGAAGCATTAGAGAATGCGAAGAGGCTTAGCTTAGGAGTTGGGGAAGTGAAAGACGACCTTTGCTGCACCAGCTCAAGACATGATGGCTCACTTTCGGCTGAAGCCATTGCAAAGAGCCCCTTTGAATGGTGGGTGCGTATGGTAGTCTTGAGCGCATGCGAGGCACCCAAGTCTCAGGTAACTTACTACTCCTTTCTCAAACTCTTCCACACTCAGACTCTAGAGTTAGTATATAAGGTAAACGTACTTATACCTGAGCGTTTAAGGGTTTGGGGTACCTCAAGGTTTTGGAAAATTTTAGAAAAGAATCCATAGGGTTAGCCTTTCAATAAGTTATCATGGAACGTAATTTTTGTGCAAAAAGAAATTGTAGAATATTTTAATTTAAAAGCTAAAATTGTAACTCATAGGGTTCCTATTAGCAACTCTAGATTATCCTTGGAATTGCTAGGATGAGTTCCTATACATGTGCTTGATTGTCCCAATTCCAACCCTCCCAAATTATCTCCTAAGCTGACATGTGGCATGATTTGCTTGTGCAAATGGCATTCACTACTTTACTATGGGTTTAGCAATGAGTGCTGCATACCTCAAAACTAGGGGTTGGCAGTGGGTGACATTTGGTGAATAATACGTTAACCTTAGGGTACACTAGCCGTGGGTAGTCCATGCATGATGTGGCAAGCAATATAATTCCTTTAGTGGAATTATACAAATAAAGCGTTATTTGTTAAATTGGGAAAAACAGAGGATTGGTACCATTTGTACTCCACCTTAAACCCAAAAAGTTACCTTAAACCCAAAAATTTACCTTAAACCAGATTTTAAAGTATCAAATTCCATCTGAGCCACTAAGATTTTTTCCCTCGCAAATTCTTCCTCTTAGGTGAGGACATGTGGACCAAATAAAAGCTTTGAGCTCAGTTTTAGGAGTACTCTTGAAACCTTCAGAAATCCCAAAAAGTATTGTTTTTCCCAACTTAAGGAATTGAATAACGCTTTTAAATCCCCTGATCATGCAAAGTGGGGCATATATTGATGAGTGAAGAACACTCATGTTTGCTTTATTAAGTAGAAGATAGTAAGGTAGGCGCACCCATCCTCATCATGTCTCCATGGGCATTACTTGACATTGTCAAGGAATAACAAATATAAATCAAATAGTTATGGGTAATTAAGCGATAGTTGTGGGTGACAAAGTGATGGTTGTGGATGACTAGCATGACAACTTTAAGTACCCATCTCACTATTTAAGGACCAACAAGCCTTGTTTTTAGCATCTCTTACACATGGTTCTTACAATTTCAGTGATTTTGGATTTATAAAAATCATTGTGAATAATTGCTTGCAATTGGAACCTTGAAATTGATGCCAATATTTTTGGTTTCCACTTCCTAACTTACAGTATTTTTTTCAAAGTTGGTCAAGTGTTTTTCCTACTCCAAAACCCTTAAGGTAGGCACACCCATAAGCGTGAAAATAAGGGTTTTGGAGTAGGTAAAACAATTGACTAACTTTGACAAAAATACTGTAAGTTAGGAAGTGGAAACCAAAAATATTGGCATCAATTTCAAAGTTCCAATTGCAAGCATTTGTTCACAATGATTTTTCAAAGTCCAAAATCACTAAAATTGTAAGAATCATGTGTAAGAGATGCTAAAAACAAGGCTTGTTGGTTCTTAAATAGTGAGATAGATACTCAAAACCATCATGAAATCACCCATAACCATCATTTTGTTATCCATAAGTATCACTTCAATACTCATAATCATAACCACCCTGACTTTGTCAGTGACGCCCATGGGAACGTCAAGCCCATAGGTGCGGCTACCTTATTTCCACACTTATGGATGCGCCTACCTTAAGTCCTTGGTTGAAAGTATAATTATGGTCAGATGGTGCATGACATAACTTGAGGGTGGCTTGCTTGCTTGCTTTTCTGCCTCCAGATACAGGCAGAGAGTGTGCTGAACCTGGCACGAGCATTCATGGTGGCAGGGGTGCCGTGCGTGATCATGTCTCACTGGCTGCCCAGTGATCCAGCGGCCACATCACTGTTGTTCCGTCAGCTGTACCGGCTTATGAAGAAAGGCGACGACGTGTCCACAGCTCTACGCCGCTCCATGCTGCAGATGCATGAGGATGGGGTTGGCATGGAGCAGTGGGGAGCATATTCAGTGCTGGGCTTGCCCACCGTTCGCCTTCCTGATGACATGCTGGTCCACAAGTCTGGAAAAGAGAAGATCACGGACTAGATGAGCCCGGAGCTCACCGACTGGCCAAGCAGCGTTGTTACTTCTGGCGAGTTGAGGCTGCCGGACAGCACAAACGGCCGGACAAATCATACTGGACGGGCGGATGAATTAGACCAAACAGGCAGATTAGGGCATTTTTAGGGTTTTTGATCTAAAAATGAAAGAATCAAATTATAATTTTTCATTTTTATTATGTGATATGGCTTTGAATCCATGTTTTGCCTTCATGTTGGCAACAATGAGTGTCACTAGCATGTACAAAGTAAGTTTTTTTTATCATTTTGGACCATTTTTTAAAATCAACTATGAGTTGACTTCACCGGACGGACCATAACCTCAATTGGTCACTTTGGGCGTATAGGCAAGCAAGAGGACATGCGGCCCAATGTAACAACCATGGGGCCCACTAATTGTGCCATAATGCTTGAAGATTGAGAGAGAGAGAGGAGGGGGTACAAGAAGGATAGGTTAAAACCTCTGTAGTAAGTTTAAACCTTTCTCGGCCTTTTGCTAAGATCAAGTATAGTATATTAGTATTTGCTCTTATCAGTTTAACCCTTAAAGGACTGACCCTGAACTCGTGGCCAACTCGGGGCTAAGACCAAGGAGAGTCACTGTTCATGGGCAATGAACAACATGTGGCATGTGACCAAGAGAGATAATATTCTCCTCAAAAGAAGGAAAAGTCAATCGTGTATCTTGCCCTCACAAAAAGGGCAGCATGGACCTTGTACATCTTTTTACAAATTGGTGTTTTAAAAAATATGGAGGCATTGAAAGCAGCTATTTTTAGCATTCAGTGATATCGCACATCTCTCTGACCACTTTCAAGAAAAAAAATTTGAAAATAAAAATCTTTTTCCACCCTCAGGGTGTGTTTTCGGCATTGAAAAGATGATTTTTGTCCTCTTGGATGGTTATCGTCCTCTTGGACGGTATTTGTCCTCTTGGACGGTTTTCGTCCTCTTGGACAGTTAAGGGTTAATATTTGATACGGGGTCATTGACCCCCATGATATTAATCTCATTTTTCTAAGGATGTAGGTTGATTTGGTAGCTTGCTGCCTTGACCTGCGTGCGTTGCCTCGATATTGCACTACACTTACCTCTCTGGCCGACACAGCCCAATTTCCCTCCCTACCAGGAGGGATCCAATTCCAAAATCAAATTGCAGTGAACAGTTTTTATACAGTATGATCAGAAACTCCTGAGATTTTGACTTAAGAAATCGTGAATAAGTTACATTACAAACATTCTTATTGTCAATTGACCTAACTGTATGATCATGTGACCTTGTGAGAGCATTATCAATCCAGCATTAGAATGTTTCATTTCTATCTTTGAAAGCACATATGAATTCTCTCTAAATAAACAAAATAACACGTGAATTGGAAATTCTTGAAACAGAGCCCATTAAAATCATCAAGATAAAAAACAAACAATATGCCAAACCATGCCTTAAAAAAAGAGCTTCATGTTAATATCACATCAAATTTTGAAAATTTGGGGTGCTATTACCACATACTCCCCTCAAAAGCTTGATTTGCCATTTTTTTGATCTACCAGCTTGCATTCAAGAAGCTTTATTTTGGTTGTCAAATCTCCAAATTCATGTATTGTTGAATTTAGTGAAAATATTTTTGTAACACACCTCCAATGATAATTATCACAAGCTTTGATTTTACACCAAGCAAAAGATAGTAATATATTTGGTGAGTTGTTTAGAGTGCTAGATCGATGATGCACTGATTCTATGTTTGTGTAATCGTATGCCATGATACAGTGTGACAGCTGACAGCGTGACCTACAACCGTGCGACCTAAGACCGTATGACCTAAGACCGTATGACCTAAGACCATATGACCTAAGACCGTATGACCTAAGACCGTATGACCTAAGACCATATGACCTAAGACCATATGACCGACGACCATTTGACCTAAGACCGTGTGACCTAAGACCGTATGACCTATGACCGTGTGACATGTGACAATGTGACCTATGACCGTGTGATCGTATGACCGTGCGACCGGGTGAACGGGTACCCGGCCTGATACGCACACTCGGCACATACTTTCGGCAGAACATACACTTCCGAGTGGCACTTCACCCAAACAAAGTGACGTCGAAGAGCGGTGGGCGCTACTCAATTTTCAAACGCATTAGTTTGTTGGGTTTCTAGACACAGATTAGTAGTCTTTCTCACTAGAATTGCACTCCTCTAGCACTCCCTTCAAATCGACGACGACAACTCACTCGCCGCATTGTATTCACAGCATCATCATGTGTAGACGAAGACGAAGAATAAGGTAGCAATCCTCAACGGTAGAACCAATTTTGTCTCAACCCAGCTGTTTCATGTCCAAGTTGGTGCAAGATGGGGTCGGTTTTAAACGTGGAGCTCATGACGACACTGGCGTCGCATTGCTTGCAACGAGCGACGGAGTCCGCGGAGCGCACGCAAGCGACGGTGCAGCAAGCAATGCAACCGTTGCCGCGGGGGTTCCCGCGTGGCCCCGAGGGTGACGTGGCGCTGGAGCTGGCGCAGGATCCTCTGCGGTGCTTGGAGTCTCTGAAGGCGCGGTACGGGAGCCTCGTGGGATTCAAGCTGGCGTCTCGGCCCATCGTCCTCGTCAGCTCCCCGTCAGTCCTTCTCTCCCGCTTTCTCTCTTCTCTCTCTGTCTCCTTTTCCGCTCTTTGCTTGCTAGAAATTTGAAAGGAATGACATAGTTATCATAATTTCTTGAGCTGTGTAAGAATTTAACCCGTAAACGTCTGAGCGTGCGGCTGCAACCAGTACAATAAGAGGTATTTTTCTTGTATTTGGAATGGATCCACACTTTTTCTACATTTGAGACCAACAAAGAAGTTGGAGAATAGATCAAAGCGATTCTAGTGAGCTACTTGAGATCCCAAACTAATTTTTTTGATTGGTAGCAAATGACAATTATACATCAGCATATATACTATGTTCTATGGACGTTTACGGGTTAGGTATGGTTTCTATATAGGCAATGCCTGAGGAGGGGATTGCGGGGAAATAAATGGTTGACAAGGAGGGCGGAGCCCGACAAGGAGGTTGTTTGTTTCCCGCAATCTCCAACTACGAGAGGCCATTGCCCTACCCAAGATTCAAAAAATTTGGATGAAATAGAAGCGGGAATGAAGAATTTGGATGAAGAATCCATAATACTTGATTATGCAATTTTTCCCAAGTAATCATGGATTGCAAGATAGAACCCACCCCGCAAAATGAACGGGAGGAATCTTGGCAGTGGTTTACGATGTTAGAGCACCCTTGTACGCTAAACAAGCCCTCAATAGTACTTGGCGTGGCTTCTCTGCTTAATGCGTCTCATTGTATATGTGTCAATGTTGCGGTATGCAAGCAAGGGCTTGCTCAATTGTAGCTCTAACACCATAGTGAAACCTCTCTTATTGCAAATTCCCTATTTGCATAACTAACTATAGTTCTTAAATCACATACTCCTTATGTGCATAAAGTGTGTTGCTAGTGGTCCTAAATAGAAGGCGGTCAACCATCATTGATTTTTTTAGATGAGCCACTTGTACATCATGCCCATGATAAAATGACTTATGACGCTTCACCTCTTTGTGTGCATATCCCTTAAAATAACTCCCCACCGTTCCCATGCAGCAATAGAGGTTTCACTATAGATTGTTCACTGTTTGATGAATCATTAGCGTGCCCAAATTTTGGACAATTGAAACTTGAGTGGACAATACAAGAGGCCCACAATTGAAGCTTGACACTTGGTCCTCTATGATATGCTTTGAGTGCTTGCTTGTACCTACTTGAGGGCAAGGATGGGGCATTGGAGATTTGAGCTAGCCTGTGATTGTAGATGCACCCTAGATACTTGCTTGTTGCGTGCAAGGGTGCAGATGCTCTAAGAGTATAAGTATGGTTTCCATTATTGGTTATTAGATTGCCTTGATTTTTTTTATCCTTATTGTAAGCCAATGACTAATGTTAGAAACTTTATAGGTCAACTATTAGTTGTAATTAGGCTTTTTGGAGTCACTAGAGTAAATATTGCATTTAGGTTACCTTAGCATTTAGGTTGCCTTACCATGGAAAGTTACCTTGTGCCTCATTGCTTGGTCACTTGGAGGCGTATGCAACTCTCTATATGTTCTAGGATTTCACATGGTTTACAACATGGACATTGCTAGTTTGCTTTTCCACAACGTTGTTGTTGTTATCAAGCCCTTTAAAAAACTTGTTAGTGCAGTAATTATTGCTGAAGATTACTATAGTATCACTAAGTATTTAAATAGTGTAAACTGTTGAGAAACTAGTGTGGGGCAACCGAAACGCAATATTCAGTGTACATAGGAATGCCTGCATAATTGGACATTTTGGTTTCAGTCATTCAAATAGGTAAATATCCATGGCTGGCAATGCACTTCTCATTGAGCCTTATGTGAAAATAAAGGGCTGACGATACAATGGAGCCGTTTGTTTCACATAATGCCGAATGAGGAGTGCATTGCCCTATCAATACTTCTCTTATTTCTTCATGTTTGATTTCGAACATCTTATATTAATTTCCGCATATTGTGAGAGAATTGAAAAGGAGTGGCTTATGTGTAATTTCTGGAACTGTATTTGTATATAGTAGTATGTCACTAGTTACTGTCTGCAATTCTGGGTGAAATGGAAGAGTTGAAGTGTGGGTTGGTGATGATGTTGTTGTTGTTGTGTCGAAGCAGGGCTTATGCCAGGGAAGTGTTTTTTACTCAGAGCAGCACCTTTATTAAGGTCAGCCTCCTCTTTCCCATGCATCTTCAGAATTGCGAAGCTTTTTTAGGTTTCTATTGGCCAAGGATCTTAAGTTTAGCGTTTTAGAGTAATCACCAGATGTCACTATTGCTCAAGTTCTGTCAATTAGCACATTAGCGCTAATTATTGCCTATTAATTTTGTAATGAATTTCCAGTTACTTCACTTCTTAATTCTGGAGAAGTAATCTAAATGTGCCTGTTTCAATGGTTTGAAGTGCAAAAACTGCCTCTACCAGCCAAGTAATAATAGTGTGCTAATTTGAGAGTTCAACTCCGCACTACCTAAAGAGCCTTGTTACCTTAGTCTGCTAATTGTCGGTACATCAGAACGTGTCTAATTAAATGCAGCTAGAATTGGGATACAATATGCACTTAGATAAGTTATTCAGAAATTTGCCGCTGTTCATTTACTGGCTGGGATCAAGAAATTGTAATTCATGTATGGAGGCTACTCATTTAGGTGGTGTGCTTTTAGACAGGTTCTATTGTGCTTGGTTGGTGCTGGCATGGCCTTAAATGAATTGACTTAGCGCCAGTTTTATACTACGTCCCTTGCATTGTCCATCAATGGCCATCAATGGTTATAAGAGACACCCTTGTATAACCTCAAAAGAGTTGGTTTAGGTACGTAGAGTATAATCATATCTCATGAAAAAAAACCCTGTATTTTTTAGCATTGTGACGTCTTTCTTTTGAGACTCTCGAATGAACGAGGTCAAGCAAGATACAATTGCCGAGATGATGTTGAATTTAGCCTCAGTATGAAAATAAATATCCCTTGCCACTCTTGTAGCTTAACATGGTTTTTCTCACTTAAAGCATTTCAATTGACCAGACTGAGATTGACATGTGTACGTGGTTGAGATAGGCAGGAACAGCTTTTTTCCCAGGAAGTAGTCTTGCAGGGAACGGTCTGCTGGTGAGTGATGGCGAGATTTGGAAGCGCCAGCGTCGTCTTTCCAACCCAGCCTTCCGGAAAGTTGCTATTCAAACCTATGCAATGGTAATCCTTTTAACACTAATTATCAGTCTAATTTACATTTCTAGACACTATACTCTCAAAGTCATGCCAGATTTAACTAATTATGGACTATAAGAAAGGTAAATTTGGATTGTACAAGGTCATGAATCATGATGATCAAGAGGTATTCCAATGTCATGCATATTCGCTAAAACTAAATTCTCCAAACATGAATTGGCAGTCTCCTAAGCTCTCTCCCCATGCATTACACATGGCCGCAAATTTACAAAATGAGTTTCAATTTTTCTTATATTTTGCTTCTAGACGTGCTTTTGTATTAGTTATTTTGAAATTAGTGTGTGATCATTGTGTGATTTTTGCACGCACCCATAGATTGATGACAACATTGTTCCTGGTCCCACGCTCATCTATTTTAAGATCTTACATTAGATTTGACAAAAGTGAGCTAGTCACATCTTTGGTGGTGCCTGTTGCTTGGATTGTTTTTTGGAGGCAAGTATTGACTTTTGTTTTGTAATCTCTTTGTCTCCTTTACGCTGTTTTTGGCTAGAGTGTTGTATTTTTACTTCTGCAATGACGCTTCTTTCATTTGTGTTAAAAAGAAATGTTTATATTAATATTAGAATGGACACGTGTTGTATGGGTAGGCAATGGTGAGTATAACGGAGAAGATGGTGGAGAAGCGGTGGCGAAGAGGTGGGGTGCGTGATGTGTATGCGGATTTTAATGAGCTGGCTATGGAGATTGTGGCATCCGCCCTCTTTGGAGCTGCCGAGGGCTCGGATGACATGGCCCAGGTGGGCCCTGCCATTACCCAAGCATTCCAGTTCTTCACTCGCCGAGCAACCTCGATGTTTATTGGTGAGTGAGGAGTCTACACAACCCCAACTCTCTCAAACTTTCATGTTCAGTGATAAGAAAATAAATAGAGGTAGTTTGTTGCGACATGTCCTAGAATGTGACATCCTAAGAAGAAAAAAACTTGCACAAATGAGTAGATGTTGTCCATTGGAGTTTGTGTCGAGTTTTGAAAGTATCTACCAATGTGTGAGCAACTAATACCTAGAATCATACTACTAAACATCACAGTGATCTTTGTAATATCACATGTTCAGTCTCTGTGATATTATAGAAAACAAGGAGATGTAGTCGTTGAAGTTGAGGTGATATTAGAGAGGGTGCATAGAGTGATATTTAAAAGGTAGCAATTTTATTGCTTCTTTTTGCTTCACATTTCTTTCTTTTTTAATTTTGTGATTTTTAACCCCTGAATGCCCAGGGTTTTCAAAAATGCACTGAATCGAGGACACTTTTAGTCCTTTGGGGCATTCGGTGGTTAATAAATTTTATATGAATACTTACTGAAATTTTTACTTTGCATTTTATCTAGTATATGAAAGTTCTAAATAAAATCTAATGATGAATGTGTAGCGTAGCAAGCGCCAACTGCTAGTTACAAACAAATTTGCAATCTTGTTGCCATTGTTGTGTTGATTAAATTTTCATTCATTCAAATGTCATATGAAAGTTTCTTTTGTGTACTGCTTAGCAATATTGCTTGTCTAAACACTAGATGCATAGTGATTTTTCTGCAAGGCTGGCTGTGAAGCAAGTCCATGTTATGATTAAAGGAAATGAAGAACTCGAAAAAATGAAGACTTCTTATGTCTGAGTTCCTTATAAGCCAACATTCAGTTTGCTCTCAAAAGCTCTAATTCTACATTCTCCCATCTACCAGGCACTCCTAGATTCTTACTGGTTAAACTTTGAACATGTACAATTTTAGCTCTCAACGCAATTGCTAAACAAGAATCTTTGAAAATTTTGGTCATTTTACTAAACAGGAACACCACACTTCGTGGCTCAGTGAATCGCTTATTAAGTGTGGTTTAGGGTTTTTTTTTGCAATTCTAAGGACCAATTCTTGCTGCAGTACTATTCTTTTCTTTTCTTTTTCTTTTTTCTGTATTTTTTATGATTGTTTTTGAAGTGCTTCCTCTGTTGCAGTGCCGGAGTGGGTACCTACTTTCGACAACATTCAATACAACAGTGCTGTTACCGGTTTAAATAAGGTTGTGTACCGCCTTATAAACGAACGAAGAAGTCAATTGGCTTCTTCAGCGACTCCTCAGAAATATGATCTCTTGACAAGGTTGCTGCAGGTATGGGCTCTGCATGGCTCTGCATTTAATTTTGAATTTCCTTAGGGGGGCAAACTTCCATCCTGCATCAGAATTGGCCACGGCCACTATGATCAGCCTATTTGATTTAAGAAAACTCAAATTTCAAAATCCTTGTGTACTTTTTGAGAGGAACTTGTTGAAAAAATACATTTCCAATTTTCAATAATACTGTTCTCAAGCTCACTTCCATGTATGGCTTTGGAACACCACCTTTGTTGTTTCCACATTTCTCCAATTCCAATGCAGCATGGGAAGTTTGCCCCTTCGTGCTTGAACTAAAACTCGAGTTTCACTTTGGAAGCATATAGTCAAGTTTAGTGTCATCCAAAAATCCTTTTTTTTTTGTTAGACTAAATGTGTGTAAATGCTTTCCTTCTTTTTTTTCATGGTTTACTTTGCTACCTTGCTTGAATTTTTGTGAATTTATATTTTTTCAAACTTTATTCATTATGGAAATGCGTATTGGAGCTTCTTTTATCTGTTGGTGCTGATCTTTCTGGAGAAGGTGTTTTTGTATATAGATTTTATATGAGCATTGTCAAGATGACGATGTTGACGTTGGTATTCAAACTGGCAGGCAACAGATGAGGATGGATCAGGAATGGATGATGAATCGTTGCGAGATGAGCTCATGACTCTACTTGTTGCGGTGCGCAATTCCAGACCTTGTGTTTGCAATAGAGGTTGATCTTCTTAGAATATTGGAGATTTTACAAATATAAGGCACAAAATCTCAAAACAGTTACAAGTAGGGTGCTTAGTTTGAAAGTAATTATCAATAGGGACACATCCACATTACTAGTTGTTGCCGCTTGTTGCTCACTGCTTGATCTTAATACTCCCAAGAACGCATTGTTTGCAAGCCTATCCCTTCTTGCCCCACTTTCCATTGCACATTTGATCTTCCACTTTAATTTCCCGAGGAGACAAACCTTTGATTTGCTAAAAAAATAGAACAACAAGATTCTTGTTTTGTGAGTGTCCCCCTTGTATTACGTACTTTCAAACTACCCTTTTGTATCACAATTTTTTTGATTCTGTACTCTTGTTTGTAAATTTTCCTAGAACCTAACACCTATTGATAACAAACATTATGTTCTTGTTTGCAAACCTTTGATTTCTTAAGATTATACGTCCCTTAACAATTCACCAAATACACATATGATTTGTTGGAGGCTTCATTACTCTAGTCTGTTCTAATTGTGTGTGCGCAATGTTAGAGCCGTTGCATAATGTAGAAGAGGTTGCACCAAACAACGAATTTGTTCTCTTTGGACTAGAAGTATTAGAGAGGGTACAACTTTTTTCAATCATTTCCTTGCCAAACGTATGAGCATAGCATATAGAGGTTACATTTTGCCAAGCTCTAATCATACTGAGTAAATACTTCAGCTTGCACTACTTTAAATATATTATAAGTAATGTGCCTTTTGCAAAGAAGTGTCGTTATGTGCACTGATAGGATAAAATAGTTTAGTTGAAAAGTGCAGGTGCTGTGTTAGGAATTTGTATTGTAACTGATTTCCTTGCTAAACATTTCCTTGCAGGGACAAGAAACCTCGGCAATCCTGTTAACCTGGGCGATGCTCATGCTTGCTCTCCACCCACACACACAGCAGCTTGTATTCGAAGAGATTACTGCGGTGCTTGACGGAGAACCTCCCAAGCAGTCTGAGGTGTCAAAGCTTAGGTCAGCATTCCAATTTTCCAATCAATGCTATGTTTTAACTAATTCCGGGAATTCCAAAGTTTCGAAACTAAAAACCATGCCTCAAAGCAAAGAGAAATTGGGAAATGTTGCTAATTTATGACCCCGTACCATGCATGGGGGTGATACTTTGATAGCAAAGTCGAGAGATTTTGAGCTTGACCAACAAAAATCCAACATTTCTCATTTTCAACTGACTTTTGAAGTGCGTGCACTGGAAATTGTGTATATAACTACACTATAATTACAAACATATGTGAAAGTCTGGTTGTTGGCCTTTTATCTCCAATTTCTATCTAGAAGAAAAATGGCAATAAACGACTAGATCACAACAATTGCACAACAATTGTATAACTATACAACAACTATGAAACAACTACAAAATGATTCAATTACAGTTGTTGTATAGTTGCTGTGACCTAGTTATTTATTGCATGTTTTTCTTCTAGTGGTTTTATCTAGTAGATTCAAAATTTGACCTGTTTTCATTCCAAGGACTTTCTACTGTTTTTGAATCTCCCCACTCATTGCTTGATAAAGGTTAGTCCATGCTTGGATGGTTTAGTTTTAGAGAATGTTCATGACATCAAAATACCTCCCATAACCACAACCTTTTACAATCCAATTTACCTTCATTATAGGTTATAGTTGGTTAAATATCACAGAGGACTTCTTCAAGGCCTTTTAAACGGTTTAATTTGCATGGTTTTTTTGGTACCCCTTTTTTTTTGGCTTTATTGCTTGGTAGCATTCGGTTTGACAATTGAGTGGGATATTCGTGTCACAGGTACTTGGAGTCTTTCATTTGGGAGACGTTGCGGTTGATGCCTCCAGCATACATTGTTGGCAGATGTGCCTGCCATCCAACTCAACTTGGAGATTACCAAATTCCTCAAGGCACAACTGTGTTGGTGAGCCCTTACTTGTTGCATCGAGATCCAGCCTTCTGGTCAAGGTATTCAACGATAATCCCAATTGTGCTTTTCACAAGAAAAAAAGGCGAAAAAAAAAAAAAAAAATCAATTTGCTAATTATGATAAAATTTCAGCTTTTTTAACATTGTATTATCCACACTTTCGTAGTTGTGAGAAAAAAATTGGTAGAGGTTTGCAATATTTAGCCACATTGGTGAACAATAGTAATGAATTGTAGTTACTGCTGATTGTGTTATTAGCGTTTGTGAACCACTTGCACTAAGCTAAGTGGCTTCTTTAGCTAACTGGAATTAGTTATTAAATGCTTGCACTGCTCAAATTGTATTTGTTGAAAAATTTGAGCTTTAAGTTCTACTAACTTGTTCCAATGAATTCACGTTCATCTTTAGTAGTTAACTTCTGAATTTTAGTTAAGCGAAGTGATTGTGCCTTTGCATCTAACTAATAGAAGGAATTGGCTCTTATCTCATTGCCTTTTTTTCTACATGTATTGTGGAAATTGTGTCACTTAAATAATGTGATTAGTCAAGATCCCAACTATAGATACACCCCCTCACTTCCTCTCTTGTGAGTTAGGTTTTATAGGCTAAGTTTCTACCAGTGGGTTTTGCAACCTTTATAAAGCCATTTAGATAGAAAATTATGTCTACCGTAGTTATGCCACGGCATGTATGGTTGTCACATTGGGCAAGATTTGGCTGACAAGATGCAAGATACAAAATAGATAGCACAAATGGATGTGTCCGTCCACTTTTGCATTAGGGTTTTCTTTAGGATTTTTGACTTAAAAGAGGAAGAATCAAATTACTATTTTTCATTTTTCCTATATGATATGGCTTTAAATCCACATTTTGACTTCAAGTTGGCAACAATGAGTATCACTAGCATGTACAAAGCTCTTTTTTTCCATCATTTTTTATGATCTTTTGGAGTTGACTACATTGGATAGACATGAGCTCAATTGAGCACTTTAGGGGATGGGCAAGCAGACAGAAGATCTGTCTCCTAACGGCATGCAATAAGGAATTATTTTTTTATTTTTATTTTTTTGGGAAACCTGCATATTTCAACTAAGTAGAGTGAGTGACTTGGCTTTTTTATTGTTTTGTTTTTCTCCCAATGGAATAATCCAGAGCATCAGAATTCGACCCCTCAAGGTGGATGCCCGGTGGAGATGCCACTCCGCACATGGAAAATGACAGCTTCTGGCCTTATGGAGGCGGCCCTCGAAATTGCATTGGCATGGGCTTTGCCATGATGGAGGTATCTTTGGTGAGTACTTTGCTACCAAAACTTGTGCATTTAAAAAAAAAAAACCTTTGCCTTACACTAATGTCAAAGAGTCACACTGTTATCATACTATTTGTTTGCTTTACAAGTTTGTAAATGCTCCAATTTTGTTGCTAGTTAATGATCGGAATCATTTAAAGAATTGGCAAAAATATGCTAAAAGAAATAGGAAAAGTAATAATCTTGCAATTTTGATCATTAAGAAAATGTTTTGGAAGTTATTGTGTGTTTCTAAAGTGAAGTTTCTATTTTATTCAAGCATACTCGGGATAGCTAATTGAAATCCAAGGGGGCAGAATGACGTATCAAAAACAACATCAAACAAATGAACTACACTTAGGATGTCATGTGTTTCAGAAGACCCAACTCCACAAATTTCACCAAATGTTTTGGTGTCATTTCTCAGGGTGTCATTTCATCATTTTTCTTTTGTGATGTATGCCACCAATCATATGTAAAAAAGTGATAGAATTTACAAGATAAAACAACATCTCAAGAATACTATCGAACAAATGAGAAGACACTTGGGATGTCATTTATTTCAAAAGACCAATTAACACGATATTCATTAAATTGGGAAAAAGAGTAAATTTTGGGACTTTGAGGTGATCACCTCAAACCAAGCTTGCAGTTTTTTTTGGTACACGTGCCCTCACCTGAGAGGGGAATTTGCAAGGGAAAATATCTTAGTGGCTTAGATTGAATCTGATACTTTCAAATCTGGTTTAAAGATACTTTTTGGGTTTGAGGTGGAATACAAAATGGTACCTCCGTTTTTTCTCAATTTAACAAATATGGTGTTAATTTCCACACATGTCACTAAAATGTTTTGGTGTCATTCTTGAGGTGTAATTTCACATTATCCTTTCTTTGTAATAGTTGACCAACCTTGTGTCAAAAAGTCAAGCACTCTTGTAAAATGTAAATTTTGTGCCACTAAGACATATTTTTTAGGGAAAAGTTCATGGGTATCCCTGAAGTTTGCAATATTTTCTTAAATTCCTCTACTATTTCAAAAATATCACAAATACCCTTGGACCAAAAAAATTAGTTTTTTTGTTATGCATATCACTTCCTTCTTTTATATGCACACTACTTCTTTCTTGTTATGCATGCACACAAAGGAAGAAGGGAAGTAACATGCACAACAAAACAAACCAAGGGTATTTGTGATGTTTCTGAAAAAGTAGAAGTATCTATGAAAATATTGCAAAGGGTATCCGTGAAATTTTCCCTGTTTTATTTTCTAAAGAGTGCATTTCTCATTGCAAAATACCAAATTGTGCAATTAGTGAATACTAGGAACCAAGAGATTAGATTTACTTGTCAAATGATTGGAAATATTCTTTCTAATGAGCATTTTTGAACAGGTTTTGGCTGTCATCACAAGCCAATTTCAAGTTTCATTGCCCTCTGGGGAGCCTGTACCGTCACCCAAAGCCATGATAACTTTGCGTCCAGAGAATGAGGTCAATCTTGTGTTGACGTCAAGAAGACCAAAGCAACGGAGTCTTGCCAATTCTTCTAACAAAACACAAAATGAAGCAAAAAGGAAGGTTAGCTTTAACTCTACAACTATGAGTTTAAAATTACCTTAGTGAGAAACCATCTTGCTAATCACGTTTAGCTTGCTTGAGAATGTAAGCCCATTGCTACACTCAAATCTATTGTGTGAAGGTCCAATTTTTGTTTGGCATTTGGAATTGCACACGTGTCTTCATGTGTCGGTTTCGTGTCAAAGCATGACCCCTTTGTAGAAGCTTTCATTAACGAATGAACTTATCAATGGGTAGATTTCTCATCCAATCTTACCTTTGTTGGGAGGAGGGTCTTACATGATTTTACACATAGTATTGTCAATTTTGTGAAGGGTCATATGCATGTGGTTATTTGAATTGTGTGATTTGCAAAACTGGAATCATGTGTTAGTGATTCATGATTTATAACAATGATACACAACCCTGATCTTTACACCTTTGCAATACATTTGCAAGCTAGACAATACGAGACTTATCAGTTTAACAATTATTCCCTTTGTCCTAGAAAGCTCCAAATCATACACATTTCTTGTGCCTCTAAAAAGTTCCCCTTTATTGATTTCAATTTCAATGTTGAGAAAGCGTTTGTCATGTTAACCACTCAGCACCCGGTTGACATTATACTGTCGATGGGCCCATAAATTTTATCTCATTTTTTCTCTCAATTCATATGGTGAAGACAGTCATGGTTTGTCCCCATCAACAAAGAAGGTAGTCCTTTTTCAAATCTTGCAATCACTTTTTTTGGATGTAATTCTCCAAGCTGTGCTGGCTATTAAACCCCCCATTTTCTCTTAAATCCTAAAATAACTCTAGGCACTCAAGGGTTAAATGGTCTCACGGGGTAAGTTAGGAAGCCATTAGAGAGCACTCCTCTCCTAGCAAGCTTGGTCTTGCTTGTATGAGGTACCATTGTTGCCCCTAATCCTTAAAACGTCAATAATGAGGAGCTAGCAGCATGCACAAATATGGTATTTTATGCATGGGATTGGGTGCTCAAACGGTAATATCAAAGTTAGAGGTTTTACATACTTTAGGTAGATGATGTATGCATTCTAGAATCAATATGTCACTAGGACAAAGATTATAATGATGAGGAGGTAGCAATGTTCACAAACTATGCACAAATATGGTACTATTTTGCATGGAATTTGGGTGCCTAAATAGCAACATCAAAACTAGAGATTTTGTATACATTTGGTAGATGGTATGTTGATTCTACAATGCATTTGTTACTAACACATGGACTGGAAACATAGTTAATCATTCACAAAGAAGCTTTCTGGAGGCTTTTAGAGGAACAGAGGGAGTATGAAGTTTGCAAGTAAGGATTCTAAATTGGATAAAATAGAGTACTCTTTTCAACCTCAATTTCTTCTATTTCATGACCTTCCATATAACAAGACATCAATGATCACAATATTGTTGATTCAAATCCACTCACAATATTATTGAGTCAAATCCTAAGGTCTACCTCAAAAAGGAAGCAAAAAAGAAAGTCATCCTCGCTATCTAGGCTCACATAGCAACTACGCAAAAGGCTCTTCATTCAATCTGAGGTTCAATTCAAGAGTTGTTTGTCCTTCTTCTCTTGAGGATATTTGAAGAACATATGTCTTGAGCAAACAAATTAATATCCCAATTTAAAGACATTTTCAACACGTATTCCATCTCTATGAACAAACAAAACCAAATTAATAACAAATTTAGGGAGCTGCTCCAAGCCATGACGGAATAGTTGATGCAACAGAAAAGTAAAACATTACAAAAAAGGAAGAAAGTCACTACTACTGCAAAGAAATGTTACCAGCAAAAAGACGGCATATAAGTAAAAATCTGTTGGTCAAAGTTTACAGACTGACCACTTCAAACCAAGTGACCCCAATCAATAACATACAAAGACTTTTCTAGTAACCCAAAAAATAAATTTAAAAAAACAACAACAGGTACATCAAATCGAAGCATGTAAGTTCATCCATAAGAATTAAGAAATCTGCAAAGTCTGGGCTTAATTACGGCTCTTCATGCTCTCCAAAAGAATCACATTTTCCAACCATCTTGAGTTTGGATTGAAACAGTGAAGTGGCAAAACCACAAAACAATAAACTCAGTCCAATTCCGTGAAGAAATTTCAAACCAAATGCTCTTCTAAACCTGTCTGCTACTTCAAGGGCAACAAGATCTATCAAGAAAAAGCTATGAGGGTGCATCTGATAAAACGGCATTTAATGCGTGGTACTTCAAAATCTACAATTTCAAACCCTGCAGAATTGGCTGAGGGTAAAGAGAAGCTAAAACCAAATGCCTACCCAACAGCATGCCCTAAAAAACGCTAAACCCATATAAAGATATTCATCACAGAATCTACGACCGTAAGGCACTGAAAATTTAGGGTTCAAATATCGAAATATACATATCATTTAAAACTTTACGTTTCTCTAACCTCAGTTTAGCCTACACGTGACTAAGACAAATCACACTTCCCTTGTGAACACCCATCCATGGCTGAAAGTGAACTATGTCTCATGCAAGGGCCACATACAAACCAACCAAAGCACCCGGCTTGTTGAAGAATATATATATTTTTGAAGATAACCTCTCCATCACTCTCTCCATCACACTCTCCATCATTCCAAGGTAGCAGTTTTAGAAGGCAACAATTTGTAAAGACTAAGGAACCGCCGGTTTGAAACAGAATGAACAAAAAAAGATCAGTATAAAAATTCCAATGGATCTATTCTTACATGAAGAAGTAAGTGCCGCCAATTGTTGCCCGTTCTAGAACGCAGAATTTTTGTGTTTGGTGTGGCCAGGCCTAGGGATGCAGTGGAGAAGATTTGAAATACCACCTCGGAAACACCGCCTCGGGTTACAAAGCTAGAGATGCAGTGCAGAAGATAGAAACACTCCACCTCGGAAACACCGCTCTCGGATTACAAAGCTAGGGATGCAGAGGAGAAGATTTGAAACACCACCTCGGGAACACCGCCTACGCTGGTGCCGCTTCTGCTGCTGCTGCTGCTGCGGAAGTACGAGAGCCCATGACTTTACAAACAGGAAGAGAGCTATCCTTTTTCACAAGACTAATTCCAGGAGGAGTTTTTAGGTCTTTAAGCAAAATTTTGTCGCCCTTATCCAAAATACTAAGATCGACTTCAATAAAAGGAGGAATGGCATTCCCGGGGCACCGGTACTTCACAGTTCGCTCCATGGTATAAATGTACCCGCCTTTCCGAGTACCAGGACAAGCGTCCTCGCCAATGAAAACCAAGGGCACGTCCACTTTCAACAACGCCGTTGGAGGAGCCCTAATAAAAGTCACGTTCATCAGTTTGTCTGTTCCCGAATGCAAGTGAAGCGACCGAGGTAACACGCGCTCCTTGGACTGGAGATCCTTGCCTGCCTCATCATAAAGCTCCAGATCGAACGTCGTGGACAAGAAAAAACTCCGCCCGAGCCGTTTGATCAGTCGGTCGATCTGCTTCGTCTCCACGAACACCAGCTGCTTGTCTCCCCCGAGATGTCCGTTCTCTTGGGAGAATATAATGCTCGGAGCTTGCCCTGCACGTCTCGCCTTCTTGCAGATTATCTTCCCGGAGCCGTGTCGCGGGATTGCCTTAATCACCTCCTCTGGCTTCTCTTCCACTTTGGGCAGCAACGGTTCGTTCTCACTCCCATCGTCTCCTGCTTCTAATTGAGCTTGAGAATAGTGCCGTGATAATACTCCTGGGGTTACGACGTGCGGCGACTTCGGGAAGGATTGATTGTTGAAGGAACAACAGGGGGTTTGAGCAAATGGTGGTTTGGGAAGAGATGATGGCGGCGATGAAATGGAAGCGATGATCTGGTGTGGAGGAAGGGACTCACGGCGAATCCTTTCGAGATTGCGCCACAGGCGCGCTCCCCTGGCGCACCACATCGCCGCGCGAGAAGAAATGTGGCGGATTTGGTCGGAGGGTGTGGCCGAGTCACACCATCGCCATCGCCATCGCCAGACTTCGATGGAGGTTTTAGGGTTTAAGGGATTCGAAAGGTCTGAGGATTGATTGTCTCCAGGTGTCAATCCAGATTCCCAAAGTTTTGTTCCCTGGAGTTTACCCTTCGGGCCCTGGGTTTGCTGCTCTCATTACGGGTGCAGACTTTTTCGTACGTTGGAGTTCAATTGTAGTTTTAACCCCTAAATGCCTGAGGCCTTTTTTGGGCTTTTAGGAATTTGCTTCAAATTGAACAAAAATGCAAATTTTTAATAAGTTGTATCAAGTTCTTTTGAATTGTAATCATACAAATTCATATTAGATATGTTAAAGGTCACATAAGAAAAGAAAACACAATAATATCACTAATGGATTGAAAGATTATAATGTTTGATCATGAGGGTGTTAAAACTACAAAAATGACTCAAAGCTTTTGAATCCTCTTTTCACATGTTGGATTTAAAAAAATGACCATCAAAAAAATGTAAGGTTAAAGGAAAAAACATACATAACCCCAATCACTTTATAGCTTTTCAAAATATTTTCTATGATTTTTTCAAATGAATTTTTTATGAATTTTTTTCTCCAAGATCTAGTGTATTTGAGGCTCATTTCCAAGAGCTCTCACCCTTGCACAAAAGCTTGAATAAAAAACTCATAGTTAATCATTTTCAAAATCAAATTGTTGATTCAAAAATTAAACTTCACAAAAAATAAATCCAAAATGTAGACTACTAAAGATAGTAATTTAGTTAGGTTTATTGAACTTTAGAGTATTGCAAACACCAAAATTTGGTGCCACAAGCATTTAGGGGTTAACTCTTAAAGATTGGTCCACTAGAGCTTCATGTTTTTTATTTGTTGATCATATTGTAGAAAATTTTGGGAATTACTAGGGAGACACCCCTAGTTGCTACGTGGACACCCCTATAGCCCAACCTATAAAATTTGAGATTATTATTATGTTGAAATATGAAATAAAATCAAAACAAAATTTTAGCGCACATTTGTTTCTACAAGCCTTGTGAATACAATGGTGCTTGGATAAGATCAACTTTTGTATGAGAAACGTTTGGATAGTGTCAAGGTCCATATTCTCTTTTTTGTACTTTAGGTTAGTTGGATGGAGTGTTTCTTTAAAGTCAATGCTTGAATATGATCAACAGTATATTCCCTCCCAAAGTGTTGACCTTATCCAAGCACCATTGTATACAACAAATATGTCTCATTTGCAACATGATCAAGAGTTAAACTCATAAATGAAGGGAGCGACTAATTTAACTTTTGACCATGTTATAGATGAGGCATATTTATTATATGTTTGCAACACTTTTTCATACAACCTACTCAACCTACTTAAACTATTGAAAACAACATGCGGTTTTAGTGGAACAATCTTTGCAAGACAAAGAATGTCTAATGAACCAATCATTGCAAGGCAAAGGGAGTCAAACATTAACCTGCAAAGGAATTTTTGTTTTATAAATACCACATAATTAGAGTGCAAGATTTTTATAAAATACGAACAGATTTTTATTTTTTATCCATTTAAGAAAAAGAACCTAAACATTTCCACCCCTTGATCAATGTATCAAACCACAATATTGTACAAACATGAGACCCATAACATTCTAATTCTTAAATAATTTTAAGAATTCAAGAAAAATGTGAATCAATTTGTACCAAGTCTTGACCTCTCAAGCTGTACTTAAAAATCAACTGCTACCCACTCAAGTACACAAAAAGTTGCTCAAACCACAACACCTCAACATATAATCACATACAAAACAAACTCTAGAAGCAAAAAGCATGGTAAATACTAAATTTAAAAAATTTAAATATGACTAAAAATTTACACCAAATATGATTAATTCTTCTTAAAAGAAGACATGGAAGTACCATAAGGGAATGACTAAGGGGACACTCCCAGTTGGTACATGTACATTTCTTATAGCCCAACCTATTAAATTTGAGATTATTATTACGTTGAAATATGGAATAAAATCAAAATAATATTTTAGCTCACTTTTTTATTTATAAGCGTTGTAAACATACAACAAATATATCTCATCTGTGACATGGTCAAGAGTTAAACTTATAAATGAAAGGAACAACTAATTTAACTTTTGACCATATCAAAGATGAGATATATTTGTTATATGTTCACAACGCTTGTAGACGCAGATGTGCGCTAATACATTTTTTTGAGGGGGTGTCCACGTAGCAATTGGGGGTGTCTCCCTAAGGTAGAAGAACCTAAAAGTAACACTAGCCGTTTGGTGAAATCTATAAATAAACCTAAAGCTACGCGCTCGTACATCCAAACAAGACACGCAGGCACCCAAACTAGACACAAGTTAACATAAGGGAACAAAAATTACGTAAGTGGTGGTTTATGATTGAATGTGACATAATCTTTGTATTGTCCCTTTTTCAAGGGTCTAGTGTTCACAGTAGGTCAATTTAGGGAATTCCCTTCAATAGTTCATAATTTATTCATACAATCTCAAGAAATTCCAAAAATAATTTTGCTTGCATTTGTACCCATTTCCTAGCAAACCCATGCCATTAGAATTCTCAAAAGACCTTCCAAATTACCACATCTGAACTCTGAAGTAAGTGTCACTTATAGGTACTTCTACCTTAGTCATTCTCAAACTAAATTATCGACCCTTCCACGTATGAAAATGCTATGAAAATGCTATGAAAATGAGATTCGTTTTCATGGAATATTGTAAGACCAGAGGTTCCCTTCGGAAACCCTAATTTACCAAAGGGAAGCGTGGTGAGAGACGAAGAGAGGCTCAACCGTTGCGACATGAAGAGACGGCTCCCGTTTCCGATCCTCGCCCTCTCTCGTTTCCCAGAATTTCGACCATGCAAACTTCAATAGAACCTTTTGGAAATGGTTTCTCCGATCAGCATGAGAATTTCACACTCTCCAAAGTCTTTCCTACAACGAAAACAATGCCGCAATTTGCCCTAGAATAATGCACCACTTTTGTACAGCCCTAACTATTTCGAAGCTCTGATCCCCGCGGATCTGGATCGAAGTAGCAGGAGCATCTGCAATCAATGCTGGAGAAGCTGCTATTTATGTAATGTAATGAGGGAGCCTTATTATCTCTAAGAGTTAGTTGACTCTAGGTATTCTTCCGGCTCAAAATCCATCAATTAATGCAAGTGCATTCATGTGAGACTTGAAATACGTGGATTTTAGCTTCATTCTACTACTGTTTCGATTTGTGATATAACGACACAATCAGTCATGGCAAAACTTTACAAGAAGATATTTAGGTTTTGTAATTGTAACTAACTCTGAAAAAATTGGATGCCGTCTCTTTTATCTTCATACTACTACTGTTCGTACTTTTCTGACTTAGAAAAAGCCTTTCGGCAGAATTGACTTACTCTTCTTATTAATTGAGGTTTTGTGATATTTAATTTGAAATGTGTGAGTGCAGAGGACGGTCGGAAACTGCGGTGTTCTTGAAGTTGCTCTTCTGAGAGGGAGAAGCAAGAAGCTTGCATCCTGTGTAAGGTAGAGTATACTCTCATTGAATACATTTACTATATTTAGAAAGTTGCTTTTATTGAGAGAGAGATGTGTGGAGATAGTTTTGGCGTAAGAGAATGGCAATTTTGAAGCAAGAGGGTTGTAGACTACAGGTATATTGGATATCTCTTTTTATCTTTTAAGGATCAGTGGCCATGGCCATTCGTACAAGTCATGCTTACGCCAATGAGTTCAACCAATGTTTACATAGATAAATTACGTTGAAAGAAACTAAAATTCAACAGAAGTAAGACAGTTGAAGTGCAGCATATGAAAACCACTAGATGTCTGTTACGTAAAGCAACTCAAGTCTATTTGTTTCAACTAAATACTTCCTCTGTACCTCTAAAAACGTCAAAAAGCTTCCATGCAAAGGATTAATTGTGTTTTTAGTCTTTTGTGCTAGTGACACATGCATTCTAGAATCAATATACCATCCACCAAATGTATTGTGCAAAATCTCCAGTTTTGATGTCGCCGTTTGGGCACTCAAATCCCATGCATAAAGTATCATATTTGAGCACCCAAATCCCATGCATAAAGTACCATATTTGTGCATGCTGCCAGCTCCTCATTATTGATGATTTGAAAGATTAGGAGCAATAATGGTACCTCATATGGGCAAGGCCAAGCTTGCTAGGAGAGGCTCTCTAATTGCTTAACTTGCCCCCATGAGATCATTGAACATGGCAAACGCGTTTAAAATCAGCAGAAGGAGCTTTTTAGTGATACAAGAAATGTTGTGTCTGATTTGGAGCTTTTTAGAAGGACAGAGGGAGTACAACATAACTAAGACAAATTGAAGTGCAGTATATTAAAAAACCACTAGGTGTCTGTTACCTAAAGCAACTCAATTCTATTTGTTTCAACTAAAAATTTCATAAAACAAGTTTCTGAGTTCTCCTGTGTCTGGTTGCAGTTCTGCTTAACCTAAACGACTATCACCGATGAGGCAAATGGAAGACGTAGTCGTGTTGAGGAAGCCGTAATCAATCAGCAAGAACAAAGTATCAACTAGCAAGAGAATATTGAATATTAGGCATGGAGATTCCGAAGCCTGTGACCGTGTTTCTGAATGAGCTTGAAGCTCACCTCAAGGAGAGGGGCTTGATGATGTGCGCAGCTGCTTTTGCATGGTCATTTGCACTCGTCCGAAACTTTGGTTACAAACTTGTGTAAGGGCGAGAGAGAGAGAGACTTGCTTCTCAGTGGCGAGTTTATATTGTTTTGGTTTTATTACCTATGCTAAGCGTGGGAACATATTGCTTCTTAAAGCACGAAGTCATCAAGCATGAAGAAGCCAGCTTCTCAGAGCAGGACGACGCTGGAGAGGCGTCCAGTGTCCTCGGCAACTCCTTTGGCTGTGAGCTTGCTTTGCTTGCCCACATGCTTCTTCGGAGACTCCTTGTGGGCTTTATTATGATGATATGTTGGGGATTCCCAAGGCATGATGATGGTACCGATCCTGAGGCCCATGTTGCTGAACATTGCTGAGGTGGTGGCATTGCACATATAATAGAGGTTGCAGTTATTTATTATGAGGGCCAATTGGCGGCTTGGAATAGGCAATGGTTTTCTGTGAAAAAACTTGCTTTGTGCTATCATATGAGTAATGGAATTCGTCATTTATTGTGGGATTTAGGTTTTTTCTAGAATTATTCAAAGTATATACTTCCGGAATTATTATGTTATTCTGTGCAGCTTTTTTTTAAGCTGTATCAAATATTATCCAATTCTATTTCACATATATGCGAAATATGATAACCCTGAAAAAAAAAGGTCTATATATATAGACTTTTTTCCTTGATAGCTCAGCGATGCCTTGGAAATTGATTTTGGATTCTGTTGTTTTCCAAAACTCTTCTGTAACTCGTATTGTCTACGTCCCTCTGAAAACGTCCAAACAGCTTCATTTCAAAGGATTAATTGTGTTTTTAGTCTTTGTGCTAGTGACACATGCATTCTAGAATCTATATATCATCTACCTAATGTATGTAAAATCTCTAGTTTTGATGTTGCTTTTTAGGCACCCAAATTCCATGCAAAAAATATTATATTTGTGCATGTTGCTAGCTCCTTGTTATTGATGATTTGAAAGATTAGTAGCAACAATGGTACTTCATATGAGCAATGCCAAGCTTGCTAGGAGAGGAATGCTCTCTAATTGCTTAACTTGCCCCCATGAGATCACTGAACATGGCAAATGCTTTTCTCAAGGTTTTGAAATTAGCAAAAGGGAGCTTTTTAGTGCTACAAGAAATGTGACTAATTTGGAGCTTTTTGGGGCTTTTTTAGAGGGATAGAGGGAGTATGTTGGTTCTTACTTTTCCAATTCTAGACCACCATGGAAGTTGACCCTAAGTCATGTAATTTTTGGAATTTTTGGAATTTTTGGAATTTTTGGAATTTTTGGAATTTTTGGGATTTTTGGAATTTTTTGAAAATTGACACATTTTGACTTTGGTGAGAGAATTGTGACAAGTCTATTTTTTATTTATTTTGAATCTTAACCCCTACGCATCTTGCTAAGAAAGTTCAACATAACTCCCACATGAAACCTTCAACACATTCCCCTAGTTTTTGGAAAGTTGAACAAGTAATCACATAATCCAAACTGGTCATTCTATACCCAACTGTAAATCAATTGTTTCAGACCGGTTCGATTTCAAATCCAAGTAAATTTGCAAAATTCCCACCGTTGAGAATCTCATGTTTTCCAATTTGGGCAACAATTCAAAATATGGATTTTGGACTTTCCTGTAATATTTTCTCAACAAAAAGATTTATTTAATGGCTGATCCCATGAGATTGTGTCTTGCTATACTTGATGGAAAAAAAAAACTCCAAAAGATATGGTCACTCAAAGTAGCTAGATTTCACTAGCTCCTTACTTTAGAGCTATAAAAACCTTGCCCAAATCAAGAAAATAAAAGTGACACATTGCCAAACTTCTCCCTTGTACAATACAAGACATGAGAGTACCCATCTCATTTGCCCTCTAAGCCGCTCCCTTCGTTTGCCCAAATACATTCTTCTTCTAATTGTTGAAAAAATAGACTATTTTCCATACTCCATGTGGAATCTAGAGCAAAGGAGGTGCATCAAGGAACAACAAGCCAATCAGAAATTTTTATTGAACTAGCAACTCCATTTGGACTTGAGTGGCAGACCAAAATTTGAGCTAAAAATGCCTCTTTTGTATACTTTCACACCTCCAAGCAACCCCTTTGGCCATATTGGGCTCTTTGGTCCTTTAGGGGTTAATCCTTTAACGACCACACCCATTTTCACAAAATCCACTAAAAACAAGGGCTGTAAGCTTAGATTTGGAATTGACTCAAATATGGACCCATTTTCAATAATCCAACCGTACAAATGGGAAGTACACCTTGTTTATTGTAAAGCACCAAAATTTCAGCTAGATCTACCATTGGAGGTGAAACATTATAATGATTGAGTGAGCCGTATGCGAAAAATCTCTTGTGTTTCATTCTTGTTTAGTTTTTAATGTTAACCTTTCATGCAAGCTTTGATTGAGAAGAGCCTTACATTTCTAGAAAGCAAGGTTTCCCACCTTTCCAACACGACTAGTTTCACACAAAATAGACCAAAATAGCAATCACAAGGTGTAGCTAAGTGGACAAAAAGGGTCAAAAAACCCACTTTCTTTGCTACCCTAAAATGGTTCTACAAGAAATTTGATGATTATTTTGGAAAATCCAATTGGTGAAAACAATCAAGAATTGGCCTTAAATGTAGGATGACAAATTTTAAAGCCAAAATAACAACACCATTTTAGTAGATCTTCAAACACTACAATTATACTACTATCGTATATGAAAACAATACAAGCATATTTCTTAAGCAATTTGAAATTTTTAGAATTGTGCAATTAAAATTTGACATTCTTCTTGCATACTTGATGTATTGTGTTGTTGCTTTAATCCATTTTTGACAAAAATTGGATACATATTTTGAAGTCATGCTGTATAAACACCATTATTTATCAAGTCACATACCCAATTACATTGTTATTTTTTTAGATGGAAGCAAAATTCTTATGATCACATGTGTACTTCAAGTCCAAATTTCAAATTATTGAACAATTTCAACCTAAAGGCCAAAAACCACTCCTACCGACCAAAATATGGTCGTGTGGTCCTTAAAGGGTTAATAGTTTCGGCACATTGGGGTCTGGCGCTCATCGTCTAGAATGCTCCGGTTTACTTCTGTGTATGACAAGGTTTTGGTGAATATTATTTGCTCAGAATTGCTGTTTCCAGTGGGCAGGCAAGCCTTGTTCCATTTCTTCCTTAAAAGTCAAGTATCAGCCCTTCTTAAGAGAAGAAAATGGTTATTCATTGCCGCAAAGTTCGTATAAGTAGGATTGTGAATCATATGTTAACACCTTGGAAATACATTAGAATGTGATATTAGAGAGTGTGATGATAAGGAGGTTAAGTGCAATTTAAAAGGTTATGTAGTAGCTGAAACTAAAAGACTCATTTTTAAAAGTTGGAGCCATGTCAAATTTGGTTTTTTAAATGTGAAAACTAGGCCTTGACTTTTAGTGTAATGAACTTCAGGTATTTTTTAACAAACCAACGAATTGAAATCCAAGATTGAAAATTAGAAAGGTTCCAAAATAGCCTCAACTCCTTGTGTAAATCTGCCTTTATTTTTTCACATGAATTGTTAACTATTAACACATAACTACACTAAAGAATTTTTTACACTAGGAGTCAAGGTCATGAAAATTTGAGACCATTGGGGACCATTTCAATTTGAGCCAAAATGGTCTCAGGAACGGCCCCAAGTGCCCAATATAATATGAGTATAATGCACTAGAAGAAAAACAAGTATAAATGATTGCCACAAATTATAACAACTAGGTGAATAGAACTGCCTTGCAACTGCACAAACAACTGCACAACAATTGCACGACTAAATTGTAGTTGTGCAAATGTTGTGCATTTGTTTCACTACAAGGAAACCATGGTCTTTTTGACAAAAAAATGTGACTTAATTTACAATAATTGTAGATTATATCACATTTTTTTGTCAAAAAGACCATGGTTTCCCGTAGTGTTTGTGTAGTTGCAAGGCAGTTCTAGTGACCTAGTCGTTGTGATTTGTGGCAATCGTTTATCCTTGTTCTTCTTCTAGTAATGGGGGCTAACTCTCTTGTGTATAAAGGCTTTGAGGCCAAAAATTGAGGCCACTCAAGCAAAATTTGAAAATTTCAAGAGAAAGGGGATAAAAAAAACAAAGATTGGAGAGAGCCTTTGATATTTTAAGTCCATCCTACGCTATTGAGCATCTCAAAAGAATGTTTTTTCATTGACAAAATCAATTTCTAATCTAATCTGACAACAGCCTTGGGGTCAAGAATTGGATTCACATTATTAGGAGACCCAATTTTCAGAGTTGAGGTTGTGTCAAATGTTGTCTTTTAAATACTAAAATATGTTTTGAAAAATGGGCCATGACTCCTAGTGTAAAGGCCTTGAGACTATTTTTTGAATATGAACCAACTGGATTCCAGTATCTTGTGTGTGAGAGGTTGGAAAACGACCTTGACTTATAGTGTAAAGCGACCCTAATAATGATATTTTTGTAATATGATATTTATAATGTTGTTTGCATTATCATTTAACTCACTTTGATTATCATTTAGTTTACTATTGATGAATGTTGAAAATTATTGTTATTGTTAAACACCACTTTTGTACAAGCTAAACCACTATAGTACTAACTTAGAATAATTGGTGAAAAAATAGTTGACAAATGGTGTTTATGTTGTCATTTAATGTTGGTAACACTAGTTGTTGACATTAAATGTTACAATGTGTAAATAGTGTTGCTGACACTACGTATCTTTATTAGCATAGAGTGTATTGCAATATTTGTTGATCCACAACAATTAGTAAGGAAGGAACACCCATAAGTGTTAGTTTAAGAGTTTTGAACATGATGAGTATTAATAAACATCTAGCAAATTATAGGATCATGTTAGCAACAAAAATAATGAGTTTGCACTTTCAAATGTATTATTTGGATACTATGAGAATAAGTTGTGAATTTTTAAAGAGCAGATTACTATTGTACCCATAACTAACACTAAGGGTTCATGTTCACAAGTCAAATGTCCTTGTAATTACATCTATTTATTTCTACAGATTTTCCAAGATTTTAGAGGTGACGGTTATGGGGACACTAATGCTTATGGGTAATCCTACCTTATGCAGTAATTTTAGAGTATGGTCTTACATGACAGAAGAAAAAGGTGTAATAAAAAGCCATATATATACCAGATATTCATTATATATTTAATACCACAACCTTCACAAGAAACCCTAAACCATCACAGCGGAGTTCTCTCATCGTGTCCGTCTCTTTAGAGATTGCTGGTGATCTTGTTTTTTTCTTTCTAAGTGGTCTCATCTTTTTCTTTCTCAGTGGTCTCATCTTTTTCTTTCTCAGTGGTCTCATCTTTTTCTTTCTCAGTGGTCTCTTTTTTCTTTTTTTTTGCGGGGAACATGTTCAACTTGCTTTGATAGTTTCTTTAAGCTAATGTGATGAAATTTGTTACATGAGCTTATCCTTTTGAGTTTTCACCTGGAGGACCTGCAGCTGATGCTTTTTCTTCATTAAGGTTAGTCGCTTCCTCTTTTGTTGACTTGCCAACTTTATGTACAAGAGCCAAAATCTCTTGAGATTGAAATTTTGTTAATATGTATGACTATTTTTGTTGAATCCTCCAAAGTGAGATTTTCTATGAGGGACAGTAGCTAATCATATTTATATTTAAACCATATAAGTAAATATTGAGGGAAGTTGTGCTTACGCCACTTCGGAATTTGAAAGCGAACCTAGTGCATGTTTAGATGAGTTGCTGTTGATATCAGTTTACCAAACGGAATTATGGCCCTAAATGGTTTAGATTTTCTCTAACCTTAACTCCATCACATGCACTATGTAAGCTAGTATTATCTTTTGGGGATTGATATGTCTACCACACCCTTTCAGCTATTCTACCACATCTCAGGGTAAATTTTAGATTTCTACCATCAAATGGTTGAATTTGATAATTTGGAATTCAAATTTGGACTTAAGATCTTGATTTTGTCTAGAACCATAAAAAATAAAAATAAATTGAATAACACCCAATGAAAAAGCTTAGCTTGGGAGGAAAGTATTACTTTTACTTTTATTTATTAAAAAAATAAGCTTTTTCATTGGGTGTTGTTTTTAAGAATGTTACTTCGGAACGTCCCGTTTTCTTTTATTTTTAACTCTAGAATATTTTTTATTTTAGATTTCTTTCACTTTACATTAGAGTATATATAAAGGTCAAGACTAAAGTGTTATTCAGACTCAACATCAAGCGTTGCACTGGTGTAGAAGACAATTTTAAGGTGGATGGAAATTTGTTATATTTTGAGAAATGTTTGTTCATCTCAAAAGGTCCAATACAACTTTGCGTTCTTCAATCGCGTCACACTCCAATCTTGACCTCTATATATACTCTGATATAAAGTGAAAGAAATCTAAAGTAAAAGATATTCTAAAATTGAATGTAAAAGATAATGGGACGTTCCGAAGTAACGCCTATAAGAGTTGTTCAATTAGAACATTTTTTTAATTCTAGACTAAATCACGGTCTCTAAGTTCAAATCTAAATTCCAAATTCTCAAATTCAACTATTTGATGGTAGAAATCTAAAATTTATTCCAAGGGTGAGGTAGAATAGCTGAAAGGATGTAGTAGACATATCAATCCTCTTATCTTTTTTGTCCGTGTTTATATGATGTAGGTTTGTCTAATTATATTGTATTGCTGTCACAGTTAATTGAGTTCTGGTTGTTGTTGCTGATGCAGTGACAAAAGAGACAATAGCATTGCAGAAGAGTGAATAGATTTACTTGTTACTCTTATTATATCGTAGAGATGCATTCATCGGTTTCCTCAACTAACAAAAGTAAAACAAAAGGTGTGTTTGATTTTAGTTTTGGTTCAAATTGTGTTGCAAGTTTTTGGTTTTTTTGAAATTCCTAAAAGAATTCTACTATAAGTATACATGAATGGAAGATGTAGAGATGAACCTATTGCTGCTACAAAAGCAAGTCTTTTAGGTTACCTCCTGCAATTTTGTCTTCTATACTACAATATGAAGGATTGGTGTTCCAATTTGAGGTTCATATTTCAACAAGCATGTGTAATGATTTGTTTAAATAAAAAGATATGTAGTTTTGCATGGTAGCATGACCTTAGAATGTAGATATGCATTGCTTATCAGTGATTGTGGAAAATTCACTGCAGCACGGTTAGAAGCTAAGCAATGGAGATACGTAGGTTTTGATTTCTAGAAGTGCTTGTGTAATTTGCTTTGGTATTCACCGTGGTTTGGGGTTTATGATATCCAAGCTCAGGTGCACTTAGTGGTGAGGATTCTGATGCCAAAATGGTGCATCCTCAATCCTCAAAATTGAGTTTTCCTGATTTTGCAAGCACAGACATGCAAAAAAAAAAGTCTTTGCTATGGAAGTCACTGCCTAGTGACATTTTGGAACAAGCCATTGTTTTGCTTCCTTTACCAGACAACTTCTGATTGCGTTGTGTATGCAAGAGATGGAATGTTTTGATCCATTGTGCACAGTTTCAAGAGTTGTTTTTGAGATGCCTTGTAGCATGGAGACCATTTTATTTGCCTTGGGTTAGATGGAGAGGGATAGGATCATGCGTGGTTCCATGGTTTTCATACAACGTTGCTGTACGGAAGTGGATGCGTATGCCACAATTTGAATTTCTATTGCTGAATCCAACCTCTAGGTGGAGTTTGGTGACTGCCAACAAAGGACTCATTTGCTTTGGATCTACGGATGGTCAACATACCCTTGTTTGTGACCCTTTGACCAACAAGTGGAGGGAGTTGCCCTCTGGGGGTTGGACTCTAACAACACAACAATCAGTTGCTTGATAGTTGACAAAGAGAGGAACTCTTACAAGATCCTCTTTGCAAGTAATACAATTACCATTATTGCCCTTCCTCTCATTTGCATATTGCACTTCAACTGCTATCATGTAAATCAAGCATATGCTAGGTGGGAGGAATTGTGTAGTTGCAAGTTTCTCTTGCCTCTTGGATCTCATATCTTGGATCCAACACCATTTCTAACCGCAAGTGCTTCAATGACCAAAACCAGACACTTAGGAGGTGAAGTAAATCATTTTGGATGTCTAATAGGAGGTACCAAAATGGACCATGGAAAATGATGAAATCATATCCTAAATCTGAAATCATAAAAATGAATGTTTCAAATATGCAAGGTTTCTTTTTTGGGCAATTGAAGGCCCAATTGCCTCAGAAAAGAAATACAAAAGAAAAAAAAAAAAAAAAAATTCAAAAAATGCTAGATTGCAATAACAAAAATTGCATTGCTACCTAGGCTTTCATAAAATCCTTATCAAATTGAGAAATGACGCCATCATTTTATGATAAGATAGATCCAAAAGTATTGTCAAAAAAGTTGATTGTGCAAGCTTCTCCTCAATTTCAATATTTTGAGCTACAATGTTGCAAAAAAATCCATGCATAGGGGCCACTTTCAACTCAACAAAAAATAGGGATGGAGCCAGCAGGCTACAAATCATTTTCAAAGAATGCCACAGAGCTATTGGTCACAAAACCAAAAAAAAAAAACCCTGCTTAGGGGCTCCCTATTAGTTTACATTCTAGATGTGAGAATTCAATTAATATGTGTGTTGCTACAAAGGTGTTGTGATACTAGTGAAATTGAGTTCTATTCTTTCAGGTAATGATACTTACAAGTGGAAAAATCCCAAATATGGTACAATAGAATTGTACAATTCCATATTGAACGCGTGGAGTATTTGTCAGAATTTGTCTGATGGCAATGATTTTAAAAGTGGAGCTTACTGTACTGGTGAATTTTACGTCTTGACATGGCACTTCCAAGAATGTTCATATGTAGTTGTGAGATCAAATTTGTGCCAAGAATGTTCATGTGCAGTTGTAAGACTGGATTTGACCACACTGAGATGGAGGGAGGAAACCATGATTCTAGTTCTAGAAGGATCTACGCATTACCCTTTCATTGTAGCTTGTTTGGGTCGGATATACTTGGTGTGTGGAAGGAATGATACATATAACTACCCTTTAGCAAGCATTGTCATTTTCCAACTAGATCAAAGTACTAAAAGATGGATCAAAGTAAGCAAATATCCAGATTTGTGCTTCCTTGGATTCTCAAGAGAAATTCGTGGATGTGGGTCAAATGGAACAAAGATTCATGTGGTGAAATATTTGACGATTGCGGTTTACAATTGTGCAACGAGTTGTTGGGAAAAGCCCATTCACAAAGGCAATGTCCCTCATATGCAAGATCTATTTCAAAGGAAGTTTCAATTCACCTTCCAACCCAACCTTTGAGTTGCACCTTGAGGATTGTACTCCGGGAAGTTCTATTGGAAAATTGGTACATTGGGGGTTTCAAATATGACATTTTTCATCAATTTTGTTCACTTGAATTACACTGGTGAACAACCCGGCCAAGCCATTGATCATGTCTCCTCCTTCACTCATTCATATATCTAGATCCTTGTGAAGGGTTGACCGACCGCCCTAGTGCAGCTCCAAGCTTGCGCTCCTTCAAGTTTTCAGGTCACATAGTGAAGTTAGGAGCAAGAGGCTTGGAGCGGGGAGAGTGTAGGAAGAGATTAGATAAGTTGTTTTGTGTGATGGGAGCTATGGTGTGTGCTGAATGGGTCATTTGCAAAAGTGAAATAGCCATGAGAACCTTCTAGAGGTCCTCATGGCTTGTTCACTTTGTGACTTCATATTCACAAGTGAATGAGATCTCATTCACAACCACTTATTTATTATTTTTTCAAGATATTTGAAACCCCTTGTTTACTAGTTTTGCTGAATACTTTCGGCTTTGTTTTTTCACTTGGGAGAGAGCTGTCCAAGGCTCTTTTTTTTTCTCAATATGAATCTGTTGTTTTTGTATACCATTTGACAAATATCTGGGTTTTTTTATTTAGTCCTTAGCATATTTTTGAAACATAATGTGTATGGTCAAATTTTGTTTTTCCTTCTTATGTAACACATTTAAAGGGGTTCATAGGTTTTTTGGGGTTCCATGATTTGATATATTTGAGAGGAGTTGAATTTGATCAACACCTTCTTTTGGATAAGGATGTTGCTTTTGGAAAATGTATGGATCCAAAAAAGGGTTCATGCATATTTTGAGTATCTAGTTAGTATAAAAAAATAACACATTTCATTCAATCCAACTCACTATTTTGAGAATCAAGTAAGCCAAACAAACATGAAGCATTGTGTGAACCAAGATTAATTAAGAAAGCCAAGTAACTTAAGATGTTAGTGTATAAAAATCAATATTTTCTTTTTTTCACAAAGGTTTATCATCAATAATAAATTGAATTCCTCATTTGGCTCTTCTAGAGCAATTCTAAGCATGGCATCTAAATTTTTATTCTAATTTTGCAAAACATTTTTTGCTTTTGCAAGTTAGACTCAAAAATTAAAAAAAAGGAGAAAATCAACTCCAAGCACCTCTTAATTGATTGCTACTCCGTGCTGTCTTGAGCTCTTGTTTTGTTTTTATTTAATTTTAATTTTATTACTTTTGTTAAACTTTTGGCAAACCTTCCACCCCCTTAGCTTAATTCCAGGAAAAAGAAACAACATCCAATCAATACTCTAAAATGCCATATTCATTACATTGGGAAAAACAGAGGTACCTCCACCTTAAATCCAAAAAGCTACCTTAAACCAGATTTGAAGGTATCAGATTCAGTATGAGCCACTAAGTATTTTCCCTTGCGAATTCCTCCTCTCAAGTGAGGGCACGTGTACCAAAAAAAAGCTGGAGCTTAGATTAAGGTGACCACATTAATCCTTCGAAATTCTCAAAATGTATTGTTTTTCCCAATTTGACCCCTAAATCTCTGGGGCCTTTATTTTGTCAAAAGACATTCAAAACTGCTATTTCTTTTGCAAAGAGTAAAAATATTTGAAAATTGGTCTTTTTGCATATCTAGCCATAGGATCTTGTACTAGACTTGTATAAGAATGTGGAAACAAAAATTCAAAAACTTTGTTTACACAAATTGCAAGATATATGCATTAAAAGTGTAAAAAACAAACTTTTTTGCACCTTGCATGACTAGATTATTTGACATTGAACTCTTTTAACTTCAAAGTTTTGCACCTCATAGTTTTGGGGTTTATTTTTGGATGGTGGAAAATTGAGTTGAAAATCTTTGGAAAAAAACCAAAACAAAAAATATTAAATTTTCATTCTTAAGAAAAACATTAGGTAGAAAAAGGTATGAGATTGAACAAAAACTTAAATTGCTAATAATCCTAAAATGGAATTGAAACGCAATAATCCCATTGGTGATATTGTTCTAGAAAGCAAACTTCACCATTTCCAGCAAATTTTTTTGAAAAAATATTAAACTTGCATTCAAAAATGAAGTTTATAAGTTATTTTTTCAAGAAGATGTTTGAAGTGCCCAAAAAAGAAAAACAAGAGTGTCCATAAGTTTCTCATAACTAGTTTAAATGGAATGAATTAATGCTTCAAGATGTAGAAAAAACTATAACCTATGAGAAGAAAAAATCAAAAAAGAAAGAAAAAAACTTTTTGTTAAAATTTTTTTTGCACAATCTCCATAAATTTTTGCTTATCTAGGCATAACTTTTTTCATGGGCATAAATTGGAATAAAAATTATATTCCCCAAAAGCTAATTTGTTTTTCTACCTCCAAAAAAAGTTCCAAAAAATCAAGACAAAAATTGAGGCCATAGGTACTTGCCCAAAATCCCATTTGTCCCTTGAGGGAACACTCAAGGATTTAGGGGTTAACATATATGGCGTTCTAAATAGTTGTGACAATGGTAGCTACATTGTCAAGGTTTTTGGTATCCTCCTTGGTCAATTTCCTAATTTCTCATTTGGATTTGGTACCTTGTCTAAATGATTTCAATGTCACTTGAAAATTTTCAAATAATTTTGACCTAGGTCATAACTAAGGTGAAAGTACCCACAACCAACAATGCCTCATACCTAACCAATCAGGTGCATTATTTTCAATATCAGCAAGGATAGATGCTTTGGAATGTGTTCTTCTGCCTTCTTCAAGGTTGGAACCACTTAAGTCATGCCACATGTTCCAAAGTGAAGTAGCAAGTAATGAACAAAAAGTAGTTTGACTATTATCAAGACTACATGAATCTTGAGGATGGCAATGGGTTCAAAGCACTTTTCGATTCCCAAAATTCACATTGATTTCAATTTTGCAAAGAAGATTATGGAAAGTTTGCAATTCCAATATATCTTATCTTCCTACACATGAAAAATGTTTGGCCGTGTTTCATTTTGGTACAAAAGTATGTGATCATACACATATTCTTCTTTTAATCCAGTTTCACAATCAAGATGTGTCAAGATAATCTTTTATCACATTAAAATTGTGATGAGTATTTATACTTCTACCACGCTCTATATATGCCAATTGTAACTTTCCTTTTGATGTTGTTGTACAGTACCCCTCAGTATGTTTACTTTTGGGCCCATTTTGCCCTTCAAAGAAATTTGCATAAAATAGTGTCTAATTTGCATTTTTTGTCTTAAATCATGGTTTTGTAATTCTAATATAGTCCCAATCAAGAATACCAAAATTCAATTCAAAAAAATGAAAACTCTATTTTTGGTAAATTGTTTTGTCTTAAAATTATGGTTTTACATGAAAATTGATTGAAAAAAATTGGTGATGAATTTTTTAGATTTGATTGCATGGGTATGTAGGAAACATCCATATGCACCTTTTAGTGTTAAAAAATATATTGTTCAATAAAAATAACATGATTAACAAAGAAATCAACTTGAAATCAACATGAGGTGTGGCAGGACCAAAATTTGTAAAATAGATTTTTCTTTATTTTAGTCATATTTTGCTATTTGACTCATATATTGTGACTAAATTCATACCTATGAGCATGACAATATGTTTACATAACCAAAAGCTAGTTAAAAAATAGAGATATCTATTTTACAAATTTTGGTCTTACCACACCCCATGTTGATTTCAAGTTAATTTCTTTATAGATCATGTTATTTTTACTGAATGATATATTTTTTAACACTAAAAGGTGCATATGGATGTTTCCTACATACCCATGCAATCAAATCTAAAAAATTCATCACCAATTTTCTTCAATCAATTTTCATGCAAAACCATAATTTTAAGACAAAACAATTTACCAAAAATAGAATTTTCATTTTTTTGAATTGAATTTTGGTATGCCTGATTGGGACTACATTAGAATTACAAAACCAAAATTTAAGATAAAAAATGCAAATTAGACACTATTTTATGCAAATTTCTTTGAAGAGCAAAATGGACTTGAATGTACACATACTAAGGGGTATTGTACAATGGAGTATAGGGTACTTACCAATTGCCTATTTCACCCATTTAGTTTTTTAGTTGAAACATGGAGTATAATTGGAATATATTTGTTAATTTTTTTTTCATTGCATCCTTATGCAATACCAAGCAAGTATACCAAGTTGCACTTCCTAAAAACCAAAACTCCAATTTTATTGAATTGTTTTGTAGAATATTCATGGTTTTATATGATAATTTATTGAAAAACATTGGTGATGAACTTTTGAGATTTGATTCCATGAATATGTACAAAATATCCATACACACATCTTCCATGCTTAAAAAACCTCCTTAAGTAACAAAAACTTTTCTACAAGTCCAAGGTAGATCCCCTTTCGTGCCCTTGAGAGCTAATTAGAGGATTCAAAAAGGTTTAAACAAAAATGTGATGCATGAACATTTTTGTGTCAAATGCATACTATCATTGGCAGGCAAAGCGTACAATCATAGTGTTTTATTATTTTGAAGTGCAAACATTGCAAGAGAGAAAAAACACAACACCAATGCAAGAGCACCAAGACCAAAGAAGGTAAAAGAGGAACACTTGCAAAAGAAAGGGGTTGAAGCAAATCCTAGTTGACTTGTCAAAGGAAGATAAAACTCAACACTATGAAACTGGAGGATGAACAATGACACAAACATGTACAAGCTTTTTGGAGTTGCAAGCTTTGTGTTTGAAGACTTAGGATTGCTTTATGCTAAAAATCAAGGCCATGATAATTTGGAGGTGTTTTAATCCTAAATACCTCAAAAATGATCCCAACTCCCAAGCACCATGTACAATAAAAGTATGGTGGGTCAAGTTCTCATGCATGTAAACTACTTGAGGCCAAAAAGTCAAAACCCTTACTACAAACCTTATATTTTTGAAAGAAAAAGAATTAAGAAGAGAACAAGTTATGCAACTGTACCTTATAATATCGACTATTATAAAAGGTGTTTTCTTTTTAGATTCATAAATTCATATTATGATAAAACTGGGCAATGGCCTTTGTGCCAAGAATTGGCCCTCTATTTTTAAAAGACAGTTTTTTTGAAGTTGTGGCCTTGTCAAATTTGGTTTCTTAATTGTTGAATTTTTTTTGAAAATTAGGCCACGACTCTCGGTGTTAAGACCCTAAGGTTGTTTTGAAAATTTTTTATTAATTTAAAAACCAACTGGTTGAAAATTAGAAAGGCTCGCCTCATCTCATTGAGTAAAGTTTGCCCTTACTTCGTCATATGAATTGTTAACAATAAACACATAACTACACTAATGATGATATTTTAGTATTATGATATGTATGACATTATTTATCCTTCCTATCACTTAACTCACTTTGATTCTCATTTGGTGAAAAGTTGATATTCAAGTTGACAATTAGTCTTATATTGAATGTCCTTCTAGTGCAAGCCAAACTACTATGGTACTCAAATAAAAAAAATTGATAAAACAAATAGTGTTTATGTTGACATTCATTGATGAGAACAGTATAGTAGTTGTTGTTGATAGTAAATATTACGATATGTAAATAGTGTTGTTGACACTAAATATCTTTATTAGCATAGAGTGTATCACAATATTTGTGGATCCACAACAATTAGTAAGTTATGTGGTAATTTTAGAGTAGAATCTTATACTCCCTCCGTCCCAAAATGATCTTCATGTTACACAAAATGTTATAGATTAAGCTTGAAAAAGAACCATTTTTCAAAAAAATTTGACCTATGAATAGAGTTTGATGTCCTCCTATTGTTCTAAAATCTTGAGTTTCAAATTAGATTTCAAAGTGTGGTTTCAAAGCGCTTGAAATTTGAATTATAGAGGCATTTTTGAAGAGCCCCGGTGGCCACTCACTTGATAGCATGGGATTAGTTAGCATCAATGTATGGGGAGTACCGGCATTTAGTTACAAGCTAGCCGGTTGATTTTGAGAATTGCTTAATTGAATTCAAAAATTTAGGATAAAAACTGACCATTTAAGAGAAAAAAAATAGAGAAAATTTTATATTTCTATAGGCTTAGCTAGGAGTATACTCTATACGACTGGTTGGCCCAAGAGTGTAGGATATTGGCCGGTTAATCTAAAAAAACTCCCTGGATTGTGGTTAGCATGCCCATACTTTTGGACTATGTGCAACTTGTTGCTAGCTCCCTTCCTCTTCCAACAAGAAGATCATTTTGGGACACTAATTAAAGGTCAACATGAAGATCATTTTGGGATAGAGGGAGTATGTTGGAAGGAAAAGGTGAATAAAAAGCCATATATATACCAGATATTAATACCACAACCTTCACAAGAAACCCTAAACCATCACAAGGATTGTGTGAATAATTACTATGTGGGTAATTTTTTTGTGTTGGTAGAAAATACTATATACTTGTTTGCGTGAAAAAATATGACATTCCTTTTATTGCATGGGTAAAAAACTCTATAGGTATAGAACAAATAACGCTTTTTTACAAGAGAATATTTTGTAAACAAAAACAAATATTTAGTGCATGGATAAAATTTTAAATTAGAGTGTGCTGACAAAAAATAATTAATAATTATTTTCTTGTAGAACATTTTTTTCCGTAATTGGGCTTGATCTTATTTGAGTTCTGTCGAACCAACAGATGCCAATCCTCATCGTGTCTGTCTCTTCAGAGATTGCTGGTGGGCTCGTCTTTTGTTTTCTTAGTGGTCTTGTTTATTTCTGTCTTTTGCGGGGAACATGTACAGCTTGCTTTGATAGTCTCTTTGGTATTCGAGAAGATTATCACAGGAAATAAATTCAGTTTTTTTAATGAAGTTTTCTAGTGTTTGAGAAGTTTGTTGCAGGATTTCAAATCGTGTCCCTTGGTAGGCATTGCTTCTTTGAAAAAGAAAAAAAACAGAAACACGCAAATGATTATGTTGCGGAGCAATGGCTCTAAGTTAACCCTTGAAGGTCCCAGCAACAGGATCTTGTCGTTGGGGATTACAACTTGATCTCACTTTTTCTCTTGATTTGTAAGGTGAAAACAATTGTGGATGGTCCCCATCAACAGAGAAGGTAGTCCTTATTCAAATTTTATGGTCACTTTTTTGAATGTAATTTTTAAAACTCTGGTGGCCATTAAACCCCCATTTTCTCCTAAACCCTAAAACAACTCTGGGCGCTCAAGGGTTGATAGCTTCCATGCTAGCCATTGCAGGTATTCCGGATCGCTTAATCTGTATATATGCCGACAAAATTTGATACAGGAGCTTGTCCTTTTGAGTTTTCACTTGGAAAACCTGCAACTAATGCTTTTTTTCATTAGGGTTAGTCGCCTCCTCTTTCATTGACTTGCCATCCTTACGTACAAGAGCCGATATCTCTCAAGATTGAAATTTTGTTTAAATATGTATGACTATTTTGTTGAATCCTTCGCAAGTGAGATTTTCTATGAGAGACAACAGGTCATCATATTTCTTTTTGAACATCTGTGTAAAGAAATACTGAGGGAAGTTGTGCTTACGACACTTAGTAATTTGAAAGCAAACTGAGTGCATGCTTAGATGAGTTGCTGTTGATATTGGTTTATTGGACGGAATTATGTCCTTAAACGGTTTAGGTTTTCTCTAATCTTAACTTCATCACATGCACTTTGAAGCTAGAATCATACATAGATATACGCTACACTAAGTATTGCGTTTAGGTTGCCCCACACTAATTTCTTGACATTTTACACTATTTAAATATTTAGTGTTGCTATAGTATCTTCATCAATATTCATTGTAGTAAACAATTTCTAAAAGGTTTAGCAACAACAAAATAGCAGCTTCCAATTCATAAACCATGTGAAATCCAATGTTTTAGAGAGTTTGCATGCACCTCCAAATGATCAAGTGATGAGTCATGAAGTAATTTTCCAAGCTATGGCAACCTAAATGCAATATTTAGTGTAGTTTACATACCCACTATACCAAAGGTTGCAACAAAATTATCATTGCAATAAACAAACTGTGCAATAGCAATCTTATCCCCGTGCCCCCTTATCTTTATGTTGTGCCCCAATCTCTGTCAGGGTTTTTTTTTTTTTTCATTTCTTAAGAAGTGCCAAAGTGGTGATTTAACATGTTATAGTGGTGCTCCATATTTCAACATTCATCCACATATTGGATAGAAAATTCACATTAGCACATATTACATGTCTATAATTTGGTTTTCATCCACAATTTGGCAACATCATCCAAGTTTTTTTTAAAGTTTGAAGTTTTTTGGTGATTTCATCCAAATAATCGTGTTTATTTTTCTATAGGCTTGGTGTTAGTCAAAAAAATATGGTGCAATTTTGCTCCAAATTGCCAGAAAAAGAAACCTTGATCTTTGTGCCCCCCAAAATTTACTTTATTCCATTTATAAATTTAGTTAAACTTATACTCTACTGTATTTTACTTTAGTGACTTGTTGTTGACTTCAGATGAAATGGCTCAATCTAATTGATTGAAAGAAAGTGTTGTGGTGTAACTTCAAGTAACCCGTTATACTTTATTGTTAACCACCACATGAATCATGGAGCTACTTGCTTTTATTAACTAAAAGAGAATGTAAAAAGTGCAACTTGTTAAACTACTGTTTGTTTACTGCTGCATGCATGAAATCCAACTCTTAATTGCACCAAAACTCTCTCCTTTTCATCCAACATGAGATTCTTTTATAAGGGTAGATATATTTTTTCTACATTTATATAATGTAAGATTGCGTGGTTAGGTTAAGCTATACTGCTATTATTGTTAATTGAGCTCTTGGAGTTGTGGTTGTGGTTGTTGTTGTTATTGGTGCAGTGACAAAAGAGATAGTAACATTGCAAAGTGAACAGATTTAGTTGCTACTGCTGTATTAATGAGATGCATCCAATGGTCCGCCGATCAATGGACAAAAGTATAAAGAGAGGTGCGTTTGATTGTGGCTTCTATTCAAAATTGGGTTGCAAGTTTTTGGTTTTTTTGAAATTCTTGAAAGAATTCCTCTTTCAAAATATATGAACAAAAGATTTAGGGAGAAACCTCTTGTTACGCCTATTCTTGTTATGAAAGCAAGTCTTTGGTTTCCTCCTGCAAATTTGTCCTATATACTGTAACACAAAGGACTGGTGTTCTAGTCATAGGTTTAACTAAACTACATCATGTTTCAACAAACATGTGGATATATCAAAGTGGTTGTGTATGGTAGCATTACCTTAGAATACATATATATATATATATATATATATATATGCATTACTTGTCAATAGTTGTGGAGAATTTATTGCAACACAATTAGAAGTTAAGCAATGGAGATACGTTGGTTGTGAAAGTGCTTTTATAATTTGCTTTGGTATTCATTGTGGTTTGGGATTTATGATATCCAGGCTCAGGTGCACTCAGTGGTGAGGATTCTGATGCCAAAATGGTGTGTCCTTGATTGTCAAAATTGAGCTCTTCTAATTGTGCAAGCACGGACATGCAAGAAGAAGAGTCTCCGCCATGGAGGTTATTGCCCAATGACATTCTAGAACAAGCCTTGGCTCTGCTTCCCTTACCAGACATCTTCCGACTGCGTTGTGTGTGTAAGAGATGGAATGCTTTGATCCATTGTGCACAATATCAAGGGTTTTATCAAAGCTGCCCTGTGGCATGGGGACCATTCTTTTTGCCTTTTGTTAGATGGAGAGGGATAGGATCGCGCGTGGTTGCATGGTTTGCGTACGACCTTGCTGAACAGAAGCGGACACGTATGCCTCAGTTTGAAGTTCCATTGCTGAATGAATATTCTGAGTGGAATTTGGTGACTGCCAACGAAGGACTTGTTTGCTTTGGATCTAAGGATTTGCAACGAATCATTGTTTGTAACCCTTTGATCAATAAGTGGCAGGAGCTTCCCTCTTGGAAGTTGGACTACTTGATATTTGCGTCAGTCAAATGCTTGATGATTGACAAAGAGAGAAACTCTTACAAGATCCTCTTTGCAGGTAATTTGGTTATCATTGTTGCCACGCCTCTCATTTGCGTGTTGCACTTACGCTGTTATCAAGTAAATCAAGCATATACTAGGTGGACAGAATTGTGTGATTGCAAGTTTCTCTTGCCTCTTAATTTCTATATCTTGGATATGACTCCTTCTTGCTTTTGTAACCACAAGTGCTCAAATGACCAAAACCAAACAGTTCCATATCAGTAGGAGGTGAAGTAAATAATTTTGGATATTTAATAGGAGGTAATAGAAAAGGAAAAAATCATATTTTGAATCTGTAATGATAAAAATGAATGTTCCAAAAACTACTACTAGCTTTGGAAGTGTATTCTTTATTTTGAGGTTGGGCACTTTGCGGCCGACTAGTAGTTTACAATCTAGATGTGAGAATTCAATGATGTGGTTGCTACAACAATGTTGTAATATTAAACAAATTGAGTTTTGTTCTTGCAGGTAATCCTAAGTACTCATATTTCAATCCCAAATATGGCATGGTAAATTTGTACGACTCCATGACAAAGACGTGGAGCATCGGTCAAAGTATGTCTTTTGGCAATGCTATGAAAAACGGGGCTTACTGCAATGGTGAATTTTATGTCTTGATAGAGCGTTCCCATAAAAGCCCATATGCAGTTATGATACTGGATTTGACCACTCTGAGATGGAGGGAGGAAACAATTCCAGTTCCAAGAAGATTTAGGCATGACCCTTTCATCGTAGCTTGCTTGGGTCAGATATACTTGGTGGGTAGAAGGAATTTTACAAGCAACTACAAGGTTGGAAACATTTTTGTTTACGAGCTAAATCAAAGTGATTGATGGACCAAAGTAAGTGAATATCCAGATGGGCACCTTCTTGGAATCTCAGGAGAAATTAATGGATGTTCATCAAATGGATCAAAAATTTATGTGGAGACACATTCGTCTAGAATGTCGACTGCGGTTTACGATTGTGTAGCAAGTTGCTGGGAAGAGCCCATTTACCAAGGCGATGCCCTTAATTGTCAAGATATCTTTCCAAAGACCAAGTTCCCCTTCCAACCCAATATTCAAGTTGCACCTTGACAAACTCTTGCAGAAACCAACTCGATCCTCCTAGTTCTTCATCCTTTTGGTTGGTATCTATTTTTTTGCTGGCAAAATCTTCAATTTAAGTTGTCACTAGGCGGAATGGTGACAAGAAATCATTTTTTGTGTGAGTTTCAAATTCACCTGTATATCAAATTAAAGTCTATTTAGCGTCATATGATCGAGAATGTGTCACATTTCCTTCTATACTGGGTGGTCCAACTACCGAAACCTTTAGTTGGTTCATCAAATTCCTGAATTACTTGATTGTCAAATTTTTGTGATTTTTTTATGAACTTGTGCTCCTATTTTTTGGATGTGTAAATTAGCTTTTAACTATCTTCTTTGAGATAGAAACATTCTAAGGACTGTAGCTCTTCCAGTGAGATGTTAATCCCCAAGGTGTTGAAGCTAAGGGCATCCTTTATTGTTTCAACTTCTACCAAAAAGTTCTAAAGAATTTTGAAAAAGGAAGTGGTTGAAGAGCCCTTGGTATTTTGTATCTTTGCACGTCCTTTGTTGCTTCAACTTACAACAAAAAAATTTAGAAAGTTCTAGAAAAGGGTGCATGAAGGGAAATTCTCCCGCTTGGTAGTATAGATGTACCAATCCAAATGTTTTAGCGTGTGTAACTAAGGGTATGTTCACATTTGGTGTTAGGATTGATATTAGCAGTATGAACCATAAGTTGATTAGTGAAAAACTTCTATTAACAGTTCATAGTTCACACCTGGTTTATATTTCTCTGTCCATATGCCTGTAGCTCAGTGGATAGAGCGTCTGTTTCCTAACCAGAAAGTCGTAGGTTCTACCCCTACCTGGAGCGGACAGCTAAAATATTGTGGTTGAAAGTAATTTTGTCTAAGAAGCTTGTGTACACTTTCAAATAGTTGTATTTTGATGAATTTTAATTTCTGTGGTGCATAATAGCATTTGAAGAGCTTCGGCACAAACACTGGTCCACAATACTCAAAAATTGGGAGAAATTTTGGATGAAATTGCCAAATCCTTCTTAAATTATGAACAAGTGTGTCAATGTTTGGATGAGAGTTATTAATGGCAGCTGATTTTATAATGAATGTGTACACATGGATGATTCTAATTTAAAAATCTTTCATTGTATCGTAGAGTGCGCTTGTGTTGTTTGACCAATGAAAAAAATCTATGAAAATCCTTGGGTTGCTGGATTGATAATATTCTATATTCAATGGAGCATGGTGCCCGATACATAATTGAAGACCCAAGTATATAGGTCATAAACAATAATCGTCCTTTAAGGGATATGGGTTGTTAGGACATTTCGTTGTAATCGTCCTTTATGTGAGTTAGGGAATGTTTTGTTTCCTTGAATAAATGAGTTTTAACCAATTCAAAAGGAACTTCAACTCGTGAAAAAAATGTTATGCATGCTTGGATTGTGAATTTCTTGGGTCCTTGAGAGGCTTGGTATATTGCACAACTGAGTTTATGGGGTCATGGTGGAAATACTTAAACTTCTTCACAAACAATGTTTAAAACAATAAGTTGTCTCTATTTTTTAGTTGGTCAATTTTTTTCTCTTTTCATAGTTTCAAACTAAACCAAGATTGTTGAATACAAAATATGAGTTCAAAAGTTCTAAATTCAATATTTAGTGGTAAATTTATAAACTCTTGTGTTTTGTGCCAAGATGGAAAATCTGATTTTTTCTGTTGGGCCTTACAAAGCTGTGTGTAGTACAGAACCCAAGATTCAAGGCTAAAATTAACAAATTTGTTCCAATTTTTTTCGTTGCAAAAATACTATAAGTACTTCAGTGTTAAGTTTGAAATTTTAGCACATTTAACAGTTTTTCTATCCAACAGAGTAAATAATAAAAATCACATCTGGGATCAATGCCTGGCATTAATCTCACGAGTGGAATTTGACAACACACATCAAAGCTTCAAGTTATTCACCAAGAGTCTAGCTTTGACAACCTAATACTTGATCACTTTTACATTAGACGTAAGATTTGGGAGCATTTGAACCAAAATTCTAGCCCAAATGGTCTTAATATGAACAGCCTCAAGTACTCATTGTAACACACTTGTAATGGGGTTGGTTCTCTAAAAGCATTAGATGTCAAGAAGTCAAGTCCATCAATACAAGCCTTTAAAATTTGGAAGAGGCTAGTAAGGTCACGACTTTGCCTTTCATTTTGGTAAACCCAAGTCTTAACCTTGGAGACTCACGGTTTATGTCTTGAATATTAATTTTCCAAAATTTTCACCTTGACTCCTTGTGTCAAAACCCTAAAATTGATTTCAAAAATTCAACTGGTGAAGACATGCAACCTTGTCTCCTAGCGTTAATAGGTACAGTACCCTCATTCTTGCATCATCTTTGTTTGATTTTTATTTATTGAGGTGAACCTTCTTATGGTCGGTTGGGTGAGTGAGAGACTCGAATCTCACCAACCATTTGCTTTCTGACGAGTTTAGCTGAAAGCAAAATTTTAATCAAATTGTAAAAATCCTCAATCACAACTTGGAAATACATGTGAAAGTCATGGTGCTTTAGGTAAGGTAGAGTCCTCAAAGCGATCTTTTATCACCTGATTTGCATTTCTTTTAGAGCTAGACTTCTTACAGTATTTGTTGATGGTTTAATGTAAAATATAAATGAAACTGGCATTTAATCCAAGTTGTTTTATACTGTTTTAATTCTCGTGGAGTTAGTTATGAATTTTTGAGGTTGAAATGGTAAAGGTTTTAAAATTGTTCACAATTTGAAATGTTCATTTCTAGTACATTGAAAAATTCATATGTACCTTAAGAAAAATCAATATGTACTTAAAAAAAGCACAATACGTCTTCTTGTGTTAGTGTACACTTTTAGAGCTCAAACTGTTTTCAAGCCTCCTGTCTTATACTACTTTTGAAATGTTTGTCAAATTGGTAGGAAATTTAGACACTTACAGTGACTCACAAAACCAAGTCAGTGTTTGGATATTTTTCATTAAATAAGCAATATTATCACATGGAGGGAACAATCCAACAAGTAAAACATTGTTTCAAAAGTAGAAGTTTTATTGATTATTTACATGAAAATTAAAAACAAAATACACATAATATATGGAAGCACTAAATTATGAAATCAAACCCCTCACTGACAGTTTTGGACTTGTGTGTCTATACACACTCAAAAATCAATTTACTTGCCATATGCATAACTAATTGCTTGCACTTTTTGTGGCATGCTCTCATAAAGGTTCTCACACTCAATGGAAGTGATAGAGTAGAAAATCTCAAACCCACGCTCTCAAAATTCTAAAAGACCCTTTGGACGTGTTGATTAACAATTAAGCTTCCGTTTTTGTGTTACCCGTAGGTGTTTTATAGGGTTTAGGTCACGTGATTTAGTATGTCACTTTAAAACATTGAAAAGTTGTTTAAACAATACTCTTTCATTGTTTTTGTTGTATGTTTTGGATTGTTGTCATGTTGAAAAATGATTCTAGATGCATCTATGCCATACTTTGAAAAAACATCATTGGGAGAATATTAGTCTCTAATACCTCACAACAAACATATTGATTTATTGTACATTCTATTTTGCAAATCAAACCAAGTCTAATTGCACTTATGCAATCCCAAATTGTTGTAAAACCTTTTCCATGTTTCACACTTTTTTTCATTGCTCAATCTACAAGACCCTCTTTGTCTCAATCCCAACATTAGTAACAACCATTTAAGCAAAAATGATTGATTAGAGTCTCATCTCAAAAAATCACTTGCTTCCAATTTGCAATATTCTAATTTTTAAGAGATTTGGCAACATTTAAACAAAACTAAGTATTGTTTTTTGAAAAAAATGGTTTTTTCTTCTTCACATAAAGCCTTCAAACTTGCAAATTCAATGCACATTGCATTGTCTGGACACTCATTTCATTGTTATGTTGTTGCCTAACTAATTTGAATGGTTTTGGAGCAATAATAAATCTTCTACTTGTCATTACTCTTACACATACCCTCCCTAAGTGACTTAAAAGTTTAGTTGATTATCCTTCTATAAATACTTTAGTATAAAAAAGACGTTTCTTTTGGATTCTCTCAACATAAGACTGACTAACAACAACTATTTTGTTACATTTTTTGTGATTTTCCCGTTTTGTACCAATGATATTACACTAATTTTATTTATTTCAAATAGCTGCCTTATCATGTTATGGAACAATTAAAAGTGCAATATACTATTAGAGAAGGAGTAGAAATACTCTTTCCTACTTATAACACTCACAACTAAATTTAAGTTCTATGATATATTTTCAATATAAGAAAGAGATGGAGATAAAGACATGCAAGACTAAAAGTGAGTCAGTGAGTGACTCTTCTTTGAAATGAAATATCTCAACCACCCTTGCAAATTTTTCATAGAGGTTTCCTTGCATTAGTAGGTACTTGGATACCTTTAATCTACTCTTTATGACAATTGAAAATATTTGTTGATGCACTTGATATGACAAATCACATTAAGTAACAGTTTTGTGAGTCACTGTATGTCACGATTTATCAAAATTTAGATCTTTGATATGCACTTTTGAATTTTAGCCAGTTTAAGAATAAATGACTATTCATGTTTTATTTTTTATCCCATTTGGATATAGAGTCCAAATGATATGTAGTGAGAGTAGATATATCATGGGATTGAAAGTTGAGTTATTACAAAGACCATTGCTGCTTCTCCCTCCAACAAGAGTCACAACATAGTTTACAAATGTTAAGAATGATGTATTCAAATAGTTATGGACTATTCAAAGTTCGATTCTTAAACAATATAGGGAAAGAAAATAAATAAATAAATAAATGAGAAATATTGCAGTGACTTGCAAAACATTGGAGAATATATGCAAAGCATTCACAGATCTCCAAACGTTGGGAACATAAAAATTCCAAAAACCTCAGAATGTTTTTTTACAAAATATTATGACAGGTCATTATAATACTCAACACTGAAACCTAGGTGTCATTTGAGTCAATAGAAATTAAAGAAAAAAGCAATAACTAAAGTGCTAGGTGAGGGCCCATTCCTTGTTTTGTGTGATTGCATAAACTAAAGGTTTTCAATACCATTTGTATGATCTTCCCTTAAATGTTTTTTTATTGAATTTTTTTGTAAATGCTTATTTCTTCTTTCTTTATATCTATATCATTACAAGAAAACCATGGTCAAATCTACAAAAAGTTAACAAAGATTGTGACCTAATCTACAATATACTGTAAATTAGATCACAATCTTTGTCAACTTTTTGTAGATTTGACCATGGAATTCAACATATAAATATGTTGAATTTTCAACTCCTAATTGCAATGGGATACAAATCAGAAGGGATTTGAGGCCATGTGAACATGCATGTCAAATGAATCATTTGGAGGGTTTAATACAATCACAAAATGTACAAATAAAATGAAAAATATAATAGTGTATTTGCAAAAGATGGAACAATGCCACAAATTTTCTTCTATTTTTGTCTATTCCTAAAAAAAACTCAAACTTTTTAACTTAAATAAATGCACAAATTTGCAACTTGTCTACAAAACCAATCCATCTAAATTCTTGCGAGAAATTCTTGCTAGAGATGTACAACTATTGCATATGAGACCATAGGCTTCCAATTTGCATACAACTAGTAGGAAACCTTTATTCAATAGTCAACAAGATGCAACCAATTATAAGGGAATGTCTACCATGCTCCAATTCTTATTTGGACAAATTTAGGTGCGGTAACTTTACTTGTAACTTTTAAAGCTAAAGGTCTTCACAAACGCTTGTAGAGTATTCGACTATCCATAAAAATATTAACCCCTAAAGGACCAATTGTACCCTTGGGGGACAAATGAGATTTTGGGCATGTACCTATGGCTAAACTACTTTGTGTGATTTTTTGAAACTTTTATGGAAGATGGGGAACTCAAAGATCTACACGGGCATCTAATTTTTTTCTTCATTTTGACATTTATTGAAGAAGTTAAAAATGAATTTCTGGGAAAAGGTCCAAATTGTGCAGCCCAAAAATTTCTTAAAAATTGCATATAAAATAAATAAAAATATGAAATATGTTCTTGAGACTTATTTATAGGTGGGGAGTTTTGAATCATTCAATTTACATTTGATGAGATGAAATTTATGAGAAGTTTTTGTTCGTGTGTAGGTATGGTTTCTCTCAAATTCACACCTACCCGCAAACAAAAACTTCTCATAACTTTCATCTCATCAACGAAAATTGAATAATTCAAAGCTCCCCATTTATACATAAGTCTAAAGAACGTATTTTATATTTTTATTTATTTTTTATGCAAATTTTAAGAAATTTTTGGGCTGCCCAATCTGGACCTTTTCCTAGAAATTCATTTTTAACTTCTTCAATAAATGCCAAAATGAAGAAAAAATTAGATGCCCATGTAGATCTTTGGGTTCCCCGTCTTCCATAAGAGTTTCAAAAAATCATGCAAAGTAGTTTAGCCATAGGTACATGCTTGAAATCTCATTTGTCCCCAAAAAGGGGTCTTGGTCCTTTAGGGGTTAAAATAGAACAAGACTTGACTAGTATAGCCTGAGAGCCTGAGAGCCTGAGAGCAGATTTGATAGGTAGCTATCTAATAATACATTTTTCCAAAAAAACTTGATTGAGCATTAGAGGTCATAATTTCGTAAAGATTTGGTATTTTCAAAAAAAAATTGTTATTACTTGGTAATTAGTCTTGAGTACAAAGGTTGGAATAGATTGAGCCCTTCTAAAATCACCTTAGACTTTGATTTCTATAATGTTTGACATTTCTATTTTTTGTTTCTTTTTTCATTGGGGGGCATTTTTGAATGGGGTTTTTTGGAGAATAATACTGTATATGAAATAATATATAATAAGCTTGGTTTTATTGGTTGGATAGTTGGGTGTCTATCTATCTATACTAATAATAGGCTGGAGCAAAATTTCTATTAGTTGGGTAGTTGGATGTTGCTCCAAAAAGATTAAGTGGCGGTTATGTGGCGGTTATGGTTATCATTGGAGATAGGATATACACGGGAACAGGTCTATGGTTATGTGGCGGTTATGGTCGTCCTTGGGGATGGAGTATACATGGGAATAGGGGGTGGTCACTTGGAGAAGGAGATTGCCGTCTGCCAGAATGATGGGTACATGGGTCCACTATCTGTCCATACTAATAATAGGCTTGGTTTCATTAGTTAGGTAGTTGGGTGTTAAAAATAATAGAATGTGAGGCGGTTGAGAAACTAATTAATAACCAATTTTGTTGCAACCAAATTTTCTACCTTACTAACTCCATGGAATATTTTTTATAAGCATGGGATGGGCCAATAGCTTTCAGCCAGAATGACGGGTGCACAAGTCCACTAGTATGAAATAATTTGGCTAAGTTTAGAAAAAATATTTTATACCGAATCTGCTCTCAACCTACATTATGTGTCCCCCCAGATTTCTCGCAACCTCTGACTCTCGTCCGCGTATTCCGTCCGTCCGACTGACGATTATTTTTTCCGTCGTCGTCAACATAGGTCAGGTCTGCTAAGGAAGCACATTACTGTACCTGCAGTCCTGGTCCTCCTGGACAAACGTTGTCGCTATTTTGGAAGAGACGAGGGATCGTCCCTTGTAATGGAGGAATCTCTCGCAGGCGCGGACGCTTTTGTCGGAATCTGACGGGCGTGAAGAAATTTTCTCCGATTTTAGCCAGGTTTTGATGCTTGCGAGTACCTGGTCTGGCTGCAAAAGTCGATGCGATCGGGCTATCGTCGCGCTTTGCGAGCTTTGGCTATAACGTGATTGTTGCGTGATTGTTGCTTGCTCCGAATGAGAGACTTGTGGTTTGATGTGAGGTTTTCAAGGAGCCGTGTTGGAATTTCGTTATAATCAACATATTGGAGGTTGCGGTGTCAAGTGTATGCGAGTTAATTAGTTTCTTGAAATTTGAGCGTAAGAGCTCTCATCGTTTGTGAAGCTTGTCTTATTTGATCTTGTGCCGTTGAGATGGAAATTTACTCTGCGCTACCTGACTTAGTTAATTTATTGAGATTCGCCTTTGAGGGAGATGAGTGCTTATTTTGGTGATTTAGGAGACAGCTTTTGTTCATCTGCGGTGTTGGAATTTGCGTTGTAGTCTACATTTTGGAGGTTGCGGTGTCAGGTGTATGCGAGTTAATCAGTTTCTTGAAATTTGAGCTTAAGAGCAGTCATCGTTTGTGAAGCTTGTCTTATTTGATCTTGTGCCGTTGAGAATTTCGTAAATTGAGCAGAGCGACGGAAAGTTACTCTGTGCGGTACCTGACTTAGTTAATTTATTGAGATTGCAGCTTTTGAAGGAGAAGAGTGCTTATTTTGGTGATATAGGTGATAGCTTTGGTTCATCTTTTCGTTGCAGGATTTGATGTTTCACGGAATCAGATTGGCGCAGTTTGGAGACGGGAGTTGACAGAAGGAGCTCTGTTTTTTCAGTTGAATTGGTCATTTGATGTGCCTTTGGTTCGACAGAATAGGCTGGTTTGACTCGAGGTATTCGATCTTCGCCTGAAGCGTAAGAGGTGCTTATTTGGAAGCAGAGTGATGGGAATCCACTCTGTGCAGCACGTGGCTCATGCAACAAGGATGGAGTCTGCAACAACTGGACCTGCTACTGGTGGAGCAAACCATGGAAATAGTGCGTATATACTTCCCATCGAAATTGATAGTACATTCTAATTTGAATTTTGTTGCTCTCTTTTGAGTGTCAATACATATGCTTGGAGTGATGTATGGAATTCTTGTTGCGTGAATGCACTTGTTTCTGATTGGTGGAGCCATTTTTTTGAAACGGTTGACGTTGATTTTCTTTACGTCAGCTTTTTCATTGCCCGTCGCCGAGCAAATCACTGATAGGGACGGGTAACAATAGCGCTTAACGAGCATTGCCATTGTTGACACTCTATAGCATCAGGAGTTCTTCTTGCTTGTCCAAGTTGTACTCACAAGTGGATTCTATATCTAAAATTGATACGAGATATGATAATAGGTTACTTCTGGCTTGATTTTTAATGTTTTCTCATACACTTAATGAAACCAGACACATAGCTTGAATTCCGGATGGTTGCTTTAGAGAATCAGATTTTCTTATTAGACATCAGGGCACTTCGAAGAGTTCGAAACACGCGTTTCATTGAGAAGCGCTTGTATCGTTGACTGTTTGTTCAATCCATTCTTTAGCTGTATTTGAAATTTCAACTGTATGTACGGGTTCACATCCTGTATAGTGTACTTGCCTATTGTGCCACACTACTCTTTTTGTTAGCATTCGTAATGTCATCACGAGAGTAAGCAATCCATAGGAATGATGCCACAGAGAAAGCTCTGTACCTCGTTAGCTCAATGATTAGGTGTCCGTATTCCTCTTCGTTTCCATTCGTGTCCATATGGATTCAAAGCACTTGGATTCTCCAGTTCTGCAGATTCGACTTAATAGGGAAGAATAGATTTATCAACGAAGAAAACTTGTCATCATGCATTGGAGTTCAAAAAATGAGGCAGAAAAGAAATCGAAGAAGCAGAAGAGAAAAAGGAAAAAGAGAGAGAAAGGTGCCATTGACCCAAACACGTTCAAGCATCTTGAATGGATCGGGTATGGGATGCTGCTAATAGAAAGTATTCTTTGGATCCCTACATATTAAGTGCATTTACGTTTAGCTAGAGAAGAGTTTTCTGTATTTTTTTTATAATGACTGCCTTGTATCTTTGAACTAAAAATAAATTTACTACAGCTAATGCATTCACGAAAGTTGGTTTCAGCTCTTTATGTGAAGTGAAGGTTTTATTATGGTATGATGAATTGCTAGATCGACTTCTTAATCGAAGTCTTTTTAGACGTAAGCCAATATTTTGCTTTACTGTGGATGATAAATTTTAAATGAGCAGTGCTTTTCATCTTTTTCTACCACTTCTCAACGTTTCCAAGGATTTGTAACACAATCTTCCTCTCTGTGCGTACTTGTCTTGGTTTAAAGTTTTGAGGATGTTTTCTTTAGTATTAGACTATTCCTCCGAGGTCAAGCGTTATCCTTAATCGATGCTGAAATTTTGTCTCATGTTTGTTTAGTACAAGGGACAGAGAGTGGGTATCAAGTTCCATCAGAAGATATCAGGGCAATTGTTGATGCACCTCCTACTCCGAACCTCTCGTTTTCTCCCACAAAAAAGCACATTCTATACATGCAGCGACGGTCGTTAGCACCGCTGTCGGATATTGCAAGGGCAGAGCTGAAGCTGGCTGGGATGCGCATCGACCCTGAGTACAACACGAGGAGTCGGATGTAAGTGTATTTTCGCATGTGAATTTGCAAAGTTGTCAGCATCGATATTCCCCTTTCCATACGTTCCATACCCATAGTTTTGGCTAATGTCGGTTTGTTCGTAAGCTCAAAAATCGTCGTTTTTTTGTTTCTTGATGTTTGTGGGACAAAGCTCTTATACAGGTCATTCTATACAGGCATCAAAATACGCAAGGTTCTTGATAGCAATACTCTGGGCGAGGAGCTTGTCATGACTGGCGTTCCGGAAGGGTCCAGAATCAATTACTGTTGCTGGTGAGGTTACCGGACATTCTCTGATAGTGCTGTTCCATATCTCTTCTCACGTTTCTGCTTTGAAGGTCGTATCTTATACATGCAAAAGGTTATCTCTGTTCTTCTTGAATCACTTTTAACGATGAACTGTGTTGTGCTGAAGGTCACCAGATGGCTGTCATTTCGCGTTTAGTGTCCGAGAACCGGATCAGGTACAATATGTTGTCTTGCTTTTTATTTTCGCTCGTATGCGAATGTCCTTTAGCCACCTAGGAATGCAAAAAGAGGGTAGTATTTTCTGGATATTTGTAAATGGAATGCTGGTTTGATTTCCATAATCAAATATTTATTTGAATTGCCAAAAGCAAACGTTTTTGTGTTGAAACTGTACAACCTTTAAACATAGAATAGAAATTGGTCGGAAGTTTTGGGTTTTGAGATTTTAAAGCTAGATATACCTTCCTCTTAGGTTGTTCGTGGTACTAGATATTCCTGACCAGGTTTGAGTCTCTTGTTTGATGTTGAGCTGCGACCTATCTATGGGTTTGATTTACATTATGAGCTCTGCTTGATTCTCAAGAAATGCGCATGAATTTGACGTCCCTACCTTGCACTGGATCTTTACAGGGCGAGGGTCCTACGACATTGCCTAGTCTCTGGGTTGCGGATGTTGAAACCGGGAAAGCGAGGCAGCTCCTTGGTGCCCCAGAATATGCTCTTAACACCGTCCTTGAACAGTTAGAATCCTTGAACATCTTTTGTGTTCGCTTTTTGCGTCTTCTATTTTCTTCTTTTCCGACAGAAATCATTGAACCGCTGAGCACTGATAATGGAAACTGAACAAGCTTTACTACATTTGCCTCGCTGTGCAGAATTTCCTGGATAAATGATACGAGTCTTGTAGTATGCACAGTCCCTCCAGGTCGTGGTGCACCTCCAAAGAAGCCCTTAACCCCGGCTGGCCCAAAGATTCAATCCAATGAAGCGAAGGCAGTAATGCAGAATCGAACATACCAGGATTTGCTGAAGGATTCTCATGATGAGGAGTTGTTTGAGTACTATGCAACATCGCACATATCAATCGTCTTTCTGGACGGACAAGCACATCAAGTTGGACCGCCAGCTTTGTATTTAGATGTCCAAGCCTCTCCTGATGGTCATCTTCTTCTTGTTCAATATTTACATCGGCCATTCTCCTTCATTGTAACCAGCGGTAGATTTCCTAAGACTGTTCAAGTATGGAAGCCCAATGGGGAGATTGTAAAAGAAATTTGCGACTTGCCTCTTGCTGAGGACATTCCCATCTCTTTCGATAGTGCAAGGAAAGGCCGTCGCTCAGTGAACTGGCGAACTGATAAGCCAGCTTCTCTATACTGGTAAAGCGATAATCTCTCCATTGCAATACCGTACCCTGCTTGACTAGAGGTTAATAAGGTCGATATCGTTGACATCGTAATTATTCTTTCAAGTTGTGTTGGGATTTAAGGATTGTGTGTTGATGGGAGATCTGGGAAAATGCTGCATATTGGCATTCGGGATGTATGTATTTTCTTCTGATACATTTGGTCTCATAACCAGGGTGGAAGCACAAGACGGTGGTGATCCCAAAAATGAAGTGTCACCTCGAGATGTTGTATATACTGAGCCGGCTGAAGGTGGTTCCCCTGAAGTGGTTGCAGGGACTGATCTGCGTTTTCAGTATGTATTCTTTACACAAAAACAGTATCTTATACGATCGTGTATCCGTGTGTGTTACATTACCACTTGATGTCACTTGCTGAGCAATAAATAGGAGGGTTAATACTTCAAAGTTTGATAGGTTGTTTGAATTGTTAGAATTATTTTAATGCCAGATATCTCACGTCGTACATGCTTTCGTGAAAAAATCGTCGTTAGTATCAACGTTCTCTATAACAGGGAGTTCTTACTATGTAATAGAAATATTTCATGCTCCATCTTCAGCGTTGCTAGGCTACTCGACGGTATGCAGGTTTTGTCCTGTTTACTTATGCAATCAGTTTGAGTTTGTTTCATTTGTGTGCATGGGATGATCCCTCAATTCTAACCGCTATACCTTATGGCGGGGTTAACTTGTACAGAGGCATTTATTGGGGTGACGAAAACCTTGCGTTGCTCTACGATTATTGGTACAAGACTCGAAAGACTCGCACTTGGATTATTTGTCCTGGCAACCCAGGAAAGGAAAAACGTATTTTGTTTGACAGATCTTCTGAGGATGTTTATGGAGACCCTGGCTCTCCAGTGAAGCGCCAATCAAGTTTAGGAACATACGTAGTAGCTCAATTCAAAAACTCGGCTGGCAAAAAGTGTTTACTACTGGATGGCTATGGTGCAACTCCTGCTGGATACATTCCATTCCTGGACCTTCTTGAGATGTAAGAATCATATTTTATCTACTTCCAGTCAAGGTATCCTACTCGTAAACATGCTTGATAGCTCTGTGTTGCTCATACTAATGAACCCAAGAATGACTCATGTTCATATTGCTTGAGAGCCCTAGCAATTTTTAGGGTTAAAGCTCAAACCAATTGCAATATGAAACCAGATACGATTTCTGTGGCAGTGGCTCCTTTTGTGCATCAGTATTGGTGTCCACTTAAGTGACGTACCTGCATTGAAAATCTAACACGCATTTCAATGCAGAGAAACGGGAGAGAAGGAGCGCATTTGGCAGAGTGTGAAAGAGAAGTACTACGAAAACATGGCTGTTTTGATGGCTCCTACAGGGAATGAAGATTTGACAGTGGACAGTCTCAAAATTGTCATCTCAAGAGAGTCTCAAACGGAGCCCCCCCAGTACTACATCATATGTTGGCCCGGAAAAAGGGAGACACAGATCACCAATTTCCCTCACCCCTATCCCCAGCTAAAGGAGCTAAAGAAGGAGATAATACGGTATGCAAGATCCGATGGAGTCCAGCTGACTGCAACTTTGTACACACCGCCTGGATATGACCCAGCTAAAGACAGACCACTTCCGACGCTAATGTGGGCATATCCTCGGGAGTTCAAAAGCAAAGATAATGCGAGCCAAATGAGGGGTTCTCCATTTGCTTTTGCCGGCATAGGGTCCACTTCTTCGCTCTTGTGGTTGGCTAGAGGGTGAGGAATTATCGAACTCAAATTTAGAGGTCCTCATTTTGCGAAAGGCATGTTTGAAGAATTGTATTTCAATTGTATATTCAAGTAGTGTTTTGCGATCAATTGCAAATTATAGGTGAGTACTTAGCCTCGCATCCTCATATTTTTGATATTGAGCCCTAATCAGTCGAGATATGATTATGCAATTTTGTTCTCAGAAAGGCGTTCAGCATTGACAAAGAATTTCAATGGTGATGTGAAACGCAGATTTGCGATTGTTGATGGGCCAACAATGCCAATTATTGGTGAAGGCGATGAGGAACCCAATGAAAGGTATGATCAATATACTTGTGTGCCTATTTTGTTTCGTAGTGTGTTATTATTAGGCCTGGTATATGTATCCTGAATGCAAATTGAGCTGGTTTTTCCAAGAAGTGGGTTTGATAGCACTTGGATTGTGCATTTGCAGATTGTAGATAATGAAGATTTTGGTACTAGAGCTAAATGTTGGTATGGATGAAACCAAATAATATTACATTCTTGCACAGGTACGTTGAGCAACTGGTAGCAAGTGCGCAAGCTGCAGTGGATGAAGTAGTCAAGCGCGGGGTATGCTTCGATGTACCAGTTCTCTTGGAGTGTGCTTATTCGATCGATTTTAAAGACGTGGCGCATATAATGTTTAATCTTTGCAACCCTAATACTGCTTTGTCCTCAGTATCCTTTTGTAGATATTCCTTTGCTGACAGTCTATGTTGTTTTATTATGTGTTAAATGTTGTGTAGGTTTCAGACAGAAACAAAATAGCGGTGGGAGGACACTCTTATGGAGCCTTCATGACTGCCAATCTTCTGATTCATGCCTCAGATTTGTTTTCATGTGGAATAGCTCGATCTGGGGCTTACAATCGGACTCTAACACCTTTCGGCTTCCAGGTTTGTTAGTAAACTTTTTGTCCATATGCGTTATATTCCGGGTTCATCTCAAATTATTTATTGATGTATGCTCGGGTGAGGCCTGAATTGAACTCAAATTTGAACAACTGTATTGTCTTATTGTGACAGGCAGAAGAGAGAACACTCTGGGAAGCGCAGAAGACTTACATAGACATGAGTCCATATATGTATGCAGATCGTCTTAAAAAACCCATCCTTCTAATACATGGTGACGAAGATAATAATGCTGGAACAATGACTATGCAGGTATATTTCAAAATTCTAGCTATTTCGTTGATAGTTATTATTTCATGGCTTGTTGCATGTCGGTAGAAAGAGTCTGCATAGAACAGTTGAAGATTCTTCGAGAATGATATCGGATAGATGAGGAGCTTACATTGTTGTTTATCACTTTCAGTCGGAGCGGTTCTTCAGTGCATTGAAAGGGCATGGGGCGCTTACAAGGCTTGTTCTTCTGCCACTTGAGAGCCATGGATATCAAGGCCGTGAGAGTGTGATGCACTGCTTGTGGGAAATGGACCGCTGGCTGCAAACGCATTGTGTGAACGCTGTTGGAAGCACGTCAGGTCCAAGCTCCTCAACAGACGCTTCAGCGACGCTCAATTCTTCAGGTACTGGAGGAGGGAGTGCCCCTGAATGTGCTTCGACCGCGCGAACGTTTACATGTGGGTTTCGACCCTTACCATCATCTCTATAACAAATTGGCTCCACCTTTACATCTGGGTTGTTTTGAACATAGTCACACCTTGTGTTCCTCTCTACTCCTAACCAGTGTTGCAGCTTAGACACCAAGGATATGGGATATTCTAAATTGGTAGGTAGAAACGGTCATTTGGAGGTTGTCACTGCAGTAACTCTAATCGGGATTGCCTATATCGCAAGTATATATCAACCTAAGCAGTTAAATCGGGCAAGCTCATGTGTGTGTCTTCGTCGTTGTAACGATAACAGTCTCGAGTTCAACGAGTCTTAGAACTTTGATGGTGTTGTTTCATACCAAGTAACGTCAAATTTATACCTGATGGGTAGCCAGCCACCTTCGATTTAGACTCCAACATTTAGACTGCCATTGAATGACCTGTTTGTTTTTTCTTACTATCTCCAGTTCTGTTTTAGTTTCTGTTCAGTTCAAGATAAACTATAAGGGTTTATTGCTTGTGTTGGTATTTAGCCTTAGGCTTGAACTCAGGGTCTGCTTCTTTGCTGAGTCCTAGATATCAGCAATCTAAGTTACTGATACTGGGCACCGGAAACCACTTCCATGCGCTCCTGGAATGTTCTTTTCGGAGCAGTTGTAAAGAAGAATCAAGGCTGCTGTGGGCCTTTGTCAAAATCGTTAGTAATCATCTTGTTTCCAACTACGTACATCTTAAGAATCCAGTGACTTGATGTTAACGTTCACGTCCAAAGAAATGGTACTTTTTTTGTTTTGACGCATCAGTATTTTCACACTAAACTTTCAAAGAAGAGTTGCACAAATTCTTGTATTTCAACAATTGTGTGGTGAAAAAGTGTCGAAATTACAGTTAGAAAAGAAGATAAAAACAAGTGTCAACAATTGTGTCAAGGATGGACGTGCCGAAAATTAATGATTTTTGGAACCTACATTTTGAAGCTGCGGAAGGAAAACTGAATGTTGTTTTGCCACCATGTTGCAAACAAGGTTTGAACCTTTAACCCTTAAAGGACGGTGCTACTATGATACATAGTATGTATGTTGCTATATAACTGGCATTTGCTACCAACAAAAAGTTTTAATTTGGAATCTTGACTATCTCACTAGAATAGCAATGATCTATATTCCAACTTCTTTGTTGATCTTAAATGTAATAAAGGTATGGATGCACTCCAAATACAAGAAAATATCCTGTATTGTACTGGTCGCAAAGGCTGCTTTGTCCTCTAGGGGTTAACCTGTGGTTAGTGATAGAGAGTTCTTATGAACTATAAGCCAAATTGCACACGAACGTATAAAGTTTTTGTAAGTTCAAATTTCATCCCTTCACTTGAGTTGTGAACACTTGTAACTATAACATAAAATAAAATCTAATTCACAAATGTTTGACATTTGCCTAACCTAAGTAATTTGTAAATTACAAATGTCTGGCAAGCACTGTGCATGGTCATTAGATATTTGAGTATTTGAATATTTGAATATTTGGACAACCTTAAGGAGGTCTTTTAATATTGGGAAAATTTCATGGATACCCTTGAAGTTTGCAATATTTACATAGATACCCTTGGTTTTTCAGAAATCACACAAATATCCTTGGACCACAATTTTCAAGCATTTATTTGTTTATTTGTTGTGCTTGTACTTCCTTCATAAAGAAAGAAGTGCAATGAAACATAAAAGAAGCTAACTTGTGCACAAAGGAAGAAGGGAAGTAGCATGCACAACAAAACAAATGCCTAAATTTTTTGGACCAAGGGTATTTGTGTAATTTCTGAAAAGCTCGAGTGTCCATGTAAATATTACAAACTTTAGGAGTATCCATGAAATTTTCCCTTTAATATTTTGGCAAAATCTCAATATATGCTTCAATGTTTAACCTCTAAAGGATCACCTGTTCCTATGGGGGATAAATGAGATTTTGAGCATGTACTTATGGCTATACTACTTTGTGTAGTTTTTGAAACTTTTATGGAAGATGGTGAATTCAGAAGCATCTAATTTTTACCTCATTACGACATTTACTGAAGAAGTTAAAAATGAATTTATGAGAATTTTTGTTTGGTGTGCAGCCCAAACAATTCTTTAAAATTTGCATTTCTTTAAAATAAAAATTTGAGGTTAGTTCTTTAGACTTACGTATATGTGGGAAGATTTGAATCATTCAATTCTAATTCATGAGATAAAAGTTATGAGAAGTTTTAGTTTGCAAGTAGGTGTAGAAAATCTCAAAACTATGCCTACTCGCAAACTAAAACTTCTCATAATTTTTATCTCATCAATTAGAACTGAATGATTCAAAGCTTCCCACATATACATAAGTCTAAAGAACTAACCTCAAAATTTTATTTTAAAGAAATGCAAATTTTAAAGAACTTTTTGGGCTACCCGCCAAACAAAAATTCTCATAAATACATTTTTAACTTCTTCAGTAAATGTTGAAATGAGGTAAAAATTAGATGCCCAAATAGATCTTTGAATTCCCCGTCTTCCATAAAAGTTTCAAAAAATTACACAAAGTAGTTTAGCCATAAATACATGCCCGTCCCATTTGTCCCCTAAGGCGACACTTGGTCCTTTAGGGGTTAAACAAAACAATGAGAAATCACTTAATGCTTTGCATATATCTCCAAAACAATAGAAATTGAATTTTTAATTTTAGACTCTAGATTGTCTAGATTTAGTTAAAGATGGTACTTATACATGTTGATTGCATCATAGTTCTCTACCACTAATTGCAGTATCAACAAATTAACCCCAAAAAGCCCATGGATGTTTTTCTTGTTTTCAAAAGGTAGTTTTGAAGTTTTTGAATTGTCCTTGTAAGATTATTATTAAACATCAAAACAAATTTGTAACTATTGAATCTTAAACTTCAAGGCTTCTAGATGGTGCTATCAAAAAAATCCATAATGACCAATTGGGTTTTAAGATAATTATGCATAACATTCAATAGCATGACTATGAGCTACTCTAGAGGGTGTGGAATACTCCACACCATTCCATCCATGGGATGGAATGGTTGGATGAAATGGAGTGGAGTATTCTACACCCATCTTTAGCTATGGAGACACTTGGCTGAATTTGTCAAAGAGTTTATAAAAGAGAGTCTCAATTCAGTGCACATACGTCAATGTGGGGAGCCTAGCCATGTCAGGAAAATAAATAAATAAATAAATAAATTGTCGGGATGAAGTTTATGGATGATACCTAAAGAGAAGGAAAGGCAACCTATCTTCAGGCTACTGAATGTTATGTGATTGAATGAAAATGTGTATAAAAAATTTGATTTTTCTATAGCTGCTCAAAACTTCTAATGCAAATTGGCAACTTTTGGATACAAAATTGGGAAACAGCCACCTGGGATGCTTTAGTGTTTATTGTTCTTACTTCAAAACTAATGGCCCCCTTCCAAATCCATGACCACAATTTCACAAAGGAGCATGCAATGCAATTGTTAAAGCTCAACCGCCTAATACAAAGAAATTTTTTTAGCTTCAATTATTGATCATAGATCAATATGAATGAAAGAAACTCAATAGTGAATGAATTCTAATTTTTATATCAAAGACGTTCCAAGGGAAACTAATCCAAAAGCACTTTTAGATTTTGTTAAATGTCAAAATTTTAGTAAAAGGGCCTTTATTGTCCTAGGGAGTGCTCAAGTTAAATTTTCACCTTTTTCTCAATTTGATGCCCGTCTTTTTAATGTGGCAACTTGTTAGTTGTCATATTTTATTGTTATTTTACTCTATTTCATTTTTCATCAAATATGGGATTCTTTTAGGGAATATTGATATATGCACACCTAGAGTTGATATTTTGCACACCTCCATGGAGTAAATTTTAGATTTCTACCATCATAAAGCTAAAATTGAGAATTTTGAATTTAGATTTGGTCATAGAGATAATGATTTAATCTAGATTCATAAAAAAGTTGCAATTCAACAACACCCAATAAAATTGCTTATCTTTTTTTACAAACAAAAATAAAAGTATCACTTTTTCCCCTCGCTAAACTTGTTCATTGGATGTTGTTGAATTGAAACTTTTTTTTATGGTTCTAGACCAAATCATGGTCTCTAAGTCCAAATTTGAACTCAAATTTCTCAAACTTAGCTTTATGATGGCAGAAATCTAAAACTTACCTATCAGAGGGGGGGGGTTAAACATCAACCCTCTAGTGTGCAATATTAACTCCCTTCTTTTTTATATATATAATAGTTTACATAACCATTGTACCAATGGTGGCAACAAAAATATCCTTGCAATAAATAAATTGTTGCAATAGCAATCTTATCCATGTGTCTCCTTATCCCTATACCTCCTATCCTTGTGCCCCCTATCCTTGTACCCTCTTTTGGTCGAGAGAAAGTTGTGGTGCAACTGCAAGTGACATGTTGTTAACCCCTGAGCTTCAAGCAGATAGTATACTATCTCTCCAAAAGCTGGGTCAACACAAGTTTGATTGATGTTATCTCATTGCTCCTTTGGTCAAACCACCTCCAATCAATTCTATTGCAATAGAGTTACAAACTCTAGAGAAAGAGTTGGGAATAGAAAACACAACAAGGACACAAAAGAGATATATCAAAGCATGCAAGGAGAAGGAGTAACAAGTGTTATTATCCAAGTAGGGCTTCCCTACTATATACAAGGGAAGAGCAAAGATAGAAAGTAAAAGTCCCTTTCCACTATTGGTCCATGGGATCCCTTTACTAAAGTAAACTCCAGTGAACTCTAGTTAACTATGTGTAGAGTATATTAATAGAATAATTACCTCAACAAATTCCATCACAATGGAGATGCTTTCTGCTAACAATTTGTGTGGTCCAATCTTGTAGATTGTATTTTTTAGTCCACAGGGGGTACTTTGATTGCAAGTAGGTCAGGTTTTTTTGGTTTCAAGTCTGGGTGCTTAGGGGTTAACATCTAGTGAAGCGGATAAAGAAGTGTTGTGGTGTGACTTGTAATGAGTGATGAAATTATGGTGTAACTTACAATGAGTGGAATGTAACTTGCAGTAATTTGTCATACTTTATTATTACTCCACTCTATTTTACTTTTCATCCAAAATGGGATTCTTCTATATCTAATATAAAAGAATCCCAAGACCCCATTTTGGATGAAAAGTAAAGAGTTTGAGTGCAACTATGAGTTGCATTCCATGCACATAAGTTGCGCCTTTTACAATTTCTTTATTTAACCCCTCACCGCCCATAGTATTTTGAGTATCTCAAAATTTGCTTGAAAGTGAACAAAATGCTAGCATTTTGATCAATTTTATCAATTTTCTTTGAAGCGCAACCATACAAATTCAAAGTAGACATGTTATAGATCACATAGGAAAAGAAATCACAGCAATATCACTTGTGGATTGAAAGATTATAATGTTTGATCATGAGGGTGTTAAAATTACGAAAGTGATTTGAAGTCTTTCAATCCTCTTTTTGCATCTCAAACCTAAAACTAAGGGTACCAAAAAAATATAAGTATTTAAAGTATAACATGCATAACCTCAATCAATTTACGGCTTCTCAAAATCTATTCTACAATTTTTTAAATTGAATTTTTAATGTGCTTTTTTCTCCAAGTTCATGTGTACTTGAGGCTCATTTCCAAGAGCCTTCAACACTAGAAAGTGAAGATTTACAATTGACACCCTTGCACAAAATCTCAAATACAAAAATCACTTTAATTCATTTTCAAAATCAGATTCCTAATGTTGAAACTAGACTTCAATAGGATTTTTTTTTAATAAATATTCACTAAAAAAAATCTTGAAAAAAGGTAGCGCATCTCTAAATAAAACTTAGAGGGGCCCAATTTGGGCTCCTTGGGCTAACAAGTTGCACCTTTTACGTTTTCTATTCTTGCACCTTTTTCATTTTCTATTTAATACCTCCGTTGGTACAATAGGTACGTAAACTAGTTTGTATATATATAAAGATAAATAGAAGATCACTACTAAGCTGTAGTTCTTCTCAATTGCTGTGTCTGTCTCCCGCCATCACCATCTCCAGCTCTCCTTGTCTTGTTTGCTTTGCTGCTTCTTTGCGACAACAAACTTCCTCCTGCGATTCTCGGGCAACTGATCGTGAGGGCATTGCTACTGAGCTCCTTGATTCATCAAGTGGTAGCGGCAAGATTTGCGGCTCACAAGTTTGGCAAAGGAACGTGAAAGTCAAGGTTTAGTGTTAGGGACGTTACTTTGGAACGTTTCGTTTTTTATAGCTTTTGACTTTAGAATATTTTTTATTTTAGATTTCTTTCACTTTAGATTTCTTACATTTTAGATTAGAGTATATATAAAGGTTGAGGCTGAAGTGTTATTTAAACACAACAACACATCTCTTGGAACCATCGCTCACCTCCTTTGTTATTTGTTCCTCATTTTGTTATTTGTTCCTCATCTTTGAATCAAAATTCATTTCTAGTTTTTATCAATTAGGGTTTCAATGGATGTCCAAGGTGTCCGAAGGGGATGGCAGCGACAAAGCCGGTGGGGGGAGCAACCGAGGCTAAATCTGGAGGTCGCAAATCTGCAGGCCGAAGTGAGGTCTATGGAGGCCCAAGTGAGGTCTATAGAGGCCGAAGGGAAGTCTATAGAGGCAGATGTGTCACTACTAAACCAGAGGGTATGCTTAATGAACCAGGGGACATGCTACCTTGGAAGGCCCTTGGTAGTGTTGGTGGCGGGTGAGATCATTGCATTTGCAGTGGGGAGTAGCCGGCAAAATACTCAAATATCAAGTGAAGACTTTAGAGATTGGAAGACCATGGGGAAGGCTGAAATTATCGCCGGTTTTGGGGCTTCACAAACACATTGTTTGTTCAAGGGCTTTAGCATGTTTAAGGGCGATAAATGCCACGGCGCATCATCATTATTACAGTGTTGCCTCCCTCCAACAAAGAGTTGAAGACGCTAGAGCACTGGTCCAAGCGGGTGAGGAGTATTTTCGAAACAAAATCCCGGTCCAAGTATGGGTTCTTGAGAACTATGAGGTCATTGCAGATGTCCACAATTTCCAGGACTTGGATTAGTTTCCTGTGGTGGTTATGACAGAGAGCTACGGGTGAAGGTGAAGGAAGAGTAGTAAATTGGTCCCCTCTAGAACAAAGCGAAACGCTGCATGGGTCGTGAAATTCAGGGCAAGTGGTGCAGGAGCTCCAACAGAGTCGCCTTCCTTGAGTCATGAGGTCAGGGCGTATGAATTTTGTATCAGGCCTTTTTTTGAGCTTCTAGGAATTTGCTCTAAACTAAACAAAAAGTCAACATTTTGATAAGTTGTATCAATTTTTTTAAGATTGTAATTGTACAAACTCAAACTAGATATGTTAAACATCACATAGTAAAAGAAAACACAACAATTTTGCTTATGGATTGAAAGATTTAATGTTTGATGAAGAGGGTGTTAAAACTGCAAAAATGAATTCAAGTCTTTCAATACTCTTTTCACATGTCAAATCTAAAATTTTGGTAACCAAAAAAATATGAGGTTAAAGGATATGACCCACATAACTCCAATCCATTTACAGCTTTTCAAAATCTGATTCACAATTTTTTAAATGAATTTTTAGTGGGAAATTTTCTCCAAGATCTAGTGTATTTGAGGCTCATTTTCATGAGCTCTCAACACAAAAAAGTCAAGATTGCAATGGATTCCCTCGCACAAAATCTTGAATAGAAAATTCACAATCAATAATTTTCAAAATCGGGTTTTTGATGCTAAAATTAGCTTTCAAAAAAAAAATTCTAAATTTTAAATATTAATAATAGTAGCTTAGTTAGATTTTATTAAACTTCAACATATTGTCAACACCAAAATGTGGTGCCTTGGGCATTTAGGGGTTAACACAAGGTTGTCAGAAATTGTTTAAGTGATGTTTATGACAATTAGTTAGTTTGCAGGCGCAGGAATGAAGAGAACCCTTCCTAAGCTAAAGTGGATATTAGTGGGTAGTGGGTTGAGCAAGGAGTGAGTATCTCTCCGCAATTGTGTACTGTAGCTCCTTTGATAAATTGAACCTCCCGTAGTAGTTTGCCCTTCCAGAATAAGTCCATGAAAGTCTCTTGAAGCATTTTGCTTTGAGAACTCAAACCAGCGATACACAGCTCATGCTTTGCCATTGCCATTGCCTGGTCCTTGATGGTTTGCTCATCCAGGAATCCTGTTTTCACGGAATTTGGTTTTGGCCACTATTGTGATTTCTTGTCTCCTTGCTTCTTTTTGAAACGAATGCGTGTAATTGATTCCCCCATCGTTAATGATATCAAAGCTTTAATTTGTAACCATGTAGTACATCTGGAGCTCTAATCACCAGCCAAGTTCTGCGTCTTATCTCATCTGTAGCTCGCAGGCCCGCTCAATTCTTTTCTGTTGCACAAGAAGATACTATCAGCTCAGGATATGTAGGCAGGTTTATATTCTAAAGATTTCAAATATTGACAGGCACTGTATAAGGTAGCAACACCCGTATTAACCATCACTGTATCCATAACCATCACTTCTAAAATCTTGGAAAATCTGTGGAAGTGAATAGTTGTAATTACAAAGGATACACAACATGTGAACGTGAAACTATAGTGTTGGTATTAGGTGCAATTGGTGTTGGCTCTTTAAAAATTCACAACTTATTTTTGCAGTATCCAAATAATACACTCGGAAGTGCAAACTCATCATTTTTCTCTTGCTAATATGATCTTATAATTTGCTAAATGTTTATTAATAATCATCATGTTCAAAACCCTTAAATTGATGGTTATGGGTGTTGCTACCTTATAACGCAAATAAAGTCACCTTACATGACTATTTTATCCTTTCTTGGGCAAAAGTAGTTTGAGTAAACTCAAGGGATGACGTGTGAGTTATTGCATGAAATATCCATTCACTGGAAAAAAACACCACATTTGTTAGTTTGGGAAAAATTGTACATTTTGGGACCTTTAGAATTTTGATATGAAGGTTTTAGGTGGCCTCCTAAAACCTACGTGTGTTGTCACGTGAGAGGAGGAATTTGCGAGGGAAAAAACCTTACTAGCCTAGACTGAATCTGATACCTTCGAATATGGTTTAAATATGGTTTAAAGTAACTTTTTGGGTTTCAAGTGGAATACAAAGTGGGACACCTATTTTCCCCAAATTAACAAATATGGTGTTAAAACGGAATTCCGGGGTTTGGTTATATCTCGAATACCTCAACACATTGTGCTTAAGATCATCAAAGAGAAGAGAAGCGCTACACAAAGGTAACAATGCACCTACATGGATATACCTTAGCTCTATTGGCATCAAAGAAAGTAAACAACACCATATTAGGTAAATTGGGAAAACGGGGGGTTCCAATTTGTACATTACTTGGATCCAGAGAAGTTACCCAAAACCAAATTCGAAGATATCAGATTCAGTTTGAGCCAATAAGATTTTTTCCCTCTCAAATTCCTCCTCTCAAGTGAAGACACATGTACAAAAAAAACGTTGAGCTCAATTTTAGGTAATCATCTACAACCTGCAAAAGTTCCAAAATGTACCCTTTTTCCCAATTTTTATAATATGGTGTTAAACGTATGTTTCAATCCAGATGTGCTAGTTACATCAGCCGTAAATTAACAGCCGGATCCTACATCTGGAAGTGAACACGAACTTCGGAAATATGAGTGGCTGGGTGATGCATTAGGGATACGTCTCCACTTTATTGAAGGCATCCCTTACTTAGACTTTCAAATATTGCTCGCAACCTTTCTTTAACCCCTGAAGGGCCCTTCGGCTCTTGGGCTTTGGAGCTACGGTTTCAAATACGGTAGCAACCAATATTTAGAAGTTTGAATCAGTTGAAAATTAGGTGTTATAACTATACATATTGAAGGGTTGTATGATGGTGGGTGCATAAAAAATTTGGAAAGCTCTCAAAGCAACTCAAATACGTTTGCACATACGGTCATATATATAACTGCAAAGGGCTTTTGTGATGTTCAGGGGTCAAACCAGGATAGTTAACACTTAAAGGACCGCTCTACGTATTGCATAGTAAATACGCTGCCGTATAACTGGCATTTGCTACCAATAAAAAGTTTTGATTTGAGATCTTGACTAGCTCACTAGAACCGCAATGATCTATATTCTAACTTCTTTGTTGATCTCAAATGTAATAAAGGTGTGGATGCATTCCAAATACAAGAAAATACAAAATATTGTATTGGCCGCAAAGAGCTCCTTGGTCGTTTAAGGGTTAACTAGATCAATTATTTGATTTTCATAGAAAATATGTATTTTACAAAATTTGGGCCTATCACAAGATTTGCTAAATCTTTTATAAATCAAAATTTTGTTACTTAACCCCTAAAGGACCATTGTCCCATTGGGGGACAAATGGGATTTTGGGCAAGTACTTACGGCCTCAATTTTTGTCTTGATTTTTTGAAACTTTTTTTGAAGATAGGAAAACACATTAGCTTTGAGGGAGTATAACTTTCTTTCCAATCTATGCTTGAGAGCAAAAGCTGTGCCCAAATAAGTACAAATTTGGGGAAACCAAGTAGCAAAAAAATTCTTACAAAAAAACTTGAAAACAAAAATTTAATTTAATTTTCCTCATAGCTTGTAGTTTTGTCTTCATCTGAAGCTTTGAATCATTCCATTTGGACTAGTTATGAGAAAGTTATGGACAATCTTATTTTTTGGGCAATTCAAGCATCTTCTTGAGAAAATAACTTATAAAGTTCATTTTTGAATGCAAGTATAAAATTTTTCAAAAACAATTGTTGGAAAGGGTGAAGATTGCTTTCTAGAACAATCTCACCATTGGGGGATTCTTGTGTTTCAATTCCATTGCATGGTTATTAACAATTTAAGATTTTGTTCAATCTTATACCTTCTTCTATCTAATGTTTTTTTTAAGAATGAAAATTAAGTATTTTTTTTTTTGGTTTTTTTCCAAAGATTCTCATCTTAATTTCCCTCCACAAAAAAAAAAAAAAAAAAACCTCCAAATTTTGTGGTGCAAAAATTTTAAGTTAAAAAATTTCAAAGTCATAATCTAGTCATGCATGCAAAAAGTTTGTTTTTTACACTTTAAAAAGAAATTATCTTGCAATTTGTGCGGTCCATGTTTTTTTTTGTTGCACATTCTTATACTAGACTAGTACAAGATCCTATGGTTAGAAATGCAAAAAGACCAATTTTCAAACTTTTTTACTCTTTGCCATAGAAATGGCAGATTTGAGTGTCTTTTGACAAAATAGAAGTTGTGGTTGTTTAAGGGTTAAAGGGTTTCTTTTTAGCATGGATGGTGTACATATGGATGTTTCCTACATATTAGTGGAATCATATCTCCAAAATTTGCCACCAATATTTTTGAATCAGTTATCATGGAAACTCATGAATTCTATACAAAATAATCCACCAAAAATAGGGTTTTAGTGTTGAAGAATTGAAATTTGGTATGCTTGATTTGAAATTGCATAAGAATCCAACATCTAAGGTTCCAATCAACAAAATACTAATTACACTTTGTGCAATGCAAGGTTCTTTGAACTACAGAGGAAAGTGACAAAAATTTATGGGGGGATACTGTACATTTGGCTTAGGTCCTTCATACAAGGTAGTGATTGGTATGAGTGCCCTTTTCTTATACTCACCTTAGCCAATTAACAGCTTGGTTTGTCAAATCTTAGGGGCTCTTGGAAGACTCAAAATTTTCCTAGTGTTTTGAGGTAAGATTTAGGCAAAAAAAATGCCAAGAAATCAAACCCAGGCTGAGATGAGACAAACCCCTCTGGCTTCTTTGTTTTTGTTGGCTCAATCTCCTGCACAATCGTCAATGTGGGGCCGGGGTGGGGAACCTCAAGTTTTTCAATTGCCAATAAAATGTGAGAGTTCAACTATTGCCATCTAGTGATTGAATTAGGGAGTTTTGAATTCATTTTTGAATTTAGAGGCACTTCATTGGTCTAGAGCACAAAGGAGGATACAATTGAACAATACAAATGTAGGGGACAAATTATTACCATTACCCTTCTTTGTGATATAACTTGAGATTTTCCACCCCAACCCCACATCGACATATGTGTAGTAGCAAGGATATTTTTTTAGGCTTTAAAAAGCCAAAAAGCTACAAAAAACTAATTCAAGCTTCAAACCTATACAAAAAAATGAAGAAAAAATAGCGCCTTGGTGCCAGATGTCGTTCAATGTTCCAAATCTAGGTGCCTGCTATGCATTAGAAAAAAGAATATGTTGTTGTTTGTAGCCAATCAATTAGGCACTCAAGCAAAATACAAAGTGATATTCACATCATGTGGAGCTATGTTATTTGAAAATCAAGCTGCCCTTAAGTTTCTTTGAGATAATGCCTATTTTGTTATAATTTTTTGGATTTTGTAACCCATGTTTAAAAATTCATGCTTGCAACACCAATTTTTGATTTTAGAAAGATTTGGTCACTTTCAACAAGCTCAAAGTGTAAATATTTGCAGCGTAATTTTGCATTTAACCCCTAAACGACCACAACGTTTATTTTGTCAAAAGAAAATCAAAATTGCCACTTCTATGGCAAAGAGTAAAAACAATTGATAGTTGGTTTTTTTGCATATCTAACCATAGGATCTTGTACTAGACTAGTATAAGAATGTGGAAAAAAAATTCAATAGCTTTGACTGCACAAATTGCAAGATATTTGCATTTAAAGTGCAAAAAATAAGATTTTTTGCACCTTGTATGACTAGATTACTTGACTTTGAACTTTTTTGACTTAAATTTTTTGCGCCACATAGTTTGGAACTTTATTTTTTTTTGGTGTGAAGTTGAGTTGGGAATCTTCAAAATAAAACTGAAACAAAAAATATCTAATTTTCATTCTTTAAAAATACAATTAGGTAAAAGAAGGTAATAGCAATTGAACAAAAACTTAAATTGTTAATAACCATGCAATGGAATTGAAACACAACAATCCCAATGGTGAGATAGTTCTAGAAAGCAATCTTCACCTTGCCCAACAGTATTTTTTGCAAAAGTGTTAAACTTGCATTCAAAAATGAAGTTTATAAGTTATTTTTTCAAGAAGATGCTTGAAATGCCTGAAAATCAAGATTGTCCATAACTTTCTCATAACTAGTCCAAATGGAATGAATTAAAGCTTCAAATGTAGACAAAGACATAATCTATGGGAAAAAAAAATTAAAAAAGAAATTCAAGTTTTTGTAAAAAAAAATTGTTGCCCGGACTCCCCAAATTTGTGCTTATTTGGGCATAACTTTTGCTCCTAGACATAGATTGGAATAAAAATGATATTCCCCCAAAGCTAAAAATTTAAGACCATAGGTACCTACCCAAAATCTCATTTATCCCCCATAAGAACAATAATCCTGTAGGGGTTAAAAAAATCTTATGTCGCCATATATGCACCACTAAAATTTGCCATATTTGCCATATGGCCTGAGAAGCTGCCAGTCCAAAACCCCAAAAAAAACACGTGAAGTAGACTGAGCCGTTTTTGTCCTTTCCTACCCAATAAAAGTTATGAACTGGCGTTGCAAGTGTGACTTGGCGGAGCAGAGACACGAGACTCCGGCGTCAACCGCCGTGAACCGCCCGTTCAGTCGTCACGAGACCATGGCCGTGCTTGCGGAGAATGTGAGGAGCCAGCGCCAGTGCCAGCCATGATTGGTACAAACATTCATTCCTTCTCCGCATGATTGACATTCTAAACCTCCTGCCTGGAACACAATAAGCTAACCCGATCTATCCATGGTGACCGTGCGTCACTCCGCTTGCAGTTAAGCGCAGGCGTTTGTAGCAGTACTGCTTTCTAGAAGCGCAACCATGCTCTATAATTTCTACGTGCATTTCCAATAATTGAGCCGAGAATGCTGCTAGAGGAGACGCACGCGATCATTCTTCACCGGAGCTTGTGCTTGTGTCAATCGAGCTAGCGCAACGCTGGTCGACTTTCTGCAAGACTAGTGTGCGTCGATCGATCCACTCAGACTAGTGTGGCAGCAGATCTGAGAGCACCGTCGATCGGTTGCTAGCTAGTTTTTGCTTTCGGCGTTTTGTTGTCTCCGAAGCCTGCTCCGAAGACAAAGTAAGCGATCTTGCGACCCTTGCAGAATTCAATTTCGGCGCTTTTCTTCTTCGCTTTCTGTGTCTGTCTGTGTGTGTTTCCTTCCTTCTTTAGAATTTTGCTTGAAAATCTTACATCGTTTTCTGTTTCAGCGATTCTTGCAATCGTGTGTAAGGTAAACGTACTCAATTATGTAAGCAATTCCAACCACCATACCCAATGTGGTAATTTTAGTCCTGAAATCTAGGGAAGTCATAGATAGCTTATTTTTGTTGTATCTATCTGTGTGCTTCCTTCCTTCTTTAGAATTTTGCTTTTAATTTTACATCGTTTCATGTGTCAATGATTCTTGCAATCGTGTCTTCTCTAAGGTAAACGTACCCAATTCCGACCACCATACCCAATGCGTGGTAATCATATGTTTCTAGGGTGGTAATTTTAGTCTTGTTGTAGATAACATATTTCTTATCACACAAAAATAAGCTATCTACGGCTTCCCCATAACTAAAATTACCACCTTGAAAACATATGAACAGCATTGGGTATGCTGGTCAGAATTGGGTAGGTTTACCTGAGTGGGTTTGATAACAAAAGGACAGCCAAGACGGTGTTGGGATTCCATTGTTGATTTCCATCTGTAGTAGATTGATGGAGATTGTTTGTCTGATTGTTTATTTGTCGAGGTAGTTCTTTGCAAGAGAAAAATGTGGGGTTTGGAGCTCTTCTTTTTACTTTTTACATGTGAAAGCAAAGTAACCATTGTTTTGTCACTGGGGGTGGTGTGTTAGTCCTTTGAGGGTAAAATTTGAAACACAATTCTCTTTTGCGTTTAAGTTTACTTAATAGATAGATGTAAATGAAAAACCATTACTTTAGTACTTTTTGGTTTCCATTGTGTTTCATACACGGAAGTTAGTGCGTTCAAATACAGTAAGTATCTCTCATGAGCCAAGTTAGTCCTTTCAGTCAATAATTGGCTGAGTCCAAATCTTTTTTTCCTGCTTTTCCTGTGAAACAGGGATTGTGTTCTTACAGTGTAAATTGCATTTTGGATGCTTCAGGGGAGGTATACCGACTGTGGCTGTGTTTTGTTAAGAGTGGTACAGGTGAAGATGGCTATTGGGGGAGCACAACAACCAGAATGTTCCTACTCCGGGACATCTTACATTCCCGTCTACGTTATGCTTCCGGTACTATATCACCCTCCCCCCACCCTCCGCCTCAACTGATTTGCCCTCCATTTTCTCACACCAGAAACAAAACCTCTTTTTTTGACACTTTTTTCAAACATTTTCAAGGACGTGTCCAAAACAGTGTAGAAAATAACACATTTCTTTTGTGATAGCGCATGCCTTTTGTAATTTTAGAACCCCATGTTCAATATATCGGGACAATATTCACATTTCGGGAATTGGTAGATGTTTGTAAAATCATTATATGAATTCTAGGAATAGCTTTGTGCATTATATCTAGTTTAACAAAAGTTTGGCTTGTATCAAGTTGTACGCAAACAATGATGATAGTGAAACTTGACATTCATGGAAGATGAATCTCGTGTTTGAAACTTACAGTTTTTTCAATTTGTTAAATATGGTGTGATTTGTGGTAAATTGTGGTGGGTGCAGTTGGGAACAATTAGCAAGGAGAATAAGGTGGCAGAGCCGGAGAAGCTCAAAGCAGAACTAGAAACATTGAAGAGTGTGGGTGTGGATGGCGTGATGGTGGATTGCTGGTGGGGAATTGTGGAAGGGACGTCTCCCCAGCTTTATGATTGGTCTGCCTACCACCATTTGTTCACCATGGTCCGTGAGAGCTTGCTGAAATTGCAGGTATGTTATTGTTTACAAATGTGAGCTAAATTTTGCAAAACTTCTACCAAAGAGCTGAAATAAAATGTGAAAAACATGTGAAGACCGGCCTGTGAAACTTGAATGTATTGAATATTTTATCAATGGTCTTAGTCTCTTGATTTAATTATAAAAAGCACATTTGGGATCACCACTCTTGGTTTACATTTTTCAAACAGTAGCCAACAACAAAAATTCGACAATGTGTCTTGTTAGGATTGGCTCTTATTAGCCAGGTGGTCAATTGTAATTCTTTTTCTTTGTGAGATGCATTAATAATTGGCATATTACATTGTTACATGTCTCAATTCTTGCTATTGGAAAATTATGAATTAGAGAATGGTCATAATGTGAGCCAATTTGGTTTGAGCTACTACTTCTCTTGTGGCTCTATAACTTGAGAGGAGTTGGATTACATACTATGTTAAAGTTTTGAGCCCTCAAGAGCCCCCTACAAAGTCTCTAAAGGGGTCTTAAAACATGTACTTACTATAACAAACAAATCACTAATTCCCTATTTTTGCTCACACTTTGAATTCAATGCAATCATGAAAATTATATTATTATGTTATCCCTATTGGACAAAAAGTATGAGTACAAATGTACAATAGAACCATAAATTCTACTTTACTCTATTTGAATTGATGAGTGAAGTACTTGGATAGTGAGTAGTGAGTACATTTGCATATTTTATGAGTACAATGCCTTTTTTATTATTTTGGGTTGTGCATGTGGCTTAGGTCCTTCATACAAGGTAGCAATGGGTAGTGCCCTTTTCTTGTACTCATGCTAGCAAATTAATTGCTTGGTTTGTCAAACCTTAGGGGGCTCTTGGAGGGCTAAAAACTTTGCTAATGTTGACTCCCATGGTGACCATTAACTAGTTTCTAATATCAACTCATTTATTGCTTTAGTAACATATATGGTTGTCTTGCATGCTTAGCAAAGGTGTCACATCCTACATTGACCAAAATTATACAATGGGGAAACATGGCAACGTGCATTGCACAAAATGTTCATTTTGTAAAGTATGCACATTACTCATATTGCAATCATGTTTAGTACATTTTGTTATGTACCTAGCAAATGTTGCACTTGACATACTCCTTTTGTAGATGTTGTTATGGTTTACTAAATAGGAGAGGATTATTCTTGCATAACCTAGCTACTTATTATGAACTTTCTAAAAGACCAAAAAGTGGGAATCTTTAGCATCAATAATTACATGCATGTTGCTACATCTATTTAATATCATTCTTGAAACTCCTATTATTTGATCTATATTATCCATGCATTTCACAATTACCTTTCCCTATAAAGAACCATCTTTTGCACAAAGGAAAATTTTATTTCTTGCTACATCTCTATTAATTCACTCCTAACCATTTGATTATTCCATCTCTCTATCTCTTATCATTCTTCTTCACTCTATTTGGATGGCCTTCCAACTTGCTTGAAAATGTTATGGACCAAGTTCCAACATCTCAAGGAGTTTTGACTTGTCTTCTCTTAATTAACCCCTAAGCGCCCAGACTTGAAACCAAAAAAACCTGACCTACTTGCAATCAAAGTGCCCCTTGTGGATTGAAAATTACAATTTACAAGATTGGACCATACAAATTGTTAATAGAAAGCATCTCCATTGTGATGGGCTTGATTGAAGTTGGTTTGACCAAAGGAACAATGAGATTACAGTAATCAAACTTTTGTTGACCCAACTTTTGGAAATGTCTCTTGGGCGCTCAGGGGTTAAGGCTACTTGAATTCATACGTTAACTTTTTCAATGAGAGTGTGTGTGTTTGAAATGATTAAATGTGAATAATTTTATTAACCAAGGATTAAACCTTCTCAGGTGGTGATGTCGTTCCACCAATGTGGAGGCAATGTTGGAGATGACGTGTACATTCCACTTCCAAAGTGGGTTTTGGACATTGGCAAGGAGAATCCGGACATCTTCTTTACGAACCGAGCGGGAAACAGAAACCCCGAAAGCTTAACATTTGGCGTAGACGATGAGCCTGTCTTGCAAGGCCGAACGGCTCTTGAGGTAAGAAAAAATCTCACTAGTAGTGTTTACATTTTATTTTGGATGATTTGGCTAACCTGCTTTCAAGTTAGATTTAACACAAAAGAATTGTTTTTGAGCCAGAAAGATGACACTTGTCATCTTGTGAGTAGTTGTAACCCCTCCAATGTGATGTGGGAATTGAAACTTGGTAACATAGTGTTGAATCTGACTTAAATGTACGGCACTCTTGGTTCTGTATTCAATCAAGTTCCGGATTATTTGAATTTCAGAAATTAAAAGCAGTTTATGTCTTATGGCAGAGAGAGATTAGAGGTTTGTGGTATCTCTATATTGCATGGGGAGATCCCTTCATTAGGGTCAATACATAAGGTAGGAGGTCTATACGCCGACTGTTTAAGTCCACCTGTCTCTAATTTTTAGGTAGGGAACTCATTCAAAACGTGATTGATTTATGAACCTCATACTCTTCAATCAAAGAGTTTAATTTTTGAGGGTATGCATGACATTGGAATATCTCCCAATCACCATGATCTTGTGTGCGATTGAGGTCTACTTTTTGTAGTCTAGAGTTAGTTAAATATGGTAATTTAGGTTTTCTATTAAACACTTTCATTGTTTGTTGCTGTCTCGGTTGCTGTTTTTTTTACTGATAAGTTGTGCTGTCACACCTTTTATGACAGGCCTACTATGACTATATGCAAAGCTTTAGGAAAAACTTGCACGAGTTTTTAAATGACGGAACGATAACAGAAATTGAAGTTGGTATGGGTCCCTGTGGAGAGCTTCGTTACCCATCTTACCCAGAAACCCAAGGCTGGAGGTATCCAGGCACCGGTGAATTCCAGGTGCAGTTCTTTTGAAACCAAATTAGCCCCTTCATATTAAATTCTGGAAACACAAAGAACACTAGATTCATGGTCAGATTCATATTTCATGCACGTAATACAACTTACTAAAAACAAACTAAGCTAAGAGAAAAAGAACTCCGAGCTAATGATGGTGGAATATATTAGGAAATGAAAATTTGGAGATATCGTTGTGGAAACGTAGGTCCTTATTTTGCTCCAACCTTTACTATTTTCCACCACCAACTCCAAATTTAAGGTACCTAAGGTAGGAGGCTCATGAATGGAGCATATAAGGGCTGAAACTGAATCTTGGGTAGGTGAAACTTTTTGAAATATTTTTCAGTAAATTTTCCTTGAAAGATAAGAAGAATTGACATTTAACCTAGATTGTTTCATATTTTTTGAAACTTTGTGGAATTAGTTATGAAATTTTGAAGTGGAAAGACTATAGGGCTCTAACTAAAATGGAGCACCTCTTCAAATATACATTGCATGTACATTGTTGAAGGGCTATGAAAAACAACATGTACAACTAGAGTACGTTTGAGGAGGAGCCCCATTTTAGAGCCTCGTGCCTTAGTGTATTCTTTTTGAGGATGCTACAATTTTGGCTGACCGTAACGTTAAAGGAAGTTGGTTCCTAAGATATTTAATTAATAACCAGAAGTAGGGGTGTGAATTTGGACAACAAAATTAGTTGATTTGCTTTATAGTGACTGAATAGCAAGCCAACTACGGGACATAATCCTCTTTAGCAAAATAGATCAAGATCATTCAATATACGACTCTCTCAAAATGCAAATAAAAGAAAGGGTTATGATTTCGCAACCACTATCTTTCTTTCCCATTTCCCTATGCCCTGTGGCAATGAAAGTGCCACAAAAGGTTTATGGCTTATAATCTAACCACTCCACTGAAAATGGCTATGCATGAGAAGGCTTTAGTCTAAAGTGTGTTTTTATTTTTGGTAGAGTTAACCTGATGCTCTTGTTTGTCTTGATGTCAGTGTTATGATAAATACTTACTAAGGAGTTTGAAGAATGCGGCGGAGATCCGAGGGGAACCTGACTGGGGTGTAGGGCCTTCGGATGCTGGTAATTACAATTGTACACCACAAGAGTCTGCGTTTTTCCGTGGTGGGTACAAGTGCCCTTATGGGAAGTTTTTCCTGAGTTGGTATTCTGAAACTCTCATTCAGCATGGCGACAATGTGCTCACGGTGGCAAAACACGCCCTGGGTAGCACAAAACTTGCTGCCAAGGTGACACCTTCAATACCTTTCAAATTGCTTCATATCATTATTTAACAAATTTTGAGCACTCCAAAGTCCAACCATATCTTAAAAGCCGCTTGATTAAAATCCTTTTCGTTTATTTGGTTGCCCTTGTATTTGTGAACGTAACAATGGAAATTGCGGAGTGGTGTCACGTTGTGTAACGTCACTCCTACCAAAAAAAACAACAATATTTTCTTCAAACAACATTTATGCATTTATGCAAGCTAAGGGCCTCACACATGGGCAATGTCACGTTTGTGTCATTAGTTACTTGGGCTTTTCTCTTGTTTTGTCCAAGTAACCCAGTATCTTAAACGTGAGAATGCCCTTGTGTGAGACCCTTACTCTACACATAAGGCAAAAGGGAAAATTGAGAATTTTGTCTAATTTTGAGGTTTTACTACTTGCATGGGGAACTCCCTCCATTACAGATTATTCCATGCTTAGAGAATAAAGTTCTAGAGGATCCAGCAAAGGATATGCATGACATCATAATATCTCCATTCACCATATTTTAGTCCAATACAGGTTTTGCCTTCATAACTCAAATTTAGTCAAATGTGACATTTAGTGACATTGTTCTTACAGGTGATTTGCTTTTAGTACTGGGTCACGTTTTCCTTGTACCGTCCTTTTATTTTATTTTATACATATTAAAGTGTTTTCCATTTGTCTTTCTATTTTTTTACTTTGGTTCAACATGGGATCAGAATCTCAGATATCTGCTTGGCTACTCATCCGCATTATACTATCCTCCACATTATACTATCCTCACAAGATTTTTTGGGAACTAGGTTCTTGGTCTCCTTAGTAAACAATTTGAACCTCGGGTGTTGGTTTCTTTGCAATGCTATTAGAGATTACATTGACTTTTTATAGTACCAATGAAGACTTGCGTTTTGAAATTAGAAAATGGACTTTGGCAAGGTAAGTTGAAGAATGTTGGATATAGGGTCTAATTTTTTTCATTCTTTTGCAATTTTGTTTTGTTTTGTTTTTTCTCAAAGAAGTAAGGGATTTTGTGTATGGCAGGTATCAGGAATTCATTGGTGGTACAACACAGAGAGTCATGCAGCGGAACTTGCAGCTGGATTTTATAACCAAGTTTCAAGATGTGGGTACACTCCCATAGCCACCATGCTTGCTACCCACAATGCCACCTTCAATTTCACTTGCATTGAGCTACGTACAGCTGAGCAGGCTGCTAGCTTTCCTGGAGCGTTGGCTGATCCTGAAGGGCTTGTATCCCAAGTAAGTAGCTTCCTCCCTCAACCCTAAACCCTAAACCCTAAACTCCTAAATCTTAAGCCCTAATTTACTGTTGATGACCATTTCAATGTTATGTTTTCTATACTTTTGTCTTTTCTTTTCGGGTCACTTTTTTACTTATTAAGTAACACTTAATTTTGGGAATTACTACAGCAACACCCTAAATTGCTAACAGGACACCCCCTTTGAGCATGAAAATGTGATTTTTAATGTTGATTTTGCTGGTTTTTTTATTTGGATCAAAAGATTTGTTTCACCTTTATCATTCTAATGCTATACTAAAAAAAATTAGGTGTGCTTAAATTTCAAACTAAAAATATAAGACTTTTGAGTTACTTAAAGCAAAAATATATCAAAAAATAGTATTGGTGCAATAATATTTCAATTTTTTTTGTATTTCTCATGTTTTCTTTCAAGGAGGTGATAATGTTGTGATTGAATGAATGATGGACCACTTAATAAATCAAAAATAGCACTAAATTATCAAATCTCATGCTTAGAGGGGGTGTCCCGCTAGCAATTTAGGGTGTTGCTATAGTACTTCCCCTTAATATTATACTAAAAAAATGTATTAGATTATTTTTGTTCTTAAGGTATTAACTTTGAACCAAAGGGGGAGGAGGCTGAATTGCATCAATAGAAGCCATGTACATTTATAATAGATTTTTAGTGAGAGATTTTGACTAGGTTTTAGACAATAATGTTTGATTTTAGGCTAAAGTAGCAATGCAACTACATTAAAGTTAATAATGTTAACATTTGATTATTTAAACTCAAATGATTATAAAAACCTTGTCATAAGGTAAATAGAAATTGGAATCCTTTAAATCATCTTTGGTCGCTATTGCTGGCATGGGGAGATCCCTTAAAAGGAACAAATCTAGACTTGGAGAGTTTTGTTTTAGTTGTTGATGTGTCATTTGAACATTTTGAGATCACTATGGCCACTTGTACTCTAGGTTTGCTTTAGGGTTCAAAATTAGGTAAATGTGGCATATTGGGAAAAAAAAGCCCTTTGTAGCTTTGAAGTTGCATTGTAAAACACGTTAAGCCTCTTGTAGCATAGCCACTTATTTTGCTCATGACATTGCTTTCAATTGTGGTAGGTTTTGTGTGCTGCATGGGCACAAGGAGTTGAGGTTGCTTGTGAAAATGCACTTCCTTGTTATGAACGATCAGGCTATGATCAAATCCTCATGCAAGCCAAGCCCAAGGGCCAAACCAAGGGTCACTTGGTGGCTTTTACCTACTTGAGACTCTCCCCTGAGCTTATGGAGGAGGAAAATTTTGGCAAGTTTTCACATTTTGTTCATCAATTACATGGTAGTATAGCATTTGTTTTTGTTCTCTAGCTTAGCTATTCAATTTTTAGTTTAAAATTATCACATTCCCACAAATTCTAAGATCTTTTATACAAATTTCACGGAAGAAAGTGCAACTTTGATGCAATTTTGAAAAACGTTGATGACAATTGCCAAAAAATGTATTTGTAGCAATCAAAGTAGTAAAAAAATTATGTTTATAGTCTCAATCAATTCCTTAATGGCGTTCTATTTTTTAAGATATTTGCTAATCATTGGTTGCTCTAGTTTCTAGTCTTGGATTGTACTTTGACTAATGAGGTGACAACCATGTGGCCAATCAAATAGTTATAAAGTGTGACACATTTGCTACATATACTTAGAGTGCAATAAGTATAGATATATTTCTAATATTAGATGGTGTCAAGTTAAAATGGTTTGAGTATAATCTCGGAGTATAATTTACAAAATGTAGTAGTAGTAAATAATTCCTAGAATTTCTTTGTGGAAACCTTTTATTAATGTTGTATTCTTGAACACATTAGCCATTTGACTAGTTTTATTTATTCTTTTGATATGTATAAGTTGAAATCTAATGTATCAATATCATGAACATCAAAGCATTAGTTTCAACTCTCTCCAATCATCCTAGGACAAGTATACCTTCTATAACGTGTTAGCTAAGGGGATTCTTTTTTTCTAAATTTCAAGAGTTAAATTGTCATCCATTTTACTAATAGTTTTGTTGCTTGTAAGTTTTCATATGATGCTAAAGCAATGGTTTGCAAATCCATCAATGTCACACATCCTTATCAAGTTTCATGTATTGGATTGTTTTTATTTTTGCCTACTTTTTAAGGATGACACTAAGTCTCAAGGTGGCAATGTTAGTAAAACTATTCATATAATAGTAGTCATGTCGGCCTCAAAATTGGAGTTATTTTTCTTAATTTTTTTCAAAAATGATTTAGATTGATTATCACCATTTTTTTACGTATGCATGTTGAAGCTTTATACAAGGGTCAATTAATCCCATTTAATGGGTGGTAATAATGCTTAAGATGAGCAAGTCTATTTTTGTCTAAGATTGAATTCCACACCTCATGAGACCATTGTAGATGGGTGCAAATAAGCCAAAGTGCTTAGCATTTTCTTTCAAACTTCTACATGATATTAACGTATTTAAAATAATAATAAATAATAAAATTTGATGTGGACAATTTCATTTCATTTTATTTTAAACTTCAACCTTAGAAGTGCAGATGTTAGCAAGAACCATTGAATTAAAAAGTAATGGTCTTATAGTTAGTTTCTGAGTGTTTCATGCAGCTTTGTAATTAAATAAAGTAGCCTTACTAGATACAACAGTTAACCAATTGGGAAGTTGAAATATTTTTGAGAAATTTTCAAATTCTAAAGTTATGTAAGTTGCACGTCATTTGATATTAGTTTCAGTATAGACACATTGTCTCAAAAAAATCATATGAGTGTGGATTCCTGTAATTGAGCGTTGAAGTCTTCCACTAGAAGAAACCTGTGTTTGTTTTAAGTGACAAGCTCAAATATTTTGGAATGTTTTAGGTGATATTTATGTTGACATCTAAATGTTTTTATGTCAATAATAACATTCAATGTAACATCTTGAAAACATAAAAACACGTGTATGTCAACATAGATATCACCTAAAATTTATTTAAAAAAAAGTATACTTGTCACTTAAAACTCAAGTTTCTGGCAAAAAAATATAGATTTTTAATACATAAGTGATGCTAAAAACATTCTTTAGAGTTTTGGGTTCTCTTGCTCAATTTTCTCGCATTGTGGTGATCTTTCTATTTATTACTTTAGTGAAAATGACTTGGAATTGAATAACAATGATTACGTAGGCCAAGACATGCATATTGTGAATTGTTGCACGGATTTGTTTTTGAACATTTAAGGTACCTTGTGAGAAACAAGAGTGCTTTATTGAAACTTATGTACATATAACTTTTGACAAAAAAAGCCACCCATAAGTATCTATTTTTTCCTATTTTGGTGAACAAAAAGGCCCCCATAACATTTATTTTGACTCAAAAAATATTTGACTACATTAATATGTGTATATATTTTTTATAATTTTTATATTCAAAAAACAAAATTCACTCTATAGAGTGTCTCACAGGATTTTTGAGTTTTGCACTACACTAATAATGGTATTTAGTGTTGGCAACACTAATTACAAACCTTAACACTAAATGTCAACAATCATCTTAGTGTTACCAATACTAAATGTCAACATATACACTATTTGTCAACTCTTGTAAATTTTGGGAGCATATTTTTTTTACAAGTTTACATTTAATGTTAGAATTTTTTTATTTGAGTACAAAAAAAAAACATAAATCAAATATATGAGGCAATATTTAACTAATAGGTACACAACAACAACTATTGCAAGGCAAAGAGTTTTTTGACTACCAAGCTCACGCCTCGTTGCCATTGCTTGTTTAATCCTTAAACGTTGTAGCGACCAATTTGTGGCTTTTGGATGACTAAAAATTGTTGTAGACACTGGAATAATATTATTTTTCATTTGAGATTCTGTTGGGATGTAATTAATGCAGTTTAGAACATGTAGATGAATAGTTTTTGCATGCACAGTGTTCACAAGAGGCCCCACTTGCCAATTGAGTACTAAAAATGCACCATTGTGTAGTGTATTTGAAGTTTTGAGGATCCTTTTACCAACAATCAATATAGGTTACTAAAACAATGTGTATTGAGTTTGAGCATAACTAGTAATAGAAAGTTTACCAAATCTAGTTTCCTCTGGTACTTTGAGTTCTTGAAAAAAATTAAGTTTTGAAATCTTTATTCCTATCATAAGTTTAACACCTATTACCATGGGATGGTTACTTTTAATTTTAGTATCATGAAAAGAAGAATGGGTTGATCTTCATTGTGATTCACATCCATGGTAAAAAAATTGGCATAATCAAATACATTTTGTAATTGATATGAATTTCTTTAGCATTTGTTTCAAAAAAATACAATAATTTCAAATTTTCACCAAAATTTATGAATAATTTTTATACATGTAGTATGCACATACCTTCTTCTATTAAAATTGTAATACTGAATTTTGATGTTTATTATGTTGCCAAAGTAACTTCTGAAAAATGATTGTAATTCCACATAAAATGTATGGTTGTAGGCCCGTCCTTTAAGGATTAACAAAACACGGAAGTCACCAACTAAACCCTAAATACTGAACTTGCAAGCACAAACACTATCAAGCGATGAAAGAGACTCCCATAAACCATCTGCTACATCAATATGATAAAAAAAAACGCTCCAATTTCACATTTTCAAAACCACAAAATTTGGATTTTCCAAACATTCACGTGCACATCTTCCCCGCCAAGCAAGGGCGTTTGCATTTACTCAAAGACCTTTGCAGGTGGCTTTTGACCTCATCGACACATTTTCTAGTGAAAAATGGTGGGCAATAACAAGCTTGCTATCATGGAAAACCAAGAAGTGGTTTTATGGGGTCCGTATTTAAGCTTCGTGTGTACAATAACATTGCCCGCTGAATGATTTGAGTGGAATTGTTAACATGAGACAAAGGATGAACATTATGTAAATTGGCATTCTATCATGGGGTGATTGCAAGAAATATTTGTATTATTTTCTGTCCCCTTAACTACCTAGAAGTGATTTTTGGCTTCTATCTTTTGCATACCAAGTCATTTTGAGTTAAAATTTCAAAAGAAGGTACATGTCATAGTCGCAAACCTTCCATAATATTTACGGTTTTTCTTAATTTATTTTACTATTTTTAAACAACCCCCAAATAGGTGTTTACCTTGTCCATTTTGGGGGTTTTAGTACTATTTTGGGTCCAAAAAAGCAAACCTCATGCCACAAATCAAGGAAGTTGTTCATCATAAAACTTTGCATGGAAGTGTAGAAAGGTTCTTGGAAATTGTGAATTCTTTGCCTTCCACATGCTCTCAAAGTGGGCATCCTTTGGTCAAGCATTGGAGAAAGAAAACAAACTTCCCCAAAAACTCAATTTCATCAATTCAAGCGTCTCAAATAGAGCAAAAATGGCCATTTTTTGTTTTGTTTTTTGGGTTTTTTTTGTAATTACTAAAATTGAAAACATGGCAGCCTAGAAATTTTGATAATTTCTACTCCACATGCCTGCATAGTACTCCCTACCATTAATTGGCACTACATAGTACCACTGACCACTGATATTGTTTGAAGATGTGAATATTTTTTTCATCCATTCATTGAATTGCCATTATTGATAATTGGTTTTCCTAAATGACATGCCAAATGCCTTGTTCCCAATAGATTTGGGATGGGAGGGACAGTTTAAATTTCTACTACAAAGATGTTGTGTAGTACTTGCAATACTGATAGCACTACCAGTACTACACCCTAAAAAAGGCACTTTGAGACAAAAACATGAAGTCTTTCTTGCAATCAATCCATGTGGAGTTGTTAGAATAGCAGCAATACCTCCCCCTCTTAAATGGACTGATCTTGCTTTCAATTTTGAATAGTGACTAACTATTAAAACAAACTTTGTGTACGAAGAAATTACTCAAAATCTGATAAACATTTATTTTAAAAGCTCCCTTTAACATGACCGAGCTCCAGAAATAGTGCTCACATGATAAAACTAAGCATATTCCTTTTATCATCAGGTTTATCAACTATGATCCTTCCCTCCCTCCCAAATGTTTAGAATTAATAGCCGCTGGGTAACTAAGAGAGCAAACAAGCAAAGTAGAAGATTTTATAAAGTTAAGAAAATCACTTGTGAGGCGGATGGGGTGGCTGGACAGTACAGTGGGAGCAATGATCCTGGGCATGGCAAATGTCAAAGCCAAAGCAAAGGTGCGATGCAAAGGGCACAGAAGAAGCGGCTGTGTGGTACAAGAGCGAGGAGGTACGGAGGCGGAGGTAAGCAGGCCTCTCGACGAGGTATGCAAGTGACTTGACAAGGTACGCATACACGACAGGATACGCAAGCGGGATAGGGCTCCCAACAAAGTCCGAGGCGGCAAAAGGATGACAGGCAGGTTAGGACAAGAAGGTAACTCTAAATGCAAACTACTTGACATTTAGAGTGATTGAGGTAAAAGTGCAGGTAATACTATTGGTAACACAACACTAAATACCATTATTAATGTAGTAATCTCCTCCAAATGTGAGCTAGATGGTAGGAATAGGGGTAGGGCATTCTTGGAATGGCCATAGCATTGAAAAGTTGAAATTTTAAACAATGTGGAGGAGTCTTAAATTATGAACATGGATTTGAGATTAGATAGCCAAAAGACTCATCATTGATTGATATGTAAATCACTTGTTTCTTCAAAATAAAGTATGAATTTATAGTTTTTAAAAGTCTCTTATCATATATGTAGTTTAGCATTCAAAAAAAGTAATAATAATACCTCGCAATACACCTAATTCATAAACACAACAAAGCACAATTCTCATAATTTAGTTGATTCCCAAAAATAGAAATGTTTTAACATACATTCTACTCTCACCCACCATTCAAATAAAATACATGCTTTAACATTCATCTAGTATACAAAAAAAAACATAAGTGTTTCACCATGCATCTAGTATTGTGTTTTCTTTTCCTATGTGATCTTTATCATATGTAGTTTTGAATTTGTACGGTGACAATTATAAAAAAACTAATATAACTTATCAAAATTTTGACTTTTTTTTCAATGTAGAACAAATTCCTAAAAGCTCAAAAAGCGCCTTGGGCATTTAGGAGTTAAGCGCAACTCTTAAAGTAGACACGTCTATTTCCAAGCGGCACCCAATTCTGCACCCTAGATTTGAGGGTTTCACCATACACTATTGAACCCAAAGTGGAGCAATAAACACTACTTGCACAAGCAGATCCTGCCACATATCATTTGCTAAGTTGGTTAAAGAGTGTTGGGATTGGGAGTTGGGACTATCAAGTGGTGTTATAGGAGCACTTTCAAGCAATTTCAAGATGAGTCTAGAGTTGCTTTTAGGGACCCTATGAGTTGTAGCTTTGCCCTTTAATATGAAGTATTCCATACTGCATTTTTCCAAAAAATGACGTTCCATGATAGCTTGTTGAAAGGCTAAACCTATGGATTTTTTCCCTGAATTTTCTGCACTAGAAGAAAACTACGTTGAAACCCACTAAACTATGTAGGGTGGTTTGTGTTGAGTTCCTAGTTTCCAATGCAAAATTCTTCAAAACAACGCATAATTTTGTGGAATTGCAATGCAAAAATTCATTCGATTGCAAAAATCCGCGTTAGAAACTAGGAACTCAACACAAACTATCCTACATGGTTTAGTGGGTTCCAACTCACCTTTCTTCTAGTACCGAGATCTCTTAAATACTCAAAAATGGGTATGTCCACCTTAGGGTTCTTCTTTCTAGCAAAATTTTGCCTAAATCTTACCTTAGATAAGCTCTAGCGACCAATACACTACAAAATTTGTGCAAAAAAGTGGATAAAATTGTCACATTCCAACACCTATTTGCCAAATTTTGGATGAAAGTCGCTTATATAAGTAAACTTGTTGAATGAACAAGCGCAAACATTCATTCAGTCATTCCAATTTTAGCCAATTTTTCCTTACTTGCCTGCATTCTGGGGTGCCAGTCGGTCTACCCTGACAAAAACAAAAACAAAAAACCCCTAGTCTACCCTAGTCCCGGCTCGCACAGAGCCTGCTGAGAGTGACGACGTGGCCAGAACGCTGATGTGGGGCCCACAAACAGGCTATACCCGGTCAGTAAGACTGCAAGAGCCGGTTCTGATCCATCTCCGAAAATTCCGTACTAGCCGTTACGCGCTCTCCAGCAGGGAGCACCCCGACCCTCGACCCCCGCGACCCCGCCAAACACCACATGCCGCGCTCATTTGAATCAAACAGCCAAAGGTGCGGATGCGTAAGAGCTGCTAAGACTTAGAAATTATCACGATCTCCTCTTCGATGTGAGAAAACGCCAGTAAGTTATGTGCTGTGAGCTCAATGGCACGGCCTAAGAAGGCCACTGCGGGACGCAAGGCGCTGGTGAAGAAGGATGCAAATGTAGTCGAGTCGAAGCCTGCTGAAGCTGCTGCTGCTGTTGATGATGAAGTGGAGGATTTAGAGGAGCAACTGCGTATTGTGAACCTCGTTTGCAATGCCGTGGACCAGGAAGGTGAGCGCTCTTTCTCCCTCTCTCTCTGTTGTAGGTAGAAATGGCATTATAGTGTTGAGAAATAACTACATACGGTTCTTAGAGCTGGTTGACAAGCTTCGGACAAAGACATATTGTGCCGGTATTGTGAACCTCGTTTGCAATGCCGTGGACCAGGATCGAAGGTGAGCGTTCTTTCTCCCTCTCTCTCTCTATTTTAGGTAGAAATGGCTTGTGACTGTTGAGAAATGGCTACAGACGGTTCTACAGCTGGTATGAAATTATTGCCATTTGACAAGCTTCGGACAAAGATATGTTGCGCCGGTATTGTGAACCTCGTTTGCAATGTCGTGGACCAGGAAGGTGAGCGTTCTTTCTCTCTCTCTCTCTCTCTCTCTGTTTTAGGAAGAAATGGCATTAGAGTGTTGAGCAATGGTTACATACGGTTCTTAGAGCTGGTATGAAATTATTGCCATTTGAAAAGCTTCGTCAGTTCGACAAAGATATATTGCGCCGGTATGCTTGGTAGGTTAACAAGAGGTTGCGACTCTTTTCTTTCGCGAACGTTACGTATCGATCAACATTGAAATTAAGATCATAGATGGATGCGAACGTAGTTGAGTTGAAGCCTGTTGAGGCTGCTGTTGCTGTTGATGACGAAGTGGAGGATTTAGAGGAGCAGCTGCGTATTGTGAACCTCGTTTGCAATGCCGTGGACCAGGAAGGTGAGCGTTCTTTCTCCCTCTCTCTCTGTATTAGATGTGAATGTAGTTGAGTTGAAGCCTGTTGAGGCTGTTGTTGCTGTTGACGATGAAGTGGAGGATTTAGAGGAGCAACTGCGTATTGTGAACCTCGTTTGCAATGCCGTGGACCAGGAAGGTGAATGTTCTTTCTCCCTCTCTCTCTCTCTGTTTTAGGTAGAAATGGCATTAGAGTGTTGAGCAATGGCTACATACGGTTCTAGCTAGAGGTGGAATGAAACTATTGCCATTTGATAAGCTTCGTCAGTTCGACAAAGATATATTGCACCGGTATTGTGAACCTCGTCTGCAATGCCGTGAACCAGTGGAAATCGCGTAAAACTGTTGAGAAATGGCTACATACGGTTCTCGAGGTGGTATGAAATTATTGCCATTTGATAAGCTTCGTCAGTTCGACAAAGATATATTGCGCAGGTATGCTTGGTAGGTGACCAACAGGTTGCGACTCTTTTCTTTCGCGAACGTTACGTATCGATCAACATTAAAATTAAGGTCATTGTAGTAATTTGTTGTAAACGTTTATAGTCTCTATCTCTCTGCTTGAACTATAAGGAGAAGAATAAAATTATACTTGCTGATGTTGACGTCAGGATTTTTTCACGATGCTTGCACCACGCTTTGAGTAACATGTAGTACATGAGAGGAAAAAGGCAACCAAGGTAGAGGCCGTGTGGATCATTACTGCGTTCTACTCTTCGTCAGTACAAATTTGGTGAATAGTTAGGGGTATATTTTCAGTGTTGTACAGGTACGGACAAAGAGTTAAGTGTATTTTTCCAGGTGAAATGTATAATGAAAAAGAAACTAAGAGGATTTTCCTTTAGAACTGTGCAATAGGCTTACATTCTAGAGTAAGTTTTACAACGCGTTGCAAGTGTTTTGGTAAGTGCTCGTGTTAATTGCTCGATACACAACGGAAATTGAATGCCTCAATGTCCGTGTTATTTTGTTTTATTCGAGGATATTGATGTCGTTCGGTTCAGTTATCATGTTTTATATGTGCATATGAGGAAGCTTACATGCTAGTGTTCTTTCCTTTGAAGTTCTTATTTTAATCACATGCCCTGATTCATCTGATAATTGTAGTGGAGTCAAGATCAGCGGCAATACTCGCCATAGGGGATGGCCACATGGCGAGTGCTACCACTCAATTGCAATTGCTGATTTCCAAGTTTCCGGAGCACATACGGAAGATGCCTATGAAGAAATTCTTGAAGGAGCACTGTCCCAATACGAAAGCCAACACTCGGCCTGACGGGACACTGTCTTTTGATCTCTTGGTGGAGGACGCAGCCGCCCTCACGATGGGCGGGTCACAACTGCCCGATGGAGGAATTGTCAACTTCAACGCTCTGAATCTCAACACTGGCTTTGCATCAGTTAGGAATACGCCGGGCTTTGCGTCTGTACGAAATACGCCAGGCTTTGGGTCTGTAAGAAATGCCCCTGGCTTCGTGTCTGTTCAGAATACCCCGGGTTTTGGACAATCGCAAACAAGTACGCTATAACATTGCATTCCCTTTTCAGAATGAAGTCTTTCTTACTTAAAATGACGGAGTGGCAAATATGCTTGCATTTCTGACTAGTTTTGCAACATTACATATGTGAATTCTCGAAAGAGGGAAGGGTATCTGAAAGGATCTTGACAAATAACTTTATACGTTAGTTCTCTCATTTATTGCCACATGTGCATTCTGTTTCGACATGGATCCTAAGTTTACTTGTAAAGAGGATCATTTACAGTCCCCACCCATTTATGAACTCATATATGGATAGTTTTTAGTTTGACTGCGGAACTTTCAGAATCATCACGGATCAATTATAGAATGACGTGAACAGACCGGTGTTGTTCCAAAAGTCAGTCTTTGCCATTTTTGCCATACAGGATATCGCAACCTTCGATGCAAATTTTTTTATTTTAAGCAAACCATTTATTGTTTGCAGTGACGGGTTGTTTTGGCGAAGGTGTCAGCAACAAATTAGCTGATCAGGTACTACATCTTTCCTTGTTTGATTTTCGTTTGGCAAATTTCCATCACCTCAAGCATTCGGTGAAGCATTTTGAAGTCGATCTTTCAGTTTGTTTACGCGTACTAACATTATGCTCACATTTGTATACCACAGAAGGGCATAGAACAGTATAGCTGGGATGAGTTTCTTACTGCCTATCGAATGCAGTCTGCAATGAAAGGCCCGTCTGCCTGGGACACTCCATCTTTACGAACACCGGGGATGGTAAGGTTCATTCGTTATCAGCAATGAGATGATCTTCAGATTGAATACTACTCGTAACCTAATCTGAGCTGGAATTGTTACTTGACATACTATATACTGCTGATATTGCTTTTTTTTTTCTAAGCACCGTTTTCTGTCAATTTTTTTTCTATTTAGACCACCCTGTTTTCTATCTCTATATATATATTTTCGCTAAATCGGCTTATCTCATTTGTGGTCTCTGAGCAGTACCAAATTAGTGGGTCCTAACTTTATCTGATCGTGGCTGTCTGTAGAACTGGAGGGACACTATGATCACTCGAAACTTCACCCCCATGACGGAAAAAATCTTTCCTTCAATGCTACCATCGCAAACTGGTAAACCTTTCTTCCTATGGAAATCCATATGCACGGGTGGTATTGGTTTCTAAGACTATGATCATACTAGTTCACGTACAATTTTCACAGTGGGGCATTGATTCTCAAGTGCCCTAACGAAAAATAGAGTCTACTTCTAACACTTCTAGCCAGAATTCGGAAATACTTAGTTACAGTTAGAAAATATACAATATGTTTCTTATTCCGATTGATATCTGTAATAGACTTTCCTAAAAGCTTCCTGAATAATTTGTTTAAACTCGCATAGACATGATATGGAAGTGGCCATTCTTGACCATTTAGGCACTTCCAGAGTTCCAGCTTAACCCCTTATCGCCGGCAGTTCTGAGAATACACGGGAAACGGGCTCAATTTCATCCGCTTAGGCCATGAGGGGTTAAATGTGGAAAGGTGGTTCCAACTTATATTGGTCATAGCACTAATGACATTCAAGGGGCACATCATGTTATTTCCGTCTAGTGGTAACTTTTTATAATTTGATTACTGTATCTCTAAGTAAGTATCGAGAAGCGTAGATATGCACGTCAACTGATGTGAAAGAGGCTTTCTCAGCTCGATAATAGCAAGTACTTACCAGATGGTTAGTTTCCTTTGTTGAACATGACAATGAAAAATACGTTTGTTTGCAGGTGATACTCTAGTGGGAAGATCAAAGCGGAAGGCGACCACTTCTCGTGGACTCCGAATGTAGGAAGATACATTTCTTATTACGGTAATATTTGGCAGCACGTTTTGCTCTAACTGAGAAATATTATGTCTCTCTGGAAGAGCAACCTGTAGATCACTAGCTCTTCCAACATTCTGCAGGTGTGTGCTTTTAAGTTACTGTACTGCTACTTTGGTTCTTGTGACTTGTATTTGCTTCCATAAATTTCTGATCGTTAGAATTGTCCTGTAGCTAATTATATAAAAGCACTGTACCTTGAACTTTCTAGATTGTTTTATTATGTGGAGAGTTGTGTCGTATGATTGCATGTCTGAAGAGCCCTGAATATCCTGGAAATACAGAAGCAATCTACTTGTAGCATACACAACATAGTTTTTTTCCTGGTTGTAAGGCAAATCAATTGTATCTGTACAAAACCTAAAAGTCGTTGTTTTTGACACTTACTTCTTTACAATACTGACACCTTACTGTCAAACAAATGTTACAAGTAATCTTAGTTTCCGACACTTTTGGGTCAAATTAAGTAAAAGAATTTAAAACCAGTGTAAAAAATATTTTACAATAAAACTCAACTAAGGCATTTGGAAGTCTGTTTTTTTGTTTGGGACACTTTCGTCTACCCAATTGTTCTCTTGCAAAGGCTGGTTGAAATTTAAATCCAACCTACAATTTTTGAAGTCCTATCTCAGGATTGGAATTTGGGTCTTCAGAACTTCTAGCAAACTACATGTACTGTCCATTAAGTTATATACTATTTTTTGTTTATGCAAAAATGATGTGTGTAAAGTATTTCTACCGCTGATTTCTTTATTGGACCTCTCAACTAATTTTCCTTGTAACTTGATATATAGAAAGAGAGGAGGAAATCCAATCGAACTCAAATTGTTGAAATAAATTTGGATTTCTGGAATTGAGTGTGAATCTAACCGCCAGCAATCCTCAGAAACCTACTTAGATTCTCAGAAGATTGATAAAGAAACCGGTAAGTACTTTGTCATTTGATATATCTGAAGACTCGATAGTGATTTTGAAGGCACTTTTGATACTTTTTATCATTTTCTCTACCTCTTTAATTTATACTTTTGACATTTTACTTTGACATATTCATGCAACAAAAGAGGATGTCGATACGTCTTTGTCGAATTATTGTAAATTTTGTAATAGCCCTTTTGTTTCTGATGCCTCAATGTCAAAGCAGTTTCAAAAAATGTACCAAACAATGTATAAAACATTGAAATCCGTTTGAACTATTAATCTATATTTTAAGAGTTGCCTGTTAGCTAGAAGAGTTCAAACATTGTGATCTTCATTTTCAAACCAAGTTTTCAAAAGCACATGACAGTGTTGCATCTTAACAAACTACTTGACAGGAGAAGCTCCTTATCTTAAGCTCTTAACCCCTCAACGCCCTAGCAGCAGAAATTTGGTTGCATTTTCTATGTACTTCGTGATACCCGGGGCGTTGAGGGGTTAAGGATGTAGGAGAACTCTAGATTCTAAAAATTGTTAAGATAAGTTGTAAAGCATAATCTAGAAGAATACTTACATGAAGGCTTGTCGGCTAAAGTTATGTGCTATAATTCATAAGGGAGTAGGCGGACACCCCAATTGCTATGTGGATACCCCTCCCTTAGCCTAGCTTATTAAATTTGAGATTATTATTACACTAAAATATGAAATAAAATTAAAGTAATACTTTAGGGTACATTTGCATCTACAATTGTTGTAAACATACAACAAAGAAACCTCATTTGTAACACAATCAAAGAGTTCAACTAGTTGTTCTCTTCATTTATTGATTTAGCTCTTGACCATGTCACAAATGAGCCATATTTGTTGTATGTTTGTAGCGATTATAAACACAAATGTCCGTTTAAGTATTGCTTTGATTTTATTTCATACTTCAAGGTAATAATAATCTCAAATTTAATAGGTTAGACTAAGGGGGTGTTTGCATAGCAACTAGGAGGTGTCCACATAGCAACTAGGATGTGTTTGCCTAGTCACTCCCATTTATAAAGTATATTCATACAGTTGAATTTAATATGTAATCTCTACTATTTGCCAATAAACACTGAAATGGACAACTCAAAACTCCCGCCAGGATTGAACATTGGTGTGAGAATTAGTAATTTTCACCAAAATAATTCCTCTATGTTTACAAATTTTAACTTAACTTTTAGTAATTTTGAAGATAATTAGTCAGAGTTTGTTGATGCCATTATTTTTGAAGGATAGTTACTTGGATGGAAAAAGTGAGTGCATAAGTTGAAACAAGCTTATACTCATTGAATTCTAGAATAATTGCAAAAAAGCTTTGAAAATTGATATAGAATAAACGCCACACAATCAAGCACAAAAACCTAGGGACGTGGGTGAGACAAAAGCTCTTTGCACAAGGGAATTCTTTGGCTTTGTATTTGCCGAATAACCCCTAAATGCCTAGGCGGACTAAAAACATCCATTGCGTACCAAAAAGAGTTTTGCAAAATGAAAAAATATGGTTTTTTGTCTAATTTTTTACAAAAGTGATCATAAACACATGATCCATTGTGGAAGGTACAAAATTACCTCATTAGATGTACTCATATTTTTAGGTAACCCAAATTGTGAGAAGATTCAAAGACATGGTGTAAGGTCCCATGCTACTCTTCTTGTAATTTCCATGAGGACAACATGCATTATTGACTTTTGCAACTTCTCAAAACAATATTAAAATGGGTGGGCACTTGTAAAAGCACTATAGAACATTGTGGAACGAGGGGTTGGTTACAGTGACTAGTGATTAGCCCAGCGTTTAAAGATTAAGCAAAATTTGCATATAAGGTCAACAGTGGGTCCATAGCATTTTTTTACACACTAAGTCAACAACAATGGGTCAAGGCCACAATATTTTTTTCTAGCAAAATGGAACTAGTTCTTGCTAGTTGTGACAAATTTAGGCCAATGTGGGCTAGTACCTCCATTTATTACATTATAGAATGTGGACAACAAAGGGCTAGCAATTTTAAAAAATGTCATAGTCAAGACTAATACAAAGTGCACAAGTTGTTTCAACTAGTGCTCTTTGCACTAATAGCATTGATTGGCACTAATTCAAGAGACAAGTGAACTTGCAAGATGCACTAACAAAATAGTTCACATTGATTTAGGTTGTTTCAACACATCAATGGTTACAATGTTTAAATACTACCTTCTATAGTGTGGCTCACAAAGTCAAAATTTCAAGGAAATTTTGCAAGCTCACATCTTGAGGTTAGAGAGTGAGAAGGATGATGCATTATGAAAATGTTGCTACTTAAAAGGTTTCAAAAGGTTATGGCTAAAATCCTACTTAAAAAAGAAAAACAAACAACATGCATGACACATCTTCATACTAATTAGACATAATTCATCCAAATTAGTGTGAAACATTTTTGTACTATTCAGAGTCACGCACCAATTGGAATAGCAACTATTATAATCTATTGTAATAATGATTGCACTAGTAAATTATTAACATCAGCTGTAAAATATTAACATCAGCTGCCATCTACTATACCATTGCAATGGAATAGTTTCGGACAAGTCTTTTGACAACCTTGGTCTAGGCATCATAAATGCATTAATGCTTACCAGTACAGTATTGGACTTTTCTGGAGTAGGTGAAATAAGGTAGTGGATGAATTACTCGTATACTAAGTTAAAGTAAAAGAGAGATATTCCAGATTCTTCACTAAAGCTTCATATCCAGAACTATACCTGACAAAAATTTCCTAAAACCCGAGTAAAAGAGCAATTAAATCTGACAGACAAGATCACGCGAGAACAGAGTCAACAGACTCGTCGCCACTGAATAAAACAGAAAAATGTGAAGGGATAACTTAGTGGAACTTCAGACAACGTTAAACCCTAAAACAGACAATGCCCATTGAAACATCATCGCTCATACTCAACTTCAGAAGCGCATTGCAAATGTAGAGATACCAATGCAGGTCTCTTGAACTCCAAGAAAGCAAGTAGAAACAGAGGGTCATATGAGAGCATTGCTCAGATGAAGCTAAACATGCTGAAAAATATAATCCCTAGCACACATTCAAACTGACAACCCCCTGCATTTGATTTCCTTAAGATTAAGGTAGAAGCACCCAAAAGTGACACTTACTTCAGATGTGGTAATTTGGAGGGTCTTTTGAGAATTTAATGGCATGGGCTTGTTAGGAAATTGATACAGATGCAAGCAAATTTGTTTTTGAAATTTTTTGAGATTGTATGAATAAATTATAAATTGTTGAAGATAACTCCCTAGAGTGACCTATTGTGGACACTAGACCCCTCAAAAATGACAACAAAAAGATCATGTCACATCCAATCATAAACCACCACCTATACAATTTATGTTCCCTTATGTTGACTTGCGTATCTCATTTAGATGCATGTGTGTCTTGTTTGGGTGCATGAGCACTTATTTTTAGGTTTATTTGTGCTTAGCTTTAGGTTTATTTATAGATGTCACTAAACGGCTAGTGTCACTTTTGGGTGCTTGTAAGTTCTACCTTAGTAGGTGCACTTCCGAAATCTCACGAGCACAAGAGAGACTAAAAAAAGGCGGGAGAACAAGCAACACCAGGATATAGAATCGCAGACTGGAATAAACTAGAGCATCCTCTGAAGCATAATTAGTACAAAATTCGATATCCATAAAGTAAGACCATGTGCCGTAGTAGCAGGTTTACTACCTTGCAATTGTGAAATTTTGCGGTACTAACCGAGTAATATTCTGCTACCACACAGAGAGGAGACTAATGTGATTTCAAACTCTCCCTCAAAAGATAAATTCTCAATGCAGAAAGGCTACCTTGTAAAACTATCAAATATGGAACAGAATGAGAACAGTTTCATCAACAACATACCAGACTTAAACTTAAACGCTGTACAGTTCGTTGATCTCGGTCGAGATTTCTTCCTCCTTGGCACGTCCATACACATCAATGCTCAAATCCTGCTTAATGTTGTCCGAGTCGTTCACGACGGTCTCGGCGTTCAAGACACGCTTGTCCTGAAGGTTAAAATTATAATCCGACTTGACACCGTCTCGCGGCACCAAATGCAACAGATTCTGTTGCGGATGATCCCGTTTCCACGTGCGCGAGGCACACCTCGCCCTAAAATTGAACTCGTCACAAATATTGGCAGTCTGCATCTCCGCCGGCAACAAAGACATATCCTCCTTCAAAGCAACGCCAAGAGTCGTGGCCGTGACACACTTGTAACACGTCACCCCGCCATTCTCCATGCACTCCAGCGTTCCCGCCGTCACGGGCTCCACCACCATGGCATCCTTCAGCTTGCCGTTGTCGTCCTTCCGGAAACAATGCGCTAGGCCGAGGACAATGTAGTCGTCGTCACTCCAATCCGGGTCTTGTCCGTGGACGTCACTCGCAGCTCTCGTCACAAAGTTCCTCTGCTGTTTGTTTCCTAAAGATTTCGAGAAAGCTTTTAGTTCTTTGCCGAGAAATGAACTCGCACTTCGGCATCGCACCTGCACGCCGCTTGACGACGCGCGAGTTGATGATGAGGCTCTGTGGTGAAGCGCTCCGACGTCCATCGAGGTGGAGATCCTGCTCGCAGTTGCGGCCATGGTGGTTGCCATTGCGAAGAAGCTCCTCGAGTGAAGCTTGCGATCGAGCAGGTCGTGAGCTTTGCAAAATTGCGACAAGAGAGAGAGAGAAAGTGTCGTAAAAACAAGCTCCTTTGGGGAAGACGAGAAAATCCTATAGAAAGATAGGATAAGAGGCTCGGCTGAGAACCGGTGAGGAGAAAGGATATCATGAGGGTATACACTCGGGTATGCACCCGGGTATACGATACTGAAGTTTGGGAAAATTTCATGGATACCCCTCAAGTTTGCAGTATTTACATGGGAATTAGTAAGGTAGGACCACCCATACCCGATCATTTAACCCCGAGCGTCCCACAACCTCAAATATTGCTTTTCACAATTGAAAAAGTTTTATGTTTGACTGTTATAATCTTTTCATCAATAAAGACAGAGTATGTGTCCTTTTTTCCTATACTTCTGGGCCTATGTCCCCTACCAATCAATACGGCTAGATTTTATGAATCTTGCCTGTCATGACAAATTAGTTAGATTGAGTGTGACTAGGTCTGCATTTTGGTGAATATGGCATGGGGGCTCAGGGATTAACCCCTTAATGCCCAAGCGATCAGATTTGGGTCTTTACAAAACTTTGAAGATGAATAAACATTATCAAATCATTATTTTTTGTATTTTTTTCAATATAAGTTTGTTTTGAAGTCCACTTTCAACATTAAGAATTTGATTGTGAAAATGAAAGTTGATGATTTTTCTACTCAAAATTTTGTACAAGGGTGTCTAGTGCAATCTTGAGTTTTATAGTGTTGAAAGATCTTGAAAATGAGCCTCAAATACACTAGAGCTTGGAGAAAAATCATTGTGACAAATCCATTTAAAAAAATGTAGGAGTTGGTTTTTAGAACTTTTAAATTGATGAGAGTTAGACATGCAATGACCTTAAACCTCATATTTTTTTGGTGACCGACTTTTAAGATTTGACATGTGAAATGAGGATTAGAAGACTTTAAGTCATCCCGCCTGGATAACTTATTGCATTTTAGATTTAGTGTGTGGCATAATATAAGGAGGGGTTTATTCCTTTCAGCTAAAAATAATAACAAATTAGAACTAATAAAGGGTACATTAAAAGGGCTACATTCAGTATAAGTAATATAGGGTGAGAACAAACTTGGGATATTAATTATTATTACAAGTAATGAAGGGACCAAAGACGTGGGGAATCCTATGGCGGTTACTGTATTTGACAAGGTGGTATATGAGGTGCCAAGTGTTATTGGATGAAAAATGAGAGTAATGATTGCAGGAATGACTATGAATTTTCTTGCGTAATACATACATGTACATGAAGATTGTTCACTTGCTTTGATTTTTAGTTTAGTTACTTATGCATTCTGGAAGTTATATCATAACATGTTTTTTTAAAATATGCTCTTTGTTTTGTGTATGGATTATTTCAAAGTAAAATAACATAAAAAAATTATTTATATTATTGAGTTTTTATGGGATTTGACAATGCATACAAAGGTTGTGAATTGATTTTCCATTCTTGGTGTATTCAATTCTTGGAGTTGTGACTTGGGGGGTTAGTGTGTGAAAAAAATAAGGGGATAGGTGCAAACACCAAATATTTTTAGGGGTATTACTTTTATTATGATTTCAAACACGCTATCGTTCTATAATTTCCTACTTTGGGTTATTAGAGAAGGGCTTGCATTACTTATAATTCTAAATTGATATGAATATATGATATGATAATTTAGGTATAAAAAATTGTACTACAATTTTTGTCCTACATTAAATTTTTTTCAATTTTTTTTCCCTACTAATGAGTACTTACAACTAGAACTTAACAAAAAAGTGTAGTCAATACTACTACTGTATGTTCAGTAGAAATTGTCAATGACACTCATTTACTAGGAAGCTATAAAATTATAGAACACTTTGAATATGCCACTCACAAGGCAACATCATTCAATACTTTTGGCCAAAAACAAGAACAAAAAGGAGGGTATCCTAGATCTAAGTTTTTTTTTATTGAAGTTATTTTTTTATTCCCTTTAGTAGTTTGAAGACATGTCATGGAATTTTTGTACCCTATAGTATAAAAAAGCAAATTATAGTTTTTATCTCAAATGTTTTTTAGGCACCCTATCATTTGTTTGCACATAGTTTTTTGCTGCTACCATTCATTGCCCTCTTTGAGAATTGTGACCATATTATATAAAACTTGAATCCCTCATTGCATGCTTGCATTTATGTTGCAAAAATGTCTTGCAAAAATTTTAGACAAAATTGGCCCCAAAGTAATCATTTTAGAGAATTTTTGGATGCTTTAGCATTCTAATTCATAGTACTTATAAAATATTTGCACAACCCCTATTTGTCAAGGCTAATTCATTAATAAAAATTCCTACTACCTAATGTTTTTGCTTACCCTATTTTACATGTACCAAAATACATAATATTTCATAAACCCTATAATAGCTCTACATATTATGTAAAAAATTTACTCTTTGAAATACATGAACCCAACTTTTTAACTAATGTAGTTTCTAAACAATGACCAGTAATGGCTAGTAATCTAAATAAGCTTAATGAAAAGCAAGGAGTAGAACCTTCTTGGGCTTCAAAACTACCTTGACTCCTAATGTAAAGCAACTCAAGGAGCAGTTCACACTATGTCTAAGATTTCAAGTACAGAGGTTCTCAAAACGTCAACTCACAACTTTATTGAGTTGTAAGGGAAAAACTAAAACAAAATAAAATAAATGATGGAACCCTAAAGGTCCCAAGTTTTGAAGCAAATTCCCACTTACTTGACACCGAATTTCCAAAAAATCCTACCATGTAGGCATTCTAAGTAGATCAAGACTTTGGAAGTGGCCCGTAGTGTGAGTTTATAAATTTTCAGCATCTACACTTCCAACCAATCAAATTTGAACTTGACTAAGATGACTTAAACGAGTAAGAATACTTTAAAATGCACCATGGATAAGAACTTGATGTTTGGACAAAGATTTCAGCGTAACTTCTAAAAGCCTAAGCCTTTTTTTAAAGTAAATCACTCAAAACTGCCATTTACAGTTATTTGATCCTGAAGACCATTGTGTTTTGTTTTTTACCTAAGTAATTGTAGAATCTTTCCAAGATTTATGGAAGAGAACATAGTAAAATTTGTGTGAGGTTTATTTGTAAAAATAGAGAGATCTGATCATTTGAAGTTAAAATAGAAGTTGTTTTTTACATCTAAAGCATCAAGTTTAGGTGCTTAGGAAACTTTGAGACCTTGTTGAAGGCAAAGATTTTGATTTTGATTTTGATTTTTGGAGAAGCTGTGGTCTAAAGTTAGCTTCAATGTCCTATTTGAATTTCTTCTATACCACACTTTCATTGTTTTTGGTGGAAGTTAATTTGCAAGCATGACTCTTGTGCATCAAAAAGTGTGATGAATAGTGTCACCAAAGATCCCATGATAAGTTGCCACATTGGAAAGATGGGCAACAAGTCGAGAATGAAGATTTCCCTTGGGTACTCCCTTAAGCAGTGAGTGCCCTTTTATTAAAATTTCAACATCTAACAAAATCCAAACGTATTTTTGAGCTAATTTCACTTGGAATGCTTTTGTTATACAAATTAGAATTCATTCACTTTTGAAAATTTGTCATTCAAAATGACTTTTGGTCAATACTTGAAACTAAACATTCTCATTGTATTAGGTGGTAGTTCTTTGACTGTTGCATTGTAAGCTCATTTGTGAAAATGTGATCATGAATTTGGAAGGGGAGTCATTGGTTTCGAAGTAAAAACAACAAGTAAGTTACTAGAGCATCATAAGTGGTGGTTTCCAAAATTTGCACTCAAAAGTTGCAAATTTTCATAACAAGTTTCAAGCAAATTTTTGTTTGTTTGTACTCATTTATATTCAATCACAAGTATCTCAACCACTCATCTACATTCAATCACAAGTATCTTACCATCTGTGTGGTTTTCATAGAATTTTTTTTGATACCACCATCTCAAAGCCTTGAAGTTCAAGATCCTATGGTCATAATTTTCTATAAATGTTTGATAATGATCTCAAAACGACAATTCAAAAACTTCCAAAATACCTTCCTAAATTGAGAGACGTACCCTTAGACACTTAAGAGTTAAAACCACAAGAAAGAAGATGAAAATGCCTATTAAGGTAGGTATACCCATTCTTGATTTTTGAACCTAATGTTGTCACTATGTACACAACTTGTTCAATTAAGATCTTAAATCCAGGTAAGCCATAGATAGCTTCTCTATTGTGACACAGAAGATAATAAAATACCTATGGATAACCTAGACTTGAGATCTTAGATAAACACCTTGTGCACATAATGACGACGTTAGATTTAGTGATTGGGAATGGATATACTTAAGTTAAGGCTAGTTACCACTGGTAACCAAAACTGGAGGCCCATCCAAGTTGATCATGGGCAGAGAAAAGAAAAAAATCTAAAATCTGGACAAAACGTACAATTTTTGACAACAAGCTTTGTCTGGTCTAGGGTCCAGAAGGTAATCTGGACAAAATGTACAGTTTTTGACAGCAAGCTCTAGTTTAGGATCCCAAAGATCTAGAAATGTTCAACTTTTGCAAAGCTGGAGGTCCATGCCTAGACCCCTCCAACCCCCCTCCCATGGAAACTAGCCCTAATTAACCCTTGAGTGCCCCAGTGACGGGATCATATTGTTGGGGACCACGACTTGATCGCGCTTTTTTTCTTGATTGGTACAGTGAAAATAGTTGTGGCTAGTCCTGTCAATAGGGAAAGTAGTCCTTTTACGGTCACTTTTTTTGAATATAATGCCGTTAAACCCCATTTTCTCCTAAGCCCTAAAACAACTCCGGGCGCTCAGGGGTTAACCAGTGGAGCTCCAAAATCTCCCAAGTCACTGGTCCCATCCTTTTCATGTGGCGATCAAGAATCACCGGTACTGGAGGCCGCAGATTCCACGGAACCCACAACGAGGAAAGCCTATTGAATCGCGACGAAAGCCTTCCATAAAAATCATCCATTTCATCGAATCGTCCCACTTCCATCCGTCAACTGTCATCCCAACCGTCATCCAGATTCAACCCAGCGGGAAAGAAATCAAACGTGCACACTTCACGACAAAAGGGCCATTCTCGGATTTCGACTGCTCCACGAGTCCACGGATCTCACGATAGAAATCCGCTCTCCACGTTCCGCTTGCCACCCTTCCTCATGCAATCAGTTCCTCCTCGTTGAATTGCACACCAACCCCTCTCCACATTCTCTCTATCATGTCCTACATTGCGCACAATCGCTGAAACTGTGCAGAATTGCTGAGACTGTGCAGAATTGCTGAGTTTGTGGGAGGTGTTCAGAGAATTCGAGAGTAGCGATGGCGGAAACAGAGGAGGGTTCGAATGGCGCGTATGCGCCGTTGGGATCCGGCACCATCGACGAGGAGAATGCCCGGGTGGAGGACTCGAAAGCGATGCTGGCGGAGTCGACGTCCACCTTGAGTGCGTTTCCAGGGAGTATCAAGTACCTGATATGGAACGAGTTTTGTGAACGCCTCTCGTTTTATGGCATGAGGACCATTCTGGCGCTCTATTTGGTGCAGCACCTGCGGTTGAGTGAGAACGAGTCCACGGAGCTCGTGCATCTCTTCATGGTTGCTTGTTATGCCACTCCTCTCTTTGGCGCCTTCGTCAGCGATTGCGTTTGGGTACGTTTCGCTCTAATCTTTACTACAACAACGTGTTGCTGAAACAGTTTCTTAGCATACAGATTTCCTATGAGTTTCTTCTGGTTACAGTTTGTGTAGCATTTTACCGCATGACTCGCTTCGAAGTAGGGAAATGAATAACACTTCAGCTTTGTATGATCGAATCGCGTACGGGTTGGTTTCAAGAGCTTGGAGTGTCGATTTTGAGGGTTTAGGGTATCGAGTGTTGCAGGGGAAGTACCGGACGATCTTGTACCTGTCAGTGGTGTACTGCCTGGGGAATTGGGTGATGGCTCTGTCTGCATTCCCGGAGCCAGATCCAAGCTCGCGCAGGACGCTGTTCTGGTCAACCTCGGCAGCATTAGGTCTGATCGCGTTCGGCACGGGCGGAATCAAACCGTGCGGAGCGGCGTTCGGAGGCGACCAGATTCAGTTCACGCTCCCCGACGGGCCGGTGAAAGAGCGTGTGCAGCGCCGGTTCTTTTCCATGTACTACCTCGCTATCAATGCTGGGTCCTTCTTCTCCACCCTCGCTGGCCCTTACTTCCGCGTGCACTACTCGTACGCGTTCGCCTTCGCTGTGCCGGCGGTGTTCATGATGGGCGCTCTGGTCATCTTCTGGTTCGGCCGCAAGACGTACTACAACCAGCCTCCGCAGGTTGATTCCTAAACCTGCTCAAGCCCAAGTTTTTCTGTTAGCAAATTCAGAACTGTATGGAAATGGAGAAAAACTTCCTACTCGCACCAATGATTGAGTTTTAAAATCTCACACTGAAAAATCATGTTGAGAATCACTAATATTCTGTGATGCACAATGCGTTTAGTAGGGAAAATCATGAGCTACTTTCATAAACAGAGCTTCTGAGAGAATTAGGATTTGATACAGAAGGAATGTCAAAATGAGGCAATAGTTTACTAGAGTAAGCTGCTATAGGGTTGTTGAAATATGTCCATTGCTGTCTGCAGGGGAACGTGTTTTTAGAGGTGGGGAGCGTGGTGGTGGACGCGGTGAAGCTGCGAGAGAGACGATCCGAGGGGGAGCACTGGCTGGACAAGGCGAAAGCCAAGCACAGTGGTGCCATTGTGGAGGATGTCAAGGGGCTCATGCGTATGCTTGTGTTGGTTCTCCCCACGCCCATTTTCTGGTCTCTTTACGACCAACAGTCGTCGAAATGGGTGTTTCAAGCAAGCGCTCTGGATGGCCACGTCCCCTGGTTGTTCAACGTGACCATCCAACCTGATCAAATGCAGGTCTCGTTTCTCTTCCCGTACCTCTATTCGCTTTAGTTCGTTGTTTGCAGTGTTGAAAGCAAGCTCGGTTTCTGCACCTTTTTCAAAATTTCTGGCTTTGGGAGAAGGCCACTAGCTCCATCTACGGTGAAGTGAGAATAGGTTTTTGGACCATGGTCCCTAAGATGAAACAAGCGACACCCCGAACCCCTCTTTAATCTCTTTTACTTGAAATCCTATAAGGATTACTCTTCTCCGTAACACAAATATGTGACAATTGTGCATGATATTCCAGGGTGTCATATCTTTGGAAATGGTCATGTGAAAAGGCTTACGTGTACTCTTCATTGCAGAGACACAATGAAAAAACCTACTAGAGACTTTGAGACGGTGGTGGATTAGGATACTGCTATCATAATTGGCACTTTGCTTCCCTCGAGGCTCCTTGTTCAAAATAAAAAGACAAGAAAGTAGTTTGGTAACGGTTTTTTTTTTGTTTTTTCTTCCGCTGAAGCTGTATTGTTTCGGTTTAGATTTTTGAATAGCAGGATGTGTGTATGTGTGTATGTGCGCAGGCTCTGAATCCCGTATTGATTGCACTGATGATCCCGCTCTTCGACTGCGTGATTTATCCGTTCTTCGAGTCTCGCCGTTTGTCCTTGAGTCCTATTGCCAGGTTGGTGATAGGGATGGTGATGTGCGCCCTGGCGTTCCTGCTCTCTGGCTTGCTCCAGCAAGCCATGGATGGGCCAAGAGCGTCCAACCAACCCTTGTCCATTCTTTGGCAGGTCCCACAGAACGTGGTGATGACCGCGGGAGAAATCATGTTCAGCATCACTGGTCTCGAGTTCGCTTACTGCCAATCCCCGGACTCCATGAAAGCTGTTGTCCAGGCGATCTGGCTCTTCACCATCGCTGCAGGTATGTTTGCATGGTTCTTGATGCAGTTTTGATCACAAAAGCGCCCTGGATTATCTATCAGTTGCTTCAATTACCTCAATTGATTGTTGGGTTGACATTAGCATGACGCTGTTTTACTGCCATTTTAGTTCCTTTCTAAGAGCGGTTACCCTTACGTGCTAACTTTGCAAGTCCCAGCTAGAATACTGAAGAAAGCCTTAAATGTTTGGTCCTAATTCTGCAAGTCCTAGTTCAATGCCAAGTTCTAAAGGGAAAAAGAAATACTCACCTTGAATATTTTATGCAAAAAACCTGTTGGGACTTGGGCTGGAAGTTGGGATTGCAATTTGGCTGCACCAAACTCTTGAGCGAAGTTTTATCCTCTTAGCTCCAAAACTTCCAGCGAATACTGTCATTTAGGCAGTGTGAATTGGCATGTCCTGATTTTCATCTCTTGATCAATCAAATTCTGAGGTTTCAAAGATTTGAATGTGACTTGGGATGTGGGACGGAAGTGTGAACCGCTCTCTAAAAGGTCAAAATTTGAAATGGCATTAAAGAAATGCCATTTCATGTCAATCCATGAAATAACTAATTCCTTACTGAAGCCATGGATAGCAAATGTGATGAGGGACGGGTTGTGTTGTTTGTTTTAAATCTCTGATTGATATTGTTGTGTGGTTCAGAAATTGACGCTTTAAATGTGTTGCTTTTGCTCTTGTGGGATTGAAAATGCAGGCAATTTTGTAACTGTAGCCCTTGTGGCCATCGTTGGAACCAGCTTGTCAAAAGCCAACGAGTTCTACCTCTTTGCCGGAGGTTGCATGGTAGCCATGTTGCTGCTCTTGTGGGGGGGCTCCTCCTTCGTATACAAGACGTCCGCGCCTCTCACCATTGAACCCTCCACTGAGACCCTCATAGTGCATGCTGCCAACGACCGCGTTTTCAGTGGTTAATTTTCTTACTTCATTTAGGAGCCGTGTAACATACCAAGCTGGCCAAATTTATCTCATTCTATTTGAGGTTAAGCCTTAGAAGAAGGGCTACATTAGCCCAAAGCTGCTAGTATACCCTCATTGTATATTTTCATTCAGGCATACATAGTTGAACTATTTTCGAAAGGCTCTTTGTTGAATAGGGACCGAAAGAGGAAGAGGTTTTGTTTCAAGAGAAGCTACGTGGAGGAAGTTCAAATGATTTCCTTACTCACATAGTGAGTTAGTGCTATAGGGACAAAGTTTTTTGTAAGTTAGGTACTTGTTTTTACTAGTCTTAGACTTGAAGTTATTTTTCTTTCTTCATTTTTTGATTTGTTTAGCAAATGGAATTTTTATTTCCATTATCTTCTTGCAATTGGTCATTAGAGTTTTTCCACTACTGTTGGAAATCTAGATCTAGCAAGCTCATTGAATTGTCTCTCTAAGTGAGTCATCGATTGTTGCTACTTTGTACTATAAAGAATTTTACAAGAATCATTATAATTGTTGCAAATCAAGCTTATTAGAATTTTTAATGGGAGAAAATATCTAGATTGGAACTCATTTTCACCATCAAACACTAATTTTCATGGTGCACATATCTATTTTGTAGTACTTGGTGTATACTCTTGCTATTTATTAGGGGTTTCAAGACCCAGGGTAAACAAAGTTTTCTTGAAACGTGTTTCCTTGCAAAATCAGAAGTTTTCTCATGCATAATTGCATGTTTTTATGAGATTAAAAAGCAAGTTGTGCAAAAGTGCAAGTATATGTTCTCTTGCATCAAAATGCAAGAAATATGGGTTCTTTTGTGCGAAAAGGAAGGAACAATTCAAAACAAACCTTAACCCTTAACCCTTAAACGACCACAGGGCTCTGGTGGTGTGCAACAACTTCAATTCATGGGTATTGGTATGCTTTTGTTTTAAGATCAGTACACCAAATTGCAATAATCATGGTGCTGTAGCTAACAGATTTCTATTGTGAGAAAAGATCACCCAAGTTGGAAAGGAGAAAGACAATCTGAGTCGTTGCAGCAAAGGGTAGCTAACAATTTGCAAGGAGAGAAGCAATTAGGGTTTGAGAACAACTTGAGTGGAGAGACGAAGAGCCGAGTGGAAAGCCCAGCGAAGGATTGTTTCTTTGTCATTCTTGCCCTGATCCCTTCTCGATTTATATGTGTCTTCTCACTCGTATCAGCACCATTTTGAGAGGAATTTCTGTGATTAACCAAGTTGGAAGAACTAGAGTTTCCGAATACTGGAGCGATTGCCGTGTGAGTTCGAATGTAGAGTGTTCTTATTGTTCGTGCTCTCATTCCTTCACGTTTTTATTTTGCAATTCATGTGTGTCATCTTACCTGTTGAGCGACCGAGTTGAGAGATTAAGGAGCAATCTGAGTCGCAGAAGGAAGCGTGAAGTTCTCGTTCTTTCTTATCTGTACAAGCAACCGATTTGTGAGGGTTTTATTCGAGGGTTCTAAATCGCGAGGGTTCTTGCCTTTTTCTGTCTTGCATTGGTCTGTTTTTCTTTCGTTGAGAGTATCTCAGGGTTTAGGTGAGCAACCAATTTCGAGAGTTTAAGGTGTCTGAGCAATTTGGAGCAATTTCTAAGAGGAAGCGAGTGAAGGAGTGAATTCGAATTGTTAATGTTTTGATCTTCTTGCAATCCATGTGTAACCCTACTTGTGTAAGTGACTGCGTAGAGTGAATTTTTGCCTGAGAGTGCCACACATTGTAAGGGTTCAGTTCCAGAGAGGATTTTCGTAGAGTGCCCAAGTTACGAGGCCGTTTGCTTTTCCGAGTTGTATTGCTTTCGAATTAAGAGTAATCTTAGGGTTTCCTAGTGTCAACCAATTTGGAGAGGCGAAGGAACTTGCGCGATTTGGAGCATTTAGCCGAGAGACAAGAGAGGTTTGTGGTTTGCAGATGAGAGTGGAAGAAGTCGGAAACGAAACCCTAATGCCAGAAGTGCGAACGACAGAAGAAATCGACCCAATTGGTGAGGTCCACAAGCTGCCAGACGAGGATATGGAGGGGCCGAGCGTAGAAGACGACACCCAGCTAGTGAATCCAAACCTCCACGTTGATAAACGACCCAAGTTAGGAGAGGAGAAGACTGTTCCAATTTTCATCCCACAACACGATTTTCATGTTGAGAGTCTCGGCAAGTTCGACATTCCTGACTTGGGGGAGCAGCAGCAGATCGAGCTTCAGAGAGCCGAGTTGTGGCAATTCGTCCAAGGGTTGCGCAAATAGCCCAATTTGGACGCAAAGCAATTAGAAAATTTTCTACTGGCCTACTCGGTGGCATAGATGAGGAGTAGCGTACGTGGCCAGGTGGTTGAGCTTCATCCGAGGCGCATTGCAGAAGTTTTTCTACTTGCCAACCAGGGTGCATCTGTAGCTTCAGTCTAAAGGGGAGCTTCGAGTGCCCTTGCAGAGTGTTCTCCTCTGGGTTTTCCGTCAAGCGAGTTGGAGAACGAAGAGTTCACTAAGGAGAATATCTTACCAACTTGGCGAGGCTGGGTTGAATTCGTCACGACGCATTTGCTGATAGTGGATAGCCTCGCAACAATCTCGAAGAAGCAGCTCCTTGTAGTGATCGCCGTCCGTAAGGGAGAGCAACTCAACTGGGCGCTGTATGTATCGCAAAGGCTCCACAACCTAGTCGGTGCGTTCAAGAAGAATCCAGTTGGTGAGATGAAGGGCGTTCATTTTATTTCGCAGCTGATTCATCACACTTGTGCAGCCTTAGCAGCAATCGCCAAGGCACCCAAGCTGGATCCCGACGTTGCTGCAGGAGGAGGTCCCAGCTGCGTCATCGACATGAAGTCCAAGTTGGCTGAGGTCTTCGCAGATCTCGACAAATACGACCCCTCCAAACTCGAGGCTCTCAAGGAGGAGAATTTCAAGTTGGTTGTAGAAGTGATTCGCCTCAAGACCGAATTGGAAGAAGCGCAGGCCGAGCGAGTCGAATATGAGTTGCGAATGGCCGCTGAGTACCAAGACATCAAGGATCAGTTGACAGCGGCGAAAACCAACTCGGAGCGACTCGCAAGGAAGGCACAGATGGAGACGAATTTCAAGTGTGAGTTGGAATGCAAAGTGGCTGGCTTGGAAAGGAAAGTTGAAGAACTTGCAGTGCAGCACGAGGAAGACCACTCCGCTGATGACCAACTCGCATATGAGGACGAGGAGGCTGGTTATGAGAAAGAATTCTGGCGGGTAGAGAAACAGGCCAAGTAGGAGCGATTAGCCCTGAAGACTACCGCAACTCGGAAACGCCAGCGAGTGTTGCATGTTGAGGACCTAGAGATGCTCTCTACATCAATTCCTCCAACTGCCAACTTGGAGTATGCGTATAAGTGGGAGAAAGACGTGTTCTTCCTCTACACCGGCTTGTCCGATAAAGAGTACATCTCCAAGGCACGCTTTAAGACTATTTGGACGCGAGCCCTCCAATTGCGCAGCCAAAATTTTTTCACGGAGATTATTGGGCGTGGCGACGTTCTGTTGGAGGATAATGCCTCGGCGTTTTATCTAATCGGCGATTATGGAGCCCGCTGCCTCCTGTTCTACTCCAAATTGGAAGCAGTTTTAGAGGAATGGCGCCAGATTTCAGCATCTTACTTGGGTAAAATCAGAGTCCAAGTTGGAGCGCAACTATTGAAGGGAGTGATCAACGTTACTAAGGCGGCGGCTTCTTCATCCAAGAGCAAAGTACTACCTTCCAAGTTGGAGTGGATGCGAACTTTGGCAAATTTGCAGGCTGCTTTTACCGAGACGGACTAGGTCCATGACCTAGTTGCAAATGTGCAAGGTCGTATAACTCAGGGACAGGTGGTGGATATGCATCCATCAGCATATGCGGCCAATTTGAGACAACGCGCAGTAGGCTAGCGCTCAAATTCAAGACCAACTTGTTGCAAGGTACTCCGAGTTGGGATTTTTCAACAAAATTGAGTTGTAGGCATCCTCAACTTGGTGACCATGTAACTGTCTTATCTGGCGCATTCCACGATTTGGTAGCTTGGACCTTAACCTCTAGGGTGCTGACCACTTCACTCAACGACCGCTACGTGGGCGATTACCAGAGTTTGTTCCAAGAACCAGGGGATGCTCTATTTCCTAGTTGCGAGGTGCTCATGTGCATAGGGAAGGATTTTGCGCACATTTGATGCGACCCAGTTGTAGCCATGCATTTTATTGACCATACTGAGCGTGCGACTAGATCACCTGAGCCCCCACTAGCGGTCACTTTTGATCTCGCTTTTGTCATTGTCTGCGGCGTTACCAATGGCCTAGGGACGCGATCTTATCCTCGATTTGATACAACTGGCCTGACATTCCAAGCAAGTTCAGCACCCCAAACGAGTGTAGCCAAGCATACGGCCAATTCGGATTGAAGCACATGTACAACAAAGATCCGGTATACTATCGAACAGCGATCTTTGCATCAAATTTAGCGACTTGATGCAATGAGTTCCAATTTACAGTTGACTATCAAGTTAGCAGCTTAAAAAGTCAAGACGTAGAGGATGTTTGGAAAGATTCTCTACTATTCGGCATGGAGGATCAGGGTGTTAGAGTTGGTGTGTCAGATGTAGTTCTTGGCAAGTGTTCACTATGTTTTCGTGGGAGACAATTATATAATGTTGGGAACAAGAAAAAAATTGATGACAAATTTTTTTGACCATCAGGTGTTAACTATGGGACAGCGCGCTATCGTGTTGAGAGGAGCGCATCTTAGGAACACGTTGAGTGTCTCATTGCAATTGTACGTTGCTGACTAAAATTATCGTCGGTTTTGATTTTCACTTTTTAAATTTTCAGTTTTCAGTCTTTTATTGGCCTATCCTATGATTGATTTTAAGGGTATAAAGGTCAAAGTATAAATAAGAATTCACTAAATACGGGACGGATAGATCGGAACAGCAAGCACGAGCTGCTATGCGTATGATGAGATTCTAAAATCAAATTCACAATCTGCTAGCCAAAACTCCAGATTGTGAGAACAGAGTAAGTTTTAACCATGTGGCTGTTCAATCCCATTATGTCACCACGACAATAAATATGATTAAATTTGGTTTAACTCAAACTACCCGCAACAAGATTTACAAAATAGAATGGAAATGAATTGATAAATAACTTCTAAAACCGGTTAGGAATAACAAAGCCATATTTCACACATGCATAAAAAATAAATCCAAAATATTCTTTTTGAAGTTTTCATATTTTCAGATCTTTAAATCTTCATGTTTTCATGTTTTAATAAAAAATTTGGAAAATCACAAATAACAGGTTCTAAAAAGATTGCGATCTTCTATCTAATGCCATAGCTCAAAGATCCAAATATTATATATAATAGCAATTTGAAAAACTCTTCTAACCTTCCAAAATACCTTTAAATTTCAACTCAATCTAAGCTAATGTTCAAAAGTTATATAGGTTCAAAATAAAAATTCTTCTTCCTCATTGCAAACTAAACACTATTTTTTTGAACCTCTATAACTTTTGTTTTACATATCATCCATAAAAACGTAATATCAATTTCAAAAGATAATACCACTGTCTACAACTTATAAAATTTTCATTCTAAAATAAAACTTTATCCAAAAGTTCTAGTCAATCAAAGTGTGGGATTCAATTTTTTTTAAAGAGCACCCAAATCCCCAACTTTTACACACTATAACTTCTTTAATAAGATTTCAAATGGAAAGATTGAAGATAATTTAAAAAGCTATAACAACAAGTTATCACTCCTAAAAATTTGAGAAGAAAATTTCATACTGTCCAAAAATTGTAGCTCTTTAAAATTTTGGCATTCTTCTAACAAAAAGGCAGCCACCTCTAATCCTTCACACCTCCATAACTTTCTTTTCCAAGTTCCAAATCACAAATTCAAGAACTTTTTAAAAAACCAAAACTACAATAAACAATCTCTTCAAATCTTGTTGTAAATTGATATACAGATCATAAGTTATGGTTTATCAAAGTCTAAGCCTTTCTTTATAATTTGGCTTTTTAATTTCAAAATTCAAACATTCATAAATTTTGCATCACAATTCCAAATCAAACTTGCAAACTTATTTTGGAAAGATAATCACACAATGGACAAATTTTTCAAATTTTAATTCAAAATCATATATATACAAAAAGTGTTCACACCTCAAAGTATCGGGATTTTTTCTTCTTCTCACTAACATTTATACACTAACTTCCAACATACTGAATAATCTCTCCTCTTTAATTTCAATTTTATCTAAAATATAGAGGTATGACACATCAGTCCATGCTCCTTTTTATCATAATCCCACCATAGATATCAAATTCCTTTTTCTTTTACACTTTTCCCATTTACTTTTAAATCCTAAGTATTTTTATTTAAACAAAAACAAAATATATGAACCTTCCAAAACATCTAGATAAACATATAAAAAAAATAAATTACAAAATAAATACCATCATAAAGTGGTCACGTGCCCTTGCAAGCATATAATAGCGTCAAACGTTTGTCTTTAGTTGCCAAGTTATGAACTTAGTTGGCTGAAGAAGCTATTGTCTCTGGTTGCCCGTCAATCCAGATCGAACCCTATCGGACTTGTCGAGCGGTGATAGTGGCCCACGTCTTGACAGCTAGTGATGCAGGTAATTGACCCAGTCAACCCGCTACCTACCCCTCTGAGCTGTACATGTGACAAGACGGCGCAGCACATTAGAATCTATGTCCGCTCCGCTATCACCATATGATGGTTCTTATCACGACCACTCCTATTGCCTAGACTATTGATTTATTGAAATAAAGACAAACATAATTAAATAATGAGTATCTACAAGATGGAATGATCTCCATCAGAACAGCGTTGCCTTCCTCCGCAAATTGGAGTTCAAGAAGACAAACCCAGATCACAAAAGAAAACAGAAGATACAATTTTCACAATATGTGCATATTTGTAGAGACACAAACAGTTGTTTGTAGGGCTATATAGAATACATTGTTGGTGTAGAAAGTTAAAATTTTATAAATATGTGTTTTTTTCCTACTTTTGGATAGTTCTTGTGTAATTAGTTAGTTTTAGGAGTCATGATTAGATCATAGAGATTCAAAAAATGCTAAGTAGACTAAGATTCTATGGGATTCATGAAGAGGCTAAGGTAGAGATCCAAATGAGTAGGAAAAATACTATAAAAGAAAAGATTTTACAAGTAAGAAAGGACCCATAGCTTGGAGAACGTGCAAGCCAAGTCAAGTTGGCTGTTTTTATTTCATGTTTGCTTGCAAGTATATATAATATTTTTACTACTTGCTATTGTGAATTGTGTATATTGTTGTGTGAAATTAAATGTGTAAAATTTGAGTGGGATTAAGTGTTTATGAATCAATTTGGAATGATCTCATTTGTAAGAATTGCTTGAGATTGAAGTTGTAATGGAAATTGGAATTGATTGGAATGGTTTCAATGTGTGAGAAAGTTCAATTTCAAGTGTGAGAGTTTGAGACTAAAAAAAATACTAGCATTCTGGCCAATTGTAGTATGTGTGTGTGTAAGAATTTTTAATGGAACTTGTATATTGCAAGGAATTGATTAAGTCAATTGAAAATTGATTGTGAGAATAATAAGTCCTACTTAAATTTGATTTGCCGAGTGGGAAGAAATTTTGAAAGATGCTGTTTAATTCTGTTTGTTTGATTTGTGTAGTTGTTATTTTAAATCAAAAGTAAAAACAAAAATATATGTAGAATTCAAATAGGATTTCAGAGTAAGAGAATAAAAGGAAATATTTTGAGTTAGAGTTGTGAGATTAACCCAATTGATTTTTCACGGGTTAAAATAAAAATCTGTTGAGTGGATGAGTTAAATTTAAGTGATTTAAATTAAAGAGAATAAACTAGAAAGTAATGCAAACCAATTTGGAAGAGAAAAGCGGAATGAAAAATCTTGAGTTGATAAATAAAAGTTGAATGGTCAGAAGAACCAATTTAGAAGTAACTGGAGTATTAAACCAAGTTGAAGCAATGATTGAGAGTCTGATCAAAGCGGAATAAGAATGTAAATATTTCAAATTGGATTGAAAGAGCCTCAAAGAAACTTAAAAGCGTAATTAGAAAGTGAAAAAAAAAAAATAAGAAAAATATGTCGAATTGAAGTGAGGATATGAGAGAAGAAAAAAATCCAAATTGGGATTTTAATGAGAGTGATTGAGAGCTGTAGAGCCAATTTGAGAAGTCAAAAAAAAATATTTAAAATTGGAGAGTAAGAGAAGAGAAGATTTTATGTTAATTCCAACTTGGGGAGTGTTTGAGGAGTGGCTGTGAGAGTGATAAAAATCAAATTAATATAAAGATGAAGCTGAGAAACCGACTTACAAATATTGCTGCCAATTGGAAAAGATAAAGAAAAAATTAGAAGTTGGAGAAAGAAAGCTTCAAGATATTGGAGATTAAAGAAAAGATGAAAAAAAAGCCAGATTTAATTATTCTAACTCTACTTGGGCAATTAATTAAGAGTGAAACATCATAATAGCAATTAAAAATCAAGTCAATAATTTGAATGAAAAAAGAATTTCTTACTTGAGTTTAAATACAATTGAAAGAGTCTTGCAAACCTATGAGAAATAGTCTCCTCGATCAAATTCATCCCTAGACTAGGTTTACAACAAAAGTATACCAAATCTTATTTTACAATTTCAAAAAACTTTTGAAATGTAAAATAACTTAACATATATAATATCTATTTTCTGGGGTTGCAAAATACAAAAAAACATGTGATTAAAAAATTTATTATAAAATATTTTATATTTAAATATATCAAAAAATTTCAAAAACTATTTTTTTTTATATAAAATGGAAATACTATTGTAGCATTGCATATATACAACCTAAAATTATAATAAACAAATTAATTTTGTAGAACCACAAGACCCAATTTTATGAAGCCACAAGATTCAATTTTGTAATGCCATGAATGTTGCTCTATCTAAATTATATATATATTTTAGAAAAAACCAGTCTACATACCTAAAAACTTTAATTGTGCTTTTATAATTTTAGAATTTTTAATGAAATTCCTATATACATATGCATATATAAATTTATATATATTATTTGATTGTTAATAACAATAATGCGGTTACTGATTAAGATCAAAATATATAAGAAGTTTTTTTTTCTTGTACAAGATCTTTCACCTCTTCAATTGTTGTCTGCATAAAGATGTATACGTTATAGTAAGAGCAGCGGCAGAAATTTGTGGAACAAGATCTTCCACCTTATTGATTGATGTTTACAGAAACAAATATATAAAGATGTAACACCAACAGAGATCATTTGTGAAACAAGATTTTTTACTTTGTCAATTGCTATCTGTATAAACAAGTATATGAAGTAGTAAAAGCAGTGCTTGCAAGAAATATATGCATTAGAGTAAGAGAAAATTTGTAGCAAAATAATTACGTAATATACAAATCTGAATAATTTCTTTTGGGTTAATCTTTTATTTCTTGCTAAACACAAGTATATATATTAGGCCACCCATGCCTCTGTGCACAAAAATCTGAGAATCATCAAACTGCAAATTTAAGTAGGTTATGCATACTTGGTTTTAGAAACAGTACTCAGCATTACACAATACTTCATCAAACCGCTGATGTACGGGCAATTGAAGCGATAATGTTGCCCTATTTGACTAAAATTGTGGAGGCAAAATAATCGCTTATGTACTTTATATTCAAAAAAGTTTTTGTTCTTTTGAACCACATCTAATACTCCTATAACTCCATCTTGCAAGTCGCGATATGTTGAAAAATATGCTGCAGCATTCTGACAGCGGATACATTGTTCGGTATATTTGGCCATAGTACGTCTATCAATCCTGAGCATATTGACAAGATCGTTGAACCTCTAGTTGTTTCTCCAACAAACGTAATCTATTGGCATGAATTGAGCATGTCTCCCTCTCCTCTCTTTAGCCCACAATATAACTTCTCTCGCTACAATTCTATTGAATGGTAATCCAAAGGCCTGACTATAGCTGCGCAGCAAAGAAAGTTCTTTGTTAACTATGACTAGCCAAGCCGTCATCCTAGTTTTTGTTTGGGTAGCAAGGCTGTTGTTTCCTCAGCAATAGTCAATGTTTCCTCTGCACGAGCCACTGCTGCTTCTACACGGGCTAAAATAGCTTGTATTTGGGCAACCGTGGCATAAAAATTTCATTGAAAAACTCTTAATATCTACTAGACGTTGAACCAAAAGCCTTTTAAAACAGACCATACCATTCCGCAGTTATGAAAACAGTATTTCACAAATCCAAAAAAAACGACTAATTCTTAAAGACTTTCATACAAAAGCAACACTGCAGCAGTAGCAATTACCTCAGAGCGAGCCATCGTAAATGGCTGTAGTTCAAAGATTGATTATACTTGTCACTTTCTTGTTCACCAAAAAAATGTGAGCACGTACTAAAAGCAGCCAAGCACTAGAATTTTGTAAAACACCGACTGGTCAAAATGCTGCAGCTCAATTGACAGAGAGGTATTACATACAAAAGGTTGAAAATTTGATATAAAATAGTTGAATGGCAATATCATTGCGGACTGCAGTAGAACTCCACAAAAATCAAGATTAAGAATACGGAAACAATCAAAGAGAATGAAACGCTACAATCAGCCGTAGTTACAATTTGCCGCACTGTAGAACTTTACAAAAATCAAGCTCAAAAACACAAAAACAATCAAAGAGCAACAAATCGTCCACAATATATCTACAAAATGGGCAGGGAGAGCCACAAGCATGCTGGTGTTGCAAAGAAAAACTTGTTGGTACTACAAGATCAGATCCTTGACGTAGACGTCTTTTACAAATGGCACCCCGAGATCAGAGCCTCAACGTCTCTTACAAATAACGCCTATGACAAGGTTCTAGAGGAAGCGTAGAAGAGTATCTGTGAAATTTTCCCAAGTTATAAGTGGTCAACTGGTGGACAAATGATATTTGAAGCATCTTTCAATGAAATACAAGACTACTCACAAAAATTCTCCCATGTAGTTATTTATCTCATGTTTAATTTGTTGAACTATTTTTTTAAACAATGACCAAATGAAAAAAAACTTAAGTCCTTAACAGTAATGTTATAATTTAGGGAAAATATTAAAAATACCCCTCAATTCTTTTAAAATATCAAATATACCCCTACAGTTTTTAAAGTATAAAAAATATGCTTAATTTTGTGTAAAAAATCAATTATGTCTTTGTCAAACCCTGCCAAAGGGCACCTTCAAGTTTACTTCAAATTTATGAAGAGCATATAAGGTAGGAGGGCCTTAAACCAACCATCTAAAGGCTCATCTCCTTTTTTTCAGGATCTTCCGTGGATGGGAGGATTTTTAGATCATTTTTCAAACAAAGATAAAGAGATGCAGAATGTAACACAAGACATTTCAATTTATTGAAGCATTTTTGAGTTACTAATGAAATTTCAAATGATATTGGTCATAGGTCTCTATTTATAAACCTAGACCTTTCAAAAACCGTTCACTTGCAAGTTGTGAAGAGATTTGGGGAATCAAGAAGGATGATTGGCTCTTACAACTTTTTTCCCATGCATTCAATGACTGTAAGTGGGTGATTTTAGAACCACCTCATGTTCATTTAGATGGAGTCTACATGGGTGGTTCAAAATGACCGCACGCAATAGGAGCTTCCTACCTTATTCTTAGAGTGATCAGCTAAGGTAGAAGCACCTTAGATGGACACTTTTGTTAAATCAATTCAAGAAGAAGGTGCACTAAGATTTTGAATACAAATTTTTGTTAGAAAATGGGCATAGATGGGCAAAAAATTGTCCACATAATATTTTGCAGTTTTATGAATAAAATATGAATTTTTGAAAACAAAGTTGTAGATGCACCTATTGTGGACACTAGACCCGTTGTAAATTGGTCACAAACCTTGAGAAAAGAAACATAGAGAAAACCAAATGAGTGAACATGAGAGTCCAAGACTAGATCACTTTAATGCTTAAAATGGTCACTGTGACCACTCATACCCATGGTTAGTGTTCCATTTGCCCAATTTTTGGATCTCATACCTCTAGTTTGTATCTCATTACCCAATTGTTGGGTCTTATTTGGCCTGTTTTATAGGTGTCTATTTAAAATGCTCCTACCTTAGATGATCACTCTGTTCATTTGTCTTCATCATTGTATTTTGTAGATATTCCACTTCAAGACACTGTCAGTTGAAACTAGAAGTGTCGCTCTCTTTGGGCGCCTTGAGCGCTCTTTCAAATTGCCTAATAATCAGTTGATGTAACATAAATGTGGCCTAACAATCTTTCAAGTTATAATAGGGTTATAAGGTTAGCTTTCAAAATTGGGTGGAGGGAGAGTGTACCTATTCAAATAGAATTATAGGATTCAACACTTTTTGATAATTGTTGAGGAAATCTAGAATTAAATTTTTGAAAGACATCTTAATGAGAATTTTTATTAAAATTTTAAAACCTTGTCTTGAAATTGATTCAACTCCTAATGCAATTGACCAATTTATCTTTTCAACAATGAAAAGTTTCTAATTTTAATTCTTTGAGTTATTTATTTGTATTTTCTTTTAGCCTAAATATTTGGGTTCACCCAATATTGAAAATTATTATATATCAACACTAAACCTTTGAAATTGTCAATTGTAAAACATTGAGGGTTTGTTTGTCATTTAGAAAGGGAAGGGAGGGAGAAGAAAAGGCAAGTCTCAAGTGTTTGTATGTTATGCAATATCCAAAATTTTCTATTAACACCAAAGGTTCAAAAATTTATATTATAATGCAGTAGGTGTTTGTCTATCACCCAATATTTGAAATTCAAATAGGAGGAGAGGAAGAGGGAAAGGGAGGGAAAGGGAGGGTGAAAAATAACTTGAAAAGGCATTGAAAATTAAGAGACATGATGCAAAGTGCATGCAACACAAATTTGTATTTATTTTTATTGCAAGACTGATTATTTAACCCCTACATGACCAAGCTAGCTTTTTTGGAAACATAGAAATTTTGGGCAGGTACCTATGATTGGATTTCCATGCTTTAGATTGAACTTCTAATAGAAGGTGGGGACAAGGAGTATCTTTCATTTGCACTAACTTTCATGACGTTTGGAATTGTGGGGTGAATGTGCACTACGGTCACCCACCCAAAGGTCTAAAAATTGGTACAAAATGTAAGTATTTTGTACAAAATTTACACATTTTGATAGTAAATGGAGCCAAAACATCAATTTTAACCAAAATGCAATGGTGGCCCATCTCAACCACAATGCTTTCTATCAGACAATCCAAAAAAAAACTTAAAATAACTATTTAAGGTCAATAATTGGCCTTTGTACTAAAATCACACATGTGCTAGAATATTTCCTAATGTAAACTCTAAAACACTCATTAAATGCCTAGTCTAAATACCTAAACATAAGAGCATTGGATTTAGCTTTTTGAATTGTGAAAAACAAACCCTAAACTAGGCAAAAAAGTACAACAATGCTAAAGCTAAATCTGTGACAATACAAACATTTTAATGTTTGTACTTTGTACATTAAATTAATAGATGAAAATCACTTTTTGTTATGTAAATATCAATGTATGCAAGATGTAAGAGTCTATTTTTTTTAATTTTTAATTTTAAAGTAAAAAAGACTATAAGAAAAAAGACTAAAAACTTTTGCTCTGTGCAGAAATTGTGCCGTGACTACAATTTTGGACAACCGTAGTGTGCTTTCACCTTGTGAGCAAAAAGTAATGGCTTGATATGTTGCTTTTTATGTTTGGCGGGCAACTTGGGCAATTTTTAAAAATCACTTTTTTCAAAAATTAAAATCTAAAATTGTTTCAAGATATTTATATGTATGTGGAAATCTTTAAATCATTCCATTTCAATTAATGAGATGAAAGTTATGAGGAGTTTTTGTTTATAGGCAGTTATGGATTCTCTAATCTAAAATAAACTTCAAAATCTCTTATTTTACTTAATTTTCAATATTTTTGAAAATATGTAAGACCAAAGGTTGTAAATTTTTACTCACAACATTACAACTGTTGGGATTGACCTTGTTTTTCCATAACTAAATTATTAATATTTAATGTTTCTAATCATTCTTTACTTCTTTTTACTTTCTATTTTTTTTCCCTTGTGTTGTACAGTTCTAAATGATTTGAATTTTTATTGACATGCACCTTACTTAGGCAAAATATGGAATCTAGAGACGTACCGCTGACATGGCCTTTTTCCCTTAGGAATTTCACCTTTTGAAGGTAGTTGCCCGGTTTTCCACATGACCCAAAAAAACTTTTCAAATTGTTCTATCTTCCAATCCACTTGGTGAAAAGCTCTGAATTTTTTTCCACATCTTTGAAAACTACTGCACTACAAGATTTTGCGGTTGCATATGCCAAAAAGCATTTTTGTTTTCAGATTTGGTTGATGCTCTAAAAATGGCAATTTTGAGAGTTTTTTTGTAAAAACTAAGCTTGGTCCTTTAGGGGTTAATATTAAATATTTAGTATTGAAGTTGTGAAAATATCCCATTCTATTGTGATGTTCTTGGAAGCTTTCCAAATTTGACCATGTAGATAATGAATTGGTTGTATATGTATAAAAATTCTCATTGTTTAAGTAAATGGATGATTTTACTTTAGTTTAGCTCTAAATTATAATGCACTTATATTTGCCACATGACTAGTCATATTTTGAACTTGGAAACGTGCTATTTGTGGCATTTTCATGCATATGGTGTTGTTTGTAATATTCATGAATACGGAGTTATTTTCAGTGCACTATGGATCTTAAAGGGAAATTCCATGAAGTATTGCTTGTTTTAATGAGGAACAAGGTATGGTTGCATTTACTGTTTATAATCAAATAAAACTTAGAGCTCTTTAAGGAACAAAGAGGGTCTTAAAATTATAGTTTGAAATATTTCAAGTATTTTACAAGAAAATCGTCTCGATGCCGATAGCGCAATGATGTAGCATCATTTAATACCTACTTTGTTTACACATCACATCTAACCTCATGATGAATGAATTCGTCCTTATGGATGAAGCCATGGAAGGTAGCTTCATTCATCCGTCGACGTCATTCAAACTTTTGCACCAAGCTACACAAGGAGGACCCGCTCTTGCCATTGCTTCATTCCTTTTTTGACAAATGCCAAGACAATAGCCTAGCTCAATCCCCGCAATTAATTAACAATACCTTTGCAATTGTAGCCATTTCTTGATCCGTCTTGGAATCTCTGCTTTGCATTTCTTTTTCTGCGTTTTTTGAACCCCATGTAGTTAGTAATGCGGTCGGTTCCAGCAAGTTTGAAGCTCATTTGCACATTTCAATGGTTGTAGCCGAGGAGGTCCAGCTATGGAGCCTCTTGGCGGAGAGCACGATGACAACAACGTAAGAAAGAAGCTAGCGCACGCACTAATTTTCTTCCTAGCTCGCTCCTTTAGGTTCAGTTGATAATTCGTGATTTTTTATTGCATTGAAATTTGTAGTAGGAGAGCTGGATAGACAATTGTAAGTTCTTGGTTTTCTAGATTTAGGTTTGGGCAGTGGAGATTATTAGGGTTTGCGCAATTGGGGCTTTTTGTGTTTGGAATGCAAATGAATCCTCTTACGTTACCAAATACTAGGGCAATTATTCAAACAGAAACTTGAGTTACTGTAGATGCCAATTCCTATTGTCTTTCAAGGAAAATTTATTGAAAAATATTTCAAGAAGTTTCACCTCCCAAAATTTAGTTTCAGCCGTTAGATGGTTAGTTTGTGAGCCTCCTACCTTAACGGCCTTTTCTTTCAAGATAGCCATTCCAAGTGGAAGGTGCTGTCAAATGGGGAGTTTGGCTAGGGCAACACATCTTTTAAACAATAATGCAAGTGTCCTAAGATGAGCTTCATGAGAACAAATATCTCGTATGAAATAGAACAATAAAAGCTCATTTGGTTTTGAATTTCAGTACATATACAAATTGTAAAAACATGGCCTATCGATCCTGTACTCTTTTAAATTTGAAGCTAGAGGTGTCTCTTATAGAATAGGAACTAAAGCACGGAACACGTTATTTGTTAATTTGGGACAACGGGGGTCCCATTTTGTACTTACTTGAATCTGAGATTATCACCTTAATTTATGTGGAACCATATTTGTTAAATTCATGAGGCCTTCTGAAATCTGCTTAATGAACTTTTTGTCCAAAATTTCAGATGTTAATGAATTTTTGTCCAAAAAGAGCATCTTTTTGGAAGATATATATCTCATTTCTTTAGAAAACGGTCAACAGATTCCCAATTCAATAAACATGATGTTCTCTTCCAAAAAAGCCAAAAGTCCCAAGTCCCACCTTGTAAGCTTTGTCCCAAATTAACAAATAATGCTTTACGGGAAAAAAGTGAGGGAAAGTGCATTGCGCAAATGATTGCCTATGAGCCCATTGACGGGTCTGTAATTCAAAAATTTCAAATGTAACAAAGAAATAATGAAGAACAAACTAATCATTTGCTAGAATTGGTGCTCCACAACTTTGTATAGTGACATGGTTTTCCCTAGTTGTTTAAAAGAATAGCATTGTAAGTGCTACAAACAAGGAGTTAGACCCAGCCTCACTATAACCATGTTGTTATAAAAATCTTCATTGTTATGCGGACATTGCACATACTATGTGACTAGACAAAGAAAATATAGTCCAATGCAAGAATATGAAGTGATGTTGATGTTAGTCTAGAGAGTGATAGGAGGTAGTACCAACAACTCTCAATGCTTTTGAAGGACACAAGCAATAGAGGACACATTCTCCATTTAAATGTGCAAATTGGTTTCAAGTTCTAAAATTTGTGTTGAGTCCAACAATCATGAAGCTCAACTGTTGCCAATTGCCAAAATCTTGCCTAAACATTGCTCTTTTGTAGTGGATGCTCACGAGCACAAATAGCAAACACCACAAAGGTATTTGTGGAATCTTTGTTTCTATTGTATCTAATGTTTAGATAAAAGCAGAAATTAATGGTGCTTTTGCCAGAGGTTACTTCCGCTAACACTGCTCTTATCATTTTGCCACATCGACCTCCACATTGGTTTGGAGACTAACACTACTGCTTGGAATGAACACACAACAACATATTTCTAATTAACCCTTTAACAACCAGGAGACCAAAATGTGGTTGATTTTCTAGTGTATTTTCAGTACCCTGGTCGTTAAAGGGTTAACACTAAGATAAACCTATGCTTAACACCTTGTCCCCGTAGCATTAACTCATTATATGTTTACGAAACCTCCTTGAACTTCCTCAACGTAGCTTCTCTGAGACAAAACCTCTTACCCTTTCGGTCCCTAGCCAACAAAGGGCCTTTTGAAAATAGTTCAACTACGTTTGCCTACATGAAAATACACAATGAGAGTATACTGGCAGCTTAAAGCAAAACAAAAAATCATATCTCATTAAATCTCACTTTCCATTAAAATAATATAAATTTGGAATTTCAAGATTCCGTAATAAAAACTCAAATGAGGTGCGGCTAAACATGTAAAATATTATGCTTTGCCATTTTGTAGAAGAACGAACTCCAAAACCTATCAATAGAAACCCCACTTGTAGAACCTGGTATCTTTGTTCACAAAAAGAGGAGAGTTGAGGTGGAGTGTGTCCATGATCGATGTCAAATTGACCAACCTGCAATGTCCATGACAAATAGAGCAAAACCATATGGGAAAAAGACCTAGTTTTCCTATTATGATTGAATATCCAAGTACGAAATAACCAACTCACACAAAACACAAGCACAAATACTACAGAGTCCACGAAAACGTTCAAATTACAGATAACTTCATTATACACTTCATGCTCTACACCTGACATGAACCCCAGGCGATGAATATGACATCTCAACGAGACCTTCACCAAATTGAACAAAGTGAGACCATAGCTCTTTGATACATAATGAAATGAATTATACCAAGAAGAGGTGCCTCAATAGAGCACCAGGGCTTGCCTGGCACTGCTGTACATAAACACCTAACCCAATCACATGAACTACAATGATGTCAATCTGACCTGTTTACAGACTAAAAAAAAAGAGAAGAGAAAGAATAGAAGAAAAAAAGAATTTCAACAAGAGATTACAAAAGCAGACTACCTCTTCCTCAAGTTTCTACCAGCCCTTTCTAAAACTCGGTAACCATCGACTATTAATCTCAGAAAGCTTGATAAAATGATGACACAAAGGAAGAAGCAGAACCTTTGGTGCTGATTCTCTCTCTCACTGGGCTAATGTAGCCCTTCTTCTGAGGCTTAACCCCAAATGGATGAGATGAATCTGGGTCAGCTTGGTATGTTACACGGCTCCTAAATGAAATAAAGAAACTAACCACTGAAAACGCGGTCGTCAGCAGCATGCACAATGAGGGTCTCAGTGGTAGGCTCAGTGGTGAGAGGCGTAGACGTCCTGTACACGAAGGAGGAGCCCCCCCACAAGAGCAGCAGCATGGCTACCATGCAACCTCCGGCGAAGAGGTAAAACTCGTTTGCTTTTGACAAGCTGGTTCCAATGATGGCCACAAGGGCTACAGTTACAAAATTTCCTGCGTTTTCAATCCCACAAGAGCAAAAGCAACACACTTTGAGTCAATTTACTATACCACACAACAAAAGCAATCAGAAGATCAAAACCAACAATACAACACGCCCCTCCTCACATTTACTACTCATGGTTACAGTATTGAATTAGTTATTTGATGAATTGACATTGAAATGGCATTGCTTTAATGCCATATCAAATTTTGGCATCTTTGAGGTGTGGGGGGTCACACTCACGTCCCACATCCCAAGTCCCATTCACATGTTGAACTCTCAGAATTTGATTAGTCAAGAGCTGAAAACCGGGACAACATGACAGTACTCCTTGGAAGTTTTGGTGCCAAGAAGATGGAACTTCGCTATAGAGTTTGGTGCTCCCAAAATGGAAACCCAGCTTCAAGCCTAGGTCCCACCAATTTCTTTGCTTAAAGTATTCCAAAGAATACCGGTAGTACTTATGTTTGCCCTTTATAACTTGGCGTTGAACTGAGACTTGCAAAGATATGACCAAGCATTAACGGTTTCTTCAGTATTTCTTTTTGCCCTTTCCGACCTGGCGTTTGAGCTGGAACTTGCAAGTTAAGACATGAAGGCACACTGTAATCCGCCCCTAAAAAGGAACTAAAATGGCATTAAAACCGCGTTATGCTAATGTCAACCCAACAATCAAATGAGGTAAATGAAGCAACTGATAGATAATCCAGGGCGCTTTTGTGATCAAAACTACATCATGGACCATGCATTCATACCTGAAGAGATGGTGAAGAGCCAGGTCGCCTGGACAACAGCTTTCATGGAGTCCGGGGCTTGGGAGTAGGCGAACTCGAGACCAGTGATGCTGAACATGATTTCTCCCGCGGTCATCACCACGTTCTGCGGAATCTGCCAGAGAATGGACAAGGGTTGGTTGGACGCTCTTGGCCCATCCATGGCTTGCTGGAGCAAGCCTGAGAGCAGAAACGCCAGGGCGCACAACACCATCCCTATCACTAATCTGGCAATAGGACGCAGGGAGTAGCGGCGAGACTCGAAGAAAGGGTAAATCACTAAGTCGAAGAGCGGGATCATCACTGCAATTAATATGGGATTCAGAGCCTGCGCACATACACACATCCAGGTATTCAGAAACCTAAAACAAAACAAAACAACTTGGAAAACTAAACAAAAAAACTGATACCAAACTACTTTTTTTGCCTTTTTGTTTTGAACAAGAAACCTCGAGGAAAGCAAAGTGCCAACTATGACAGCAGTATCCTAGTCCACCGTCTCAAAGTCTCTAGTAGGTGTTCTCATTGTGTCCCTGCAAATAAGGAGTTCACGTAGGCCATTTCATATGACCCTTTCTAAAGATATGACACCCTGGAATATCATGCTTAATTGTCACATATTCGTGTTACGGAGAAGAGTAATCCTTTTGGATTTCTATTACAAAAGATTAAAGAGGGGTTCGGGGTGTCGCTTGTTTCATCTTAGGGACCATAGTTTACAGTATGAAAACCTAATCTCACTTCACCGTCAATGTAGCTCCTGGCCTTCTCCCAAAGCCTGAAATTTTGAAAAAGAGTGCAGAAACCGAGGTTACTTTCAACACTGCAAACAACGAACCAAAGCGAATAGGGGTCCCGGAAGTGAACCAAGACCTGCATTTGGTCAGGTTGGATGGTCACGTTGAACAACCAGGGTATGTGGCCATCCAGAGCGCTTGCTTGAAACACCCATTTGGACGCCTGTTGGTCGTAGAGAGACCAGAAAATAGGCGTGGGGAGAAGCAACACAAGCACACGCATGAGCCCCTTGACATCCTCCACAATGGCACCACTGTGCTTGGCTTTCGCCTTGTCCAGCCAGTGCTCCCCCTCGGATCGTCTCTCTCGCAGCTTCACCGCGTCCACCACCACGCTCCCCACCTCTAAAAACACATTCCCCTGCAGACAGCAATGGACATATTTCAACAACCTTGTAGCAACTTACTGTACTTTGTACAGTATTGCTTCATTTTGACATTCTTAAAATAGCTCGACGCCAGGATGAAAAAAAAGTGTATCAAACCCTAATTCTCCCAGAAGCTCCGTTCATGAAATGTGCTTACTAAACGCATTGTCCATCACAGAATATTAGTGATTCTCAACATGACTTTCTTGTGTGAGATCTTAAGACTCAGTCATTGGTGGGAGTGGGAAAATTTTCGCCATTTCGACACAGTTCTGAATTTGATACCAGAGAAACCTGGACTTGAGCAGGTTTAGGGTTCAACCTGCGGAGGCTGGTTGTAGTACGTCTTGCGGCCGAACCAGAAGATGACCAGAGCGCCCATCATGAACACCGCCGGCACAGCGAAGGCGAACGCGTACGAGTAGTGCACGCGGAAGTAAGGCCCGGCGAGGGTGGAGAAGAAAGAGCCAACGTTGATAGCGAGGTAGTACATGGAAAAGAACCGGCGCTGCACACGCTCTTTCACCGGCCCGTCGGGGAGCGTGAACTGAATCTGGTCGCCTCCGAACGCCGCTCCGCACGGTTTGATTCCGCCCGTGCCGAACGCGATCAGACCTAATGCTGCCGAGGTTGACCAGAACAGCGTCCTGCGCGAGCTTGGATCTGGCTCCGGGAATGCAGACAGAGCCATCACCCAATTCCCCAGGCAGTACACCACTGACAGGTACAAGATCGTCCGGTACTTGCCCTGCATCACTCGAAACCCTAAACCCTCAAAATCGACACTCCAATCTCTTGAAACCAACCCATACGCGATTCGATCATACAAAGCGGAAGAAGAAGCTGCAACAATGTTCCTTCTTTCTCTACTTCGAAGCAAGTCATGCGATAAATGCTACATAAACTGTAACCACAGGAAACTCATAGAAAATATTCTGAAGGCTAAGAATCTGTTTCAGCAACACGTTGTTGTAGTAAAAATTGAAGCGAAACGTACCCAAACGCAATCGCTGACGAATGCACCCAAGAGAGGAGTGGCATAACAAGCAACAATGAAGAGATGCACGAGCTCCGTGGACTCGTTCTCACTCAACCGCAGGTGCTGCACCAAATAGAGCGCCAGAATGGTCTTCATGCCATAAAACGAGAGGCGCTCACAAAACTCGTTCCATATCAGGTACTTGATACTCCCTGGAAACGCACTCAACGTGGACGTCGAATCCGCCAGCTTCGCTTTCGAGTCCTCCACCCCGGCATTCTCCTCGTCGATGGTGCCGGATCCCAACGGCGCATACGCGCCATTCGAACGCTCCTCTGCTTCCGCCATCGCTACTCTCAAATTCTCTGAACACCTCCCACAAACTGAGCAATTCTGCGCAGTCTCAGCGATTCTTCGCAATGTAGGACATGATAGAGAGAATATGCAGAGGGGTTAGTGTGCAATTCAACGAGGAGGAACTGATTGCGTGAGAAAGATGGCAAGCGAAACGTGGCAGTCGAAGTCGGAGAATGGCCCTTTCTGTCGCGAGGTGTGCACGTTTGGTTTTCTTCACGCTGGGATGAAGCCGGGATGAATCATGGATGGAACTAGGATGAATGTGGACGTATATGAGGATGAAAATTGATGAATGGCTGTGAGATGGATCAAAAGTATGGATGATTTTTTGGATGACTTCGTCGCGATTAAACAGGCTTTCGTCGTTGTGCGTTCCGTGGAATCTGCGGCCTGCACAATTGGTGGTTCTTGACCGCCATTTGAAAAGATGGGACCACACTCCACAGCAGTGTGCGGGGAGATTTTGAACTCCTTGGGCAAAAAACCTACTATTCTCATTTTCATCCGGTTTTTTCAGTGGATGTAAGGTAAGAACACCCATAAGCGTCAGCGTTCCATGGGCGTGTCCTCCGGATGCACCCATTCTCGTCGGTTTTTGACACCATTTTTGTCGATTTTTGACCCCAATTCTGCAAGTTTTAAAAATTGACGGTTGGAGGTGTTAATTGTCGCAGCTTCAGTAATAATCAGATGTGCACATTGGGACATTAAGTGACAAAGTACATTTTCATCAAAGTGGGTACAAAGGTGCCTGGGAGAGGAGTATGTGGTTATTGCTTGTTGCATTTGGTGGCGGGTTACGGCGGTTTAATACTCAATCTTAAGTGCCTGCAAAGGCAATTTTTAGTAGGCATAGAATTCACTAGCATATTTTAAGGTGTCAATCATGACGGTTTTACTGAGCCTCACATGTCAGCTTACAAACCTTATACCAGTATTGCACACTGAATAAAGATGATGAAGGCATGTAAGCTTACACTTACTTTAGTCCAAACGTAGAGTATTCTTGTATTGAAGAGAAGATTACGGAGAGTTTGGAATTTGCAAGGACCTATAGCTTGCTATGAGAGCAATGAGGGAAGAACAACAAGAGTTTGAGAGGAAATCTAAGCCGAAAGGGTGGGCACCAGAGTTGCAAACATATGGCCTATTACCTAACGGTGGGTGGTCACCTTATTACAAACATAGCAATAATGGAGACGTTGCAGAGGACATGCTGTTTCAAGTGTCCAGGCCTGCCGCGATACTTAGACAAGAAGGAAGTTTTTGTGGATGGCCGGATGCAACTCCAATAACTAGTAGTTACAATGCAAGGAGTTCAATCAACAATCTGCAAAGATCAGGAAGGCATGCAGGAGGATCGAACAGCGACCTCATGAGTCCAGGAAGTAACTTTCGGAGGTTAATTAAGATTTCCCTCATGGAGACTACACCAAGTTCTGCTTGCAAGAGAGGTAGCCCCAACATGCGGAGGATTAGCCATGACATGCAATAGCTAGGCGTCGGATCCAGCAATAATTTGCAGAGATCTGAAGAAAATTTGTCTAGGCACGGAGAATATTTCCAGAGACTTGTCAAGTTCCTGCCAAGATCTCCAAACACCAAGCAACGACTTGCAAGCACTTTGCCAAGATTCGAGGACAATGTCCATAGATTTACAGTTGAAAATGACGAGTCCAACTGCTATAGATCTTCTGACAAAAGGAGCAGATCAGCTTTGCCGCTTGGGGTTGACGACATGGGAGCTCTGGATGGTTACAAGGGTGTACCTAGCAGTGTACGCATGGAACTTATTGATGCAGATATTGAGGACAATGCGCCTAAAGTACAAAGTGAGAGGTAGAGATCCCAAAGTCTACAAACGCAATTGCAATGTGCATCATTGACACGCGTCAACAAATTCTTAGTGCCAACTCGGTCCGCAGCATTGACTCCACTCACAGCGTTGACTCCGCTTGCAGCGTTGACTCCACCCGTGCATAGAGGCTGAATCCCGCGTAGACGGAGAACAGGCACTTGGACAAACGAGCAACTAGCGAGAGCTATTGATGCAGTCAACTTTAGGAACAAAAATTGCTGTCCTGGCAAGATCCTTTGGGATTCCCTCATCATCTCTCCGTGATCACTTATCTGGTAAAACAGATCAACCAAAGAAGGGGCAGCAAGGAGTGCTAACAGAAGAGGAAGAGATGGCGCTTGTGAAATGGATGTTGGAGATGCAGGCAAATGCACACCCAATTAATGTAATGGAGCTCAAACATAAAGTTGCAGAAATTATTCAGGAGCGTTAGATGCTGTTTAAGGACAATGTGCTTGGCTAGGAATGGCTCCAATGGTTTTTATTGCACCATTTGGAGCTGTCACTGAGATCTCCTCAATGCTTGGAAGAAAATCGTGCAAAGGGCTTAAATCCTACAAGAGTTGGCTCACTTTACAAGAATTTGCGAGAAGCGTATGAACAGCATGGGTATCCACCAACTTACATATGGAATGCTAATGAGTCAGGAGCTCAAGCAGGAAAAAAAAATGGAGGATATATGGTTTTTGTAGAATGATGCACAAGGCAGTTCTAAACAACATCAAACGCTTGACTGTACTCTCATGTGTAAGTGCATCATGAGACTTTATTCCAAATTTCTATATTTTCAAAGGCAAACGTAGGTTGAGAAATTACATAGCAAATTGTGAACCTTATTCTTGCATGGCAATGCAACCAAACGGGTGGATGAATGCTTTTCTATTTGCAACTTGGTTGTCACATTTTATTAGTACTATAAGACAGAGATATGGTTTGTCACAGCAAAATAGACATTTGTTACTGCTTGATGGCCACAGCTCACATATGACAGTAGAAGTAGCTAAAAAAGCTAAATCAAAAGGCTTGGACATTATCACCTTTCCAAGCCACACTAGCCATAGACTACAATCCTTGGATGTAAGCATCTTTAAGGCATTCAAAGTAGAGTTTAGAGCCATTAGAGACAAGTGGAGCATAGAGAATAAGGGGAAATTAGCCAAAAAAGAGGAGCTGGCCAAGTGGATGTTAGTAGAACTGAAAAAAGCATTAACACAATCAAAGACCACAAAAGGATTTTCAACGACAGGCATCTGGCCACTAAATCCCAATGCAATGGATGGCTACACAACACCCAGCTCTTGCTATGTTCAAAGCACGGCACGGGAGGAAGAGGACCTGCACTTTGAAGATCTTGATGTGGCGGTTGCCTCCAAAGAGCAGCGTTACAACAACCTCTATCCTCAGCAATTGCCTGATCAAACTTGCATTGACCCAAATCTTCACGGCTTGGAACTTCCAAACTCTCTCAGGATGCAGCCGCGCATCAACAACGTGCCACAACAACCATGCATCAGCATCATAAGGTGCATCAACAATGCAGAGGGAAGGTCAGCACATGACGTCAGGCCCAACGCTAAAGGCTTGCATGCCAATCAAGTTCTTGCGGTAGAAAACAATAACGAGAACGGTGACAAGCACAAAGACATAACTCTTGCAGGAGCGACTCCTGAGATATTATTCCCGAGACATAGCATCCAAAGTCTTCAAACGCGGCAGTGCAATATTTTGTTCAGTACTGCTTTGACAAGGCCTGCAGCAACAGCGACAATGAAATGGAGTCAGAAGCCGAAGGTTACGACACCGTGAACATGCAAAATTTATTTCTGCTGCTGCAAGTGCAGCAGCCACTCCGTAGACAACCATGGTCCGGCGAGCTACTAATAGATTATTCTGTTTCACTTATCGTGACATTGGATGAGTACATCCAGCAAATGAAAGCAAAGGCAATACAAAATGAGCAATTTTTGCAAGAATGAGAGGAGCGTAAACAACAGGCGGAATTGAAGAAATCTCAAAAACAGCAGGAGAAGGCCAAGAAAGAAGCCGAAAAGGTCTTGAAGCAAATCAAAGCAGATTGGCGGAAGGCTGAAAAGGAGCACCAGCAACTTCAGAAATCAACTGGGCATGGACGACAACAAGTGGGGGGTGAGATGCAACATAAACAAGGCAATGGAGCAACAGCAAAATCTGAAGGGAATGCTCTACTCGGCAATTGATCCAGCAACTTCTACTACGCATAGAGCAAGCATTGCTTTAGCGGGAGCTAAGGCTTGGCAGTTCTCCTGAAAGAAAAAGCAACATCAAGGATCCAACAAGGGATTCAACAACAGGTGGACACAGCAGTATGTGGCAGCCATTGAATGGGAGGCCAGGAGATAACTCGGATCACAGTTGACGCAACAACAACCAAGCGGCAAGGGAAAAAGCAAGAGTGGCAATTGGCACGACTAACGTTAACTTACTTTTCAACTTTGCAACGGACTTCACGGCAAAGGGATGAACAGGAGCTGACAACAAGTTGTATCTAGATCATTGCTCTCATCGTGGAACTCTCTAACCGCTATATTTGTAGCTCTGAAGGTGCGCCAAATCTTTTGATAATGCCATCACGGAATAGTCTGTCAGTGCAAGGAGCATCTTCCCCAGTATTATGTGCACCTAGCAACGGTGGAAGGTACACAATACACTTGTCATGAGGTCGGCTAGGGTTGTGATTAGCTCACTTGGCAGCACTTTTGTTCTTTAATACTACTGGCTTTAGGACCTCAAACATTGTTTTTACAACAACACACGTTGGACAATGCATACCATAAGCATCGTATTTACAAACAGTTTTCTACAGCTTCAGATACTATGTATCACTATTTCAGTATCTCATGTACTTAGTTTCAAGTGAATGTCTGGGCAGTAAGAGCCTTCGTGTCTATTTATTTTAGGTCACTCTATGAACAAGCATGGATGCTGACAATTTTCCACTTTGAAAAATATACAAAAATTCTTAGCAACACTTACAACTTCCAAACCTTGACCAATATTTTCATTCCTTCTTCTTGATCTAGCAAAATTGTTTTCAAACTTATCCAATCAGGCTATATACCTCATAATCCTTAGTTTGACACTTATAGGTGTTCCTACCTTACCTGCTATTTCCTATATATTTACACTAAAATTAGAAATTTTTCAGAAATATAATTGGTTTTTAGCTAGTAAATTGAGAATTCAATATGTTTTTGCACATTTCATTTGGTTGACTTTTTATTGTTTTTCGGCTCTCTCCGCTCATTACTCCACATCCTAGGAAGTTCTATGGGAAAATTGGTACATTTCTTTGTTTTTTTTTGTTGACAAAAGAAGGCAGTTGCCTAAAATTTATTTCTTTTCTTGGTATAAATCCAGCATTTTTATTTATCATTTGCCAAATGTCAAGATTTTGAGTTTCTCCTTAGCATATTCTCTAAATGTGACGTGTATGGTAATTAATTTTTTTCCCTATGTGGCGTTTTCAAAGGGGTTATGGTGTAATTTTGGGTTTCCTATTTTAATGTTCTTGGCAAGAGTTGAATTTGGTAAAGTCCCCAACTTCTTGGGGCCAAAAGTGTTGCTTTTGAAAAATGCTTAGATATAAGAGAGGGTCCATGCATTTTCTAGGGGTAAGTTAGTACAACAAAAACAACATATGTAATTCAACCCAATCCATTATTTTGAAAATTGAGTAAGCTAAACAGATATGAAATATTTCATGGATGAAAGCCAACTAAGTAAGTCAAGTTACTTAAAGGATTAGCATATAAAAATCAATCCTTACCTTCCTTTTTCCACAAAGGTATGACGTCACCAAGAATATGATCAAACTCTTTATTTGGTCCTTCCAAAGCAATTCTAAGTATGGTGTCTAAATTGTTGTTCCAATTTCACATTGCAATCTTACTTCTATAGGTCAAAATCAAGAACTCAAAGAAAGAGAAAACTAACTCTTGGCCTCTCTCATGCAATTGCCATTACAATCACCTCAAGCTCTAGTTTGATTTCAAATTTGCTTTATTTTGTTAGTTTGACAAACCTTTCATCCTCTTAACTCAACTTTCAAAAGACCAAACTATGTTTTTTTGGCAAGATAGTGATTTTGGGCAACTCACTACAAATGGCCTTTTCATTAATTTTCTTTGAAATTTTCACACATGATATGTTCAAGGAATAGCTTTAAAGTCCAACAATTTTCATAACTTTTGACTACATAGTTCAAAAGTTATTGTATGATATGTAGTATTTTTTTGTCGTTGGGCAGCACATGTAGCTCAAAAAACTTCTTAAAAAAGTACATTAAAAAGAAAATTTGAAATTAGTTCTTTAGAGTTACATATACATGGGAAGTTTTGGATCAATCAATTTCAATTAATGAGATGAAAGCTATGCAAGAAGCTTTGAGGAGTTTTGGTTTGCCAGTCCCTACCTTTCCTTTCTCTCCTCTCCTTTTTGAATTTCATAGTTTGGGTGATGGAAAGACACTCAATGCTTCACATCAAATGCTTTAAATTAGAAATTTTTCAACTTTTGGTGTTAATAGAAAATTTTGGTTATTGCATGATAAACACATACTTGAAGCTTTATAAAATAGATATAGTTTTAGAGAAATACATTTAGTTGTTCAATATATTTGATTCAAAAGCATCTCAAACCTACATCCCTTCCGATATTTAGGATACACTTAACCTTCTTTAGGTAATCTCAAACTTCCCAGGAATTTAGATCTCAAACAGCATCTAGTACCCCACCCTCACCTCTACCCTCATCTTATACCCTAATCCTATACCTTCATCCCATACCCTCATCCAATACCCTCACCCAATACCGCCTCTCATCAAATCCCCTCATCAAATCTCCTCATCCAATACCCATATCCAATCCCCTCATCCCATACCCTCATCCCACACCTCCATCCAATACCCTCACCCAATAATCTCATCCCGTACCCTCATCCCATACCCTCATCCAAGCCCCTCATCGCATACCCTCATCCCATATCCTCATCCCATACCCTCACCCCATACCCTCATCCAAGCCCTCATCGCATACGCTCATCCCATACCCTCAATCCATACCCTCATCGCATCCCCTCATTGCATACCTTCATCGCATCCCCTCATTGCATACCCTCATCGCATCCCCTCATCGATCCCCTCATCCCATACCCTCATCCCATACCCTCATCCCATGCCCTATTTGAGTACCCAATCTCATACCCTCATCCAATACCCTACATGAGTACCCTCATCCAATACCCTACATGAGTACCTTCATCCAATACCCTACATGAGTACCCTCATCCAATACCCTACATGAGTACCCTCATCCAATACCCTACATGAGTACCCTCATCCAATACCCTACATGAGTACCCTCATCCAATACCCTAAATGAGTACCCTCATCCAATACCCTACATGAGTACCCTCATCCAATACCCTACATGAGTACCCTCATCCAATACCCTACATGAGTACCCTCATCCAATACCCTACAAGAGTACCCTCATCCGATACCCTACATGAGTACCCTCATCCAATACCCTACATGAGTACCCTCATCCAATACCCTACATGAGTACCCTCATCCAATACCCTACATGAGTACCCTCACCCAATACCCTACATGAGTACCCTCACCCAATACCCTACATGAGTACCCTCACCCAATACCCTACAAGAGTACCCTCACCCAATACCCTACAAGAGTACCCTCACCCAATACCCTACAAGAGTACCCTCACCCAATACCCTACAAGAGTACCCTCACCCAATACCCTACAAGAGTACCCTCATCCAATACCCTACATGATTACCCTCATTCAATGCAAGATACCCTTACTCAATACCCGGCACAAAAATTATATCAAGTCCACACTCAAATTTGAACACACACATCTCGATTCTCTCTCGAGAGAATACAAATATGCAAATGGAACGCGGGATTCACAAAGCGCGGAGGTTTCTCCGACGCGGAGGACGTCGGGATTTGCCGAGTTCGTCGGACATGGATTCCCACGAAGCAGTCGTAATTGGTAGGGTAAGCTTAGGCCTCTAAGGATTTTCACACTTATCACAATTCTACAACCATTCTACAGGAGTATTTTAAAATTTACTGTTGGATTGTTAGTTGACTCCGTCAGTTCACTGCTCAGTTTGCTCATGGTCGTCGCTTATGGGAAAATATTCCAGGTTTTTCGCTTATGATTGATGTTTTCGAAAGTCTTTGGTCAAGTATGTGCGGCACTGATTGGAGATCGCCTTAAGATTTGCAGGAGAATTTTTTTGTTGCGATGAGCGGATGCACTCGTGGAAGGAGCAATGATGCTGCATTTTGAGACAATCGTCAGCAGTGTGCGGGGAGATTTTGAGCTCCTTCGGCAAAAAGCGTACGTTTCTCATTATCATCCGGTTTTTTCATTAGAAAACTTTCACAAATGTAAGTTAGTCGGTTTTTAGCCGGTAAATTTCAATTTCAATCGGTTTTTTGCACAGTTAGTTCATTCGGCTGACTTTCCATTGTTTTTCGGCTCTCTCCGTTCATTGCTCGTCAGTTTTTTAAGAGCCGGCGTTTGATTTGGAGGTCAAACACCATTTTTCCTTTCGGTAATGGTTCAAGATTGGGAGTGATGACGTCTTCCACATTTGAATAGTGGCGAGGGCGCGGTTAGGGATCTGCCGACAGATCGCGCGAGGTTTATGGAAGGAACAAGATGGAGAGGACTGGAAACGGGATGTCGAGCTCGTCGTCGGTAGCCGGGCGACGGAAGAGCTGGAACGACAGATCTCGGTCTCCAATGAGGCACGTCATCTTTCATCTTTACCGACTTTTGAATAATAAGAAAGCATAACTTAGTCGGTTTTTTCCATTTGACGCGGTTTTCTTGCACATTGCGACCGTCGAAGCTGCAAGTTTGCAAGACAAGCTTGTGAAGTCGCTTCTTTAGTTCGCACTCGTTTTTCTGAGAATATCGCTTCTTGGACGTTAAAGCGGAGAGGAGCTTGTGTTTGACCTTCTTTAGTCGTGTATATATTCGTTGCAAATCGCTGCTCTCTCTCTTGGATCCTGTTGATTGCGTTTCTAATGCGTTGCAGGATGTACTTCTGAAGGGACTCTTTGTGTGTTGAGTGTAGCTATTTCTTTGCAAAAATTTGAATTAGACGCGGAGAGGAGCTTGTTTAGTTCTTTACAGACATTTTCTTTCTCGTATTGCTGCTCTACTTAAAACTGTGGTCTATTTAGAGTCGAATTCATTGTTTTGCTACTTCGCATATCCTTGCGTGTACTGTTTGCTAGCCCTGGACGATTTTTCGAGTAGCAATGTTGAGTCAAAACGCAGAGTAAGCGCTGAGTGTTTCTGCTACTTGTCTCTTAAGAGAGGCCTGCCCTAGCTGGATCTTTATCTGCTATTCTTTTTCTTTTTGATAGTCGCTGGTAGGGATGTGAAAGCAGAGCCACTTGGAATTGTGAACTCTAAAGTACTGCCTCGTGTTGGTGTTACCAGGTCAGAAATGTCTCCAGAAAGGTCAGAGATTCAAATGGAAGAAACTCAAGCCAACGAACATCCGAAGTCATCTCTGATCCCTGACCTCACCAGACCGCCTTCTTCACGTATAGTAGGTCAGTGAGTTTGGCTTATTCCGTTACTCTGGCTTACCTTCCCTAGCCGTGAGATTTTTGATATGCGTAGCTCAGAGCAAGCTGGAATTGTGACGAGAGAATTATGGATTGGTTGGTGGCACCTTGCTGTCGGCTTTGGCTAATTTGAAGGATCTATTGGAATTCTGAAGAGTGAAACTATATTTTCTGTTTCATGCTTGGTTAGAGTGCATATTTACTGGTGAAGCGAAGTCATTTTTTGGAGAGGTTAACACAATACGACCACATCAGGTCATTTGATGCCAAGCGTGACTTCTGTAAGACTCGGGTGGATGAATTGAGCTTTACAAATCGAAGAGGCTAATCTTCCTTGGAAATTCGAGTGAAGCCTGTGCGCTGCTGTCACACAATGACCTATTATAATGAGATGTCGGATCATACATATGATTTGCACGAAACGCCTTAAACTTTGCATATAAAACCACACTGTTGTGGTTCACAATGCGCGGTTTTCTCTTGTGCAGAGTGTAAGCTTTTTGGTTGTGTGGAGTTGTGGTTTGCTTCTTTGTACCCTATTGAACCTCTCATGATTTTGGCACATTTGTGTGTGTGTGTGTGTGTGTGTGTTGCTCCAGGAAGTTTTAAAAAATGGTTGCCAAAATCTGTATCGATTGTTTTTCAAAGATCTGAAGAGTCCAAAGACCACGAGCCAAGGGACTTGATGGAGTCTCCAGATATTCTTGTTTTGAATCTTGGCGGTTTATTCAAGTATCACTTGGTTGATTGGCTGCTCATTGTGGTAATTTTTGTGCTCTGGAGTCTTACTTTTCTGATTCATCCATTCCAACGCTATGTGGGAGCAACGAATTTTGAAAATGCGCAGCTGAGATATCCCTTCAAATCGAACACAATTCCTTTTCAAGCTGTACCGGTAATTAATTGTTTTTTTTTTTCTTTTATTCGTGCTATTCCTGCTCTGTTGCTTGGCTTGCTTCATTGTAGCAGCTAAAATCAATGAAACGCCCTTACTAATTATAGCCCTGGAATACTCTGAACAGGGGATAGCCTTGGGCATTCCTTCGGTTGTCATCCTGGGCATGTTTTTCAAAAGGAGGAATATTCGAGACCTACATCATGCTTTGCTGGGTATGTCTCATGCGAGTCATAGTATGGTCTACCTTGTTGCGTTATTTTCTAGTCTGCTTCTGTAAACTCTTTAAATATTTCCCGAAAGTTATTGAAATGTTTTCCTGACTGTCGTCACGGTATTCTGGTACTCTTTACTGCACCAACGATCGCATTTGCATGCTGGAATGACTTGCTTTGTGTTGTCTTGTAGGTCTTGTGACTGCAGTTGCGCTGACGGCACTTATAACAGATAGTGTGAAGATTGGAATTGGACGGCCTCGTCCTCACTTCTATGCTCGTTGCTTCGGGAGCCCTACTGCAATTCCTGTATGACCTCGGCACATTTGTGTCCTGTTTATCTTGATCTTATTTTGCTGCCTCACTTTGGTTTGTTGCGCACTGATCTACTTGGCAGAAGTTGTCTCTTACAAGTTTCTTGTTTTGTGATTTTATACTAATAATACGTGTGATTGCAGAACTACGACTTAATAACTGGTAAAGTCATCTGCAGTGCGACTGTCGAACAAATGAAAGAAACTTATAAGAGCTTCCCCAGCGGCCATACCTCATGTAAGTGCATCTTCTGTAAATTATGCTGAAAACGGCTGCTATCGTAAAGAATCAGTCTCCGTTAGTGAAGAGTCTCCGAGTTGAGGTACAGGTCAAGAAAATTGGAAGTATTTGAGGTCGAGGTGTGCCATTTTTCCATCCCTCTGACATTCAATTTCTTGTTGCAGGGACGTTCGCTGGTCTGAGCTACCTATCAATGTACATGGCTGGCAAGCTTAGCGTCTTTGATAAAAACGGGCACTCTTGGAAGCTTTTCCCCATTGTATTGACAATGCTGGGAGCCACTTTTGTTGGCGTTACCCGAATAGACGACTACTGGCATCATTGGACTGACGTTTGTTCTGGCGCTGCTATTGGTGGGTGTTTGCACTCTCATGTTCCTCCCCCCTGGCTGCGATCTCAATTATGATTTTCAAAATTAGCTCAAGTGGCTAAAAACATTGTCAAATGTGCTAAAGTTTCCAAATTAACACCGGGGTGTCACATGTTTTGTAGCTATAAGAAAAATTTGGTAGAAATTTAGCAAAATGTATCCACACTGGGAACATTGCCCTCCTAGTCATCAGTCACCTGGACCACAGGACTCTTTTTGTTCATTTTCTCTGCTTAAATGTTGCCATTTCCTCACAACTTGCATGCATGCTCCTGCAGGAACTGTGACAGCTTACTTCTGCTATCGCCAGCACTTCCGAAGCTTGTTTGATGATCTTCGTAAGCATTCTTTTGTCTTCAATTATTTTCCTTGGACATTCTTGCGTGTTCATCAACTGTAAGTGAAATTTCTTTTCGGCCCGTTAACTTGTTTCCAGTTAACACAAGTTTGTGGCTCTGTATATAAAATCTCATAAAGTCGTAAACCCTTTGATGGTTTTGCAGCGCATTTGCCTTACGATTTTATTCCACATGCCCAACCTCGTTCTCCACACGAGCGACATGGAGCTTTCGGAGCTTCCAGTTACGACATGGAGCAAGGTCGACTGTAACTTTTGAAAGTAGGTATAGATGCCCAACTCACTGAACAGTTTGTGGGTGGTAATTGAGTAGGTTATGCATTATTTGTGGAATCGGAGCAATTTATTGTGTTGCTTAACAGGGCTTTCAAGCTGATGAAATTGTATTTATACTTTATTCTGTGTGCTACCTTGATTGATCGATCGCTCCCTCTTTGTCCATGGTGAGAACTTTCGTCTCGTAAGATGTTTTCTTAAAGTCTTTCAATTTTAAGGTGGGTTCGCCACTGTTGGTAATGTTGATTAGGGTAACCCTAAAATAGGGCTGAAGTTGAATGCAACTCATGGTACATATACAACATGTAATAATTATGACAATGGTTGGCAGCTGCATAGTCGAAGTCCAACCTTGGTTCTTCAACCTAAAGAGTTCTATGTCGGATATTTATAACTTGTTCATACAATATCCACATAATATGTTGACCTAGAATGGGCTCCGTACCTTGCATTTCCATAGTCCCCTGCTTTTGAATCATTAATCTGACAAGAGACGTCTGATCAACATGCTATGTATAATTTAGAATTATATTGAATTATCATCCACAAATGTATCATGGAGTTAATGCTACAATAAGATGGTCATTTCATGTTGATCAGCAATAAACGCATTAATGTTCATTTAGCATTAACATTTTATAGTAATGAAAATTAAAATAATACTAAAATAATAAAGTCTAATGACATTGGTTAACTACAATGTATTAATAAAAATGTTTTTTATTTCAAGTTCTCAAGGTTTGTCATATTAATCCGTGTATTAGCTAGTAAATGGGAGTGGAAATTGATCCTTGATTTAGCTGTATTAATCATTAGCTTATAGTTGTTTATAAACTTGGTGTCATCCATTTTAGAAAGTATCATAAGGAAAAAAACTCATAAAATGATTACAATTAGGGATATAATTCAAAAGTGTTTAGAAATCATGGCACACCTACAGTATCAATTTGTTGTAATTTGCTCATAGTTCATTGTTCACATTTGGTCCTCTCTAGAGTCCCTTATCAACAACTTCACATATATGTTAAGTTGCCTTACCAAATAATAGGACAATGATAATTTGGAGAGAGCCCCTTTTCGTGATTAGTTTCAAATTGTGCTCCCTTTTTTATTATATTGGAAGTTTGTAACCTTGTTTGTAAATTTCACATGAATAAATGCCTTCCAACTTGTGGTAGTTTACATATTTGTTTTTGTTCCAAATTTCCAAGTTCTTTAGTTTCTAATTTTCAATGTAAGAATTCATCATTTACCTCACATTTATCCATATGAGAAATTGCCTAGTTTGCTTTATGTTGTTTGATTAAGGAGCAATGACCATTAGTGGTTGCAAAGTTTAGAAAAATTTATCACCAAAAACGTGGATGATCTAGTACATATTTTATCACAAAAAATCAATTTTGAGGTGGGAGTAAATTTGTGCAATGGAGTTAGTAATTTGAACATTGAGACACTAATGTGCCATCATAAGTATGTATGTTTATGGGTTCCTCATTATAAGATATGTATGTTTAAGGTTTCCTCATTATAAGAAATGTATGTTTAGGGTTTCCTCATTATAAGAAATATTGCTCACTCCAACAAGCCTACAAGTTTTAGCAATCACTTTTCTTCACCTACCATAGATTGGAAAAAATGGACAATGATTTCAAGACCATGAGGTTTTATTGTTAAGCCGGTGGTAGGTTTTGACAAACACTTTTCTTCACCTACTAATATTGAGGGAATAATGGACAATACATTCAAACATTCAAGTCCTTTAGGACAAGTTGTCAAAATATTTTCACTTAATAAGTAAAATTTTCATAACAAATTTTGGGTATTTTTTTATTTTTAACCTAGCGGTTGGCACCAAGGTCCGGGAAGAATCAGCGGCTAGTTGAAATGAAAAAAAGACTTTGCAATTTTAAACATTAGCTGAAAAACTAGTTAAAAATCTAAAACAATAATAATTTCTAGTATGAAATAGAGAAAAAAACCGAAATAGTTCCTTGATAAACTAGTTCAATATGGGAATTCAAGGAAATCAACCAAAAAATCTTAGATACTTCCTGGACTCTAGTTGACGCTTTGGTGTTTGATACGATACACATTCACTATTAAAATTTTATTAGGATTTTTCTATGTTAGATAAAATGTAAAATAAAAACTTCAATAAGCCTTCAAATTGTATCCACCTGATAACATTACAAAGACCAAAGATGTGATATTAGAGAGGTTAAGATGTCATATTACAAAAGTCATTGTGATCGTATCTGGACTGAACATATGATATTGCAGAGGTCAAGATATGATATTATAAAGCTTGTGATTTTAGTACTATGATTTGAAACCCGGTGTAACTGGTACAATTTTTTTTAATTCATAATACAATATCCATCATGGAGATTAGTATCTAGTTCCTTCCATGCGTTCTTCTACTAATATGTCAATATTTCAAGAGAGTTTGAATTGAAGTAATACTGGGTTCCAAAGCTTGAGAAAACTTTTTTTTTTTTGCAGAACGCAAATTGGCGCCAAAGTTTTTAGTGTAAGAAATTACATTTTCTCATAAGGAAGTGAAGGTGGATCTCTTCACGTGCCTGCAAAAAATATAAGAGCATCAGCAATGCAGCGGGTATCCAACACGACATCGATACTGTACCGGATGGTTAATTAACTCGTAAAGGCTCAAGCCCTTTTTTCTGTGAAAGTCATTCAAAATTGTCACTTTTGGGGGAATGAGTAGAAAGGTAGGAAAAATTGTTTTTTTTTTGGAAATCCAACCACAAGATCTTGTCTTAGCCTATGGGAGGTACTTGTGTGAAAACAATCAGCTCATTCTAGATGTAGAGTAGTGAGATATTAACATCTAAAGTGAAAGAACAAGTTTTTTTCCATACTACCCAAAAATTACAAAGGCCTTTGACAGCACCTATACCAAAAAAATTGCTCTATGCAAAGTTGCGGTTTTTTTTTCCCATGTAAAAGACTAAGTTAGGTATATGTGGGTGAATTTTCAAATGAATTGGAGGTGTGAATCATACTTTGTAAAATCTTGCAATGCGTAACACCATGAAATTTGCATATACACTAGGCAAAATTGGAGGATTTACTCAAGGATTTATGTAAGATTCAGAAATATGAATCACTTTGATCCAAATGGTAAAAACCAAGGAATCTTAGTCTACTACAACTTGGGAAAAAAAGAGTCAAAAGACAAATACACAAAGAGCTCAAAAATGTAAAGCACCAAATTTTACAAGGAGCAAAAGGAATGGAGGTTCGGGAGTCCCACATCTAAACCGCAAACTAAAACTTCTCATAACTTTCATCTCATTAATCAAAATTGAATGACTCAAAGCTTCCCACATATGTATAAATCTAAAGAACCAATTTCAGATTTTTATTTAAAAAAATGCAATTTTTGTTTTTTTTTTTGAGCTGCCCAATTCTCCCTTGATTTCCAATTATTCATGCATAACTTCTTCAATAAATGTCAGAATGAACAATTAGATGCCCACGCAGATCTTTGAATTCCCTATCTTCCATCAAAGTTTCAAAAAACCACACAAAGTAGTTTAGTTGTAAGTACATGCCCAAAACCCCACTTGGCCCCCAAGGGACCACTTGGGTCTTGAGGAGTTAATTGTGCAACCCAACACAACATGTACAAGCGCTTGCATTTTCATGGCCTTGGCAAACAAACTAGTTAGACTGCTAATTTTCATCGATTTGCTTGTCCCTAGAAGGGCCTTGGTACTTTTGCCACAATCAAATTAGTTCTAACCCTCCGCGTGTCAGATAACGTTTGGTCAAGTTTTCGTTTGGAGAGTAAAGTACCAATCATGCATTACCCAGGGTGTTGTCAATGGAAATAAAATGAAAACTTCAAAGCTCTAGTGAAACATGTTGTTTCTCAATAGAGGGCCTATTCCCAAGGTTTGCATTACATGTGCCCTAAGCACATCCTTTTTGCATGAGAAATTGAGGAAGATCAAGGAACAAGTCCACATGCCTTGAAACCACAATCAGAATCAAAGATTCTGACCTTGCAAAACAAGGGTAGAGAAAAAGGTATTTGCAACAGTTATCGGGAAGAATCGGTGGTTAGTGTAGTGGCAGTTGGTTGAAATTGCAAAAAACCCGATTGAAACTTGAAACTATCGGCTAAAAAATTGGTCCATTTTTCCAAAAAAACTAAATATAGTGTGTTTACAATAGAAATTTAGAAATTTTATAGTAAATAACCGGTGCATGTCACTGTAAATCCGGTTGAAACTGCGAAATACCGCATTTCAGCTGGTGAAGCTAAAATTTCTCCCCGAACACTGATCTGTAACAAGCATGAGGAGCAAGGAGTGAGGAGTTTTCAAGTCAACTGATTTCTCACGTGCTCACCTTTACCAAGTCCTTGTCCCTAGAGAATTCATGTAGGGTTCATAAATCCAAGGCTTGTTTTTCGTTGATTCTGCTGCAACTTGGAGATTTTTGTCTAACGGTTATTTTTGGTTTCCCCTCATATCGGCTCCATCCCTATTTTGGTCGGAGCCTATGCATAGATTTTTTCAACATCACAGGATTTTTTTTTGTAGGTACACAGTAATTATTGGTCTTCAGGAAAGTATTCATTGGTCTTTTGGATTAGGCAACATGTTAAATAATTTTAAAACGATAGCATCAATTTTCAAACAAAGAACCCTGCCTCACACTTCTTGTATAAATGAAGAATTGAACCCCATATTCAATGAATATGGTGTTCCTTATTGTATATAGAGTATATCTAGACATTGCATTGGGCCACATACACTTCATATAAGTTAGGCACACCCATAAGCATGGAGATAAGGGTTTTGGAGTAGATATAACAATTGACTAACTTTGAAAAAATTCTGTACGTTAGGAAATGGAAACCAAAAACATTGGCATCAATTTCAAGGTTCCAACTGCAAGCATTCATTTACAAAGATTTTTCAAAGTCCAAAATCATTGAAATTGTAAGAACCATGTGTAAGAGATGCTAAAAACAAGGTTTATTGGTTCTTAAATAATGAGATAGGTACTCAAAACCACTGTCATGGAGTCACCCACAATCATCATCCATAACTATTATTTCAATACCCATAACCACCCTAACTTTGTCAATCACGCCCATGACAACTCATCACACCCATGGCAACAGCTACCTTAGATGGAATTCCATAGTCATCAAATATGGGGTTCAATTCTCTTTTGCAAATTTCAAAACTTGCACAACAGATTTGGTCTTTCATATTGTTCCACCCCCTTATACACAGTTAACTTTTTTGAAATTCACCAAGTTTTATCCATTGATTTTAAGATTTTAACTTAGTCAGTACACTAACTACCAGTTTTCCCCCAAAAGCACGATAGATGCACGTTGAAAACTAAATGCAGCACTGGTAACTTTATTAAACGGCTTGTAATAACAAGCGCACGCTCAAGAATTGAGCTAATTACGTGCAAGAGCAGACCGCTTTCATATGCCTTCCCATGTGTTTAATAAGAAGCTCCAAGCTAAAGAAGTTAATTGTTCCAGGAATCATTTGCCAACATCATCATTGAATTATTCAGACATATATCACAATAGCAAACACTTCAATAAAAAACACAAAGCCTAACATTGAACGAAGCAACAAACAAAACCCACCATACACAAACGCATTCCATAGGTCCAACTGCTCTTAGTGCTGTATCTTAATAAACACTTCTGAGACACCTAGAAAACAATCTGAACTAATTTAGGGTTTAACATACGTTCGACCTTATCAGCAAAAGTAATGTTCTAAGGTAGTCTGCTCATATTCCGCTCATGCTCTAATCCCACTCACCTCCCCAAATGTACCCTAATCGTACATGTCTTACTCATATGTACCCTGCTCGTACATAGGTGGGCGGTTTTAGAGCACCTATGACCTTTCCACTTCAAAATTTCATAACTAATTCCACAAAGCTCCATAAAATATGAAAATACTTGAGATAGATCCCAAATCCTCTTGTCTTTCAAGGAAAATGTACTGAAAATCATTTCAAAAAATTTCACCTCCCCAAAATTTAGTTTCAGCACTTACATGAACGGTTTACGGGCACACTACCTTACACTGCTACAAGCGCTGCAAAAATTTAGCCACATCTGATACCCGAGACCTCCGAATACACAATTATTCTCTATAAACAAAAAGCATACAAAAAAGGGTCTACTACACATGTTCTCTTCTACAGTGTTGGAATACGCAAGATCTACAGACTCGTTCTGAACAAGATTATAAATTAGAATAAAGAAGCATCATAGAGATTCCCATCGAATATGTCATCACATCCCCGAAGGGTTGGTAAGATGTCCCTATTCTTTTTTTCATCATCTGCTTCAGAAATTGACAAAATATTGCGATGTCAACAGGCCATCGTACCATGAAGCGAAGCACATGCAATCAATCAAGTCATGGCATAGCGAAGGCTGCATAGGAAGAGAAAAACGTTTCCTAGCGTCGTCGTCCTTGTGCTTTCGCTTCAGGGAACGGATCCTTTGGCACGGCCTTAACCAAGGATCAGATAGAGAAGCCAACATCGACAGTTGCAAGCGTACTTATCTTACAGCAAAGAATTACAAAAACGAATAGAGAAGCCATCGCACTTGGTATAGAGAGATATCTCGAAAACAAAGGAGTCCACGTCCGACAGAGCTCCGTTGCGTTAGATACAAGAAATCAAACAGCATAATACAAACCACACAAAACTGAAAAGCGACGGTGACGAAAACACAGACAATGAACACAAGCAAGTCAACTGAAGGCAATGTAAGCAGCACACTTGTTTATATACGAAAGAGAAGCCGTTCGAAGAAAAAGATGGAATGACATAACGAGTTAGGGTTAGGATTAGGTTTACAATGAATCTGGACCGATGTTCTTTCCGACGTTCTCTTCGGTGTTCTCACGTTCTCTTTCGACATTTCTAGATGGCTCTTTTCTATTAATACATCTGCTGCGTGGAATAACTTAAGGTAGAAGTACCTAAAAGTGACACTTACTTTAGGTGTGGTAATTTGGAGTGTCTTTTGAGAATCTACTGGCATGGGCTTGTTAGGAAATGGGTAGAGGTGCAAGCAAAATTGTTTCTGGAATTTTCTAAGATTGTATGAATAACTTACAAATTGTTGTAGGTAACTTTTTAGATTGACCTACTATGGACACTAGATCCCTAAAAAAGCGACAACAATAAGATCATGTCACATCCAATCATAAACTGACATCTACATGATTTCTATTCCCTTATGTTAACTTGCGTGTCTGATTTGGATGCATACGTGTCTTGTTTGGGTGCATGAGCCTTTAGCTTTAGGTTTATTTATAGATGTCACTAAACAACTAATGTCACTTTTGGGCTTGCTTTTGGGTGTTTCTACCTTAGTTGAGCAAAGAAACTTGCTAAGATGGGTCACCTCTTTGTGAGGTGAGTGTTACATTATTCCGTGTTGGAGCCAAGGTGCTATTTGAGTCTAGAATAATTTAAACACCAAAACAAGGGTCTTCTGCATAATTTCTTGACTTAAGCCTTTGTCCAAATTGATATCAATCTTTCTTTTTTCTCTTAACCCTTAAATGCCAAACATGACAAATTTTGTCTTCTGGGGCATTAAAAAATCACTATGAGGGCAAAAAAAAGTATGGTTTTTTTGTGGAAGTGATCATAAATATGTGGTCCATCATAGAAGGCAAAAAATTACCTCATCAATTGCACTCATATTTATAGGTAACTCAAATTGTGAGAAATTTCAGAATCACAATGTTAGGTCCCAAGCTGTCCTTACTATAATTTTCATGAGGGCACTATGCACTATTGACTTTCGCAACTTTTTAAACAATATTTTGATGTGTAGGCACCATTGTAGATGTCACTATTCACTTTAAACACTGTACTAGGGGCATGCACAATGACCACCCCCGGCGCTTAAAGTTTAATGAGTTATCCTAAAAATACCCACAATAGTATCTATAGTTTATGATCTTTATTCTCCATCCACAAACCAAGATCTTGCCCTTCCAAAAGTAAAAAGAAATAAAAAAATAGCCTAATTTAAATACAAGATCAAATTCAAACTATCGCTACAAGAGGTGCTAAATTAAATTTGATTCCAAGTTTGCAAATGCCAAATTAGTGGATAAGTACCCTCTTTTTTGAGAGACATCAGCTCAACACCTTGTTTTCATTATGCTCATTCTAATGCACTAGCATTTAGTTACTTCAAAAGGAACAAAACATAAGCTAATAGTAGATGTCAAACAAGATTTGGATTTTAGGACAAATTAATTTTGTCTTAGTTGTGTTACCTTGCAAAAGTCAATTTTCCTTTCATATTCCACTAGGTTTTTTAATCTTTTGTACTTGTCAATTACAAAATAAGTTGATTTTTAGATTTTTTTGTGGAAACTTTTGGGCCCTATTGAATAATTTAATTAGATGCGAACCTTTTTGAATTGATATAGGAAATTTGCCTTCCTAATACAAGTTTGGCTATGCCACATTGCAAATAATAAATTTTCTTGGTGTAAGAATGTGAAAAAAATAGAACTTAGTGTGTGCTCCCATAACATTCAATAGCCTGAAGAGAGGCTGCCTTTCCTTCTCTTCAGGTATCATTCACAAACTTCATCATGACAAAAAACAAAAAATAGTTTTTTATTTTTATTTTTATTTATTTTTGTTTTTTTATTTTTTATTTTTTATTTATTTTCTGACATGGCTGACCCCACATCGACGTATGTGCACTAAATTGAGCCTCTTTTTCATAAACTCTCTGACAAATTCAACCAAGTGTCCTCTTAACTACTAATGGGTGTGGAATATTCCACACTTTGATTGGAGGGAGGGCAGGCCTGCTAAGTGCTACTAAATGTTATGCCCTATTTGCAAAAAAACTAGTGTATTACAATTCCTAAAATGGCATAAAATCAGATTTTCTGTGATTCATCTCCACACCCATGCATGTTACCTCCATAGCCAATATGAGGTGTTTTCAGTGTTTCAATTGACCTATTTCTAGGTTTTTTTCTTTGTTAGAGTATTCTCATAACATTCATAACATTGATCTCTAGCACCATTGTGGATAAATAGTTGTTGGAGATGGTTTCTTTTTTCATACTTTTTAGGCATAGGTAGGAAGGGCTATCCTTAGTACCTCTTTCAAAAGTAAAAATATAGAAATCCAATTCCTTTTATACAACAAGCTATTGCAAAATATTCCAATATTTTCTTAAAATGCATTCCAAAAAACCATTACTATGGAATTGTATTGTAATAAAAAATGTTGATGGATAATAGAAAAATTGCTAAAACGTTCACACAACATTACATCCATATTTATTCTACATAAGTGAACTGCTTACATAAAATCAATTATTTGAAAATGTTGCTTCAGCATAACATAAGAATTGCCTTTATCCCAACCAACTCGTCACTTCTCGACTCATAATATAAAAAAAGAAAGGAAAAAAATGATTATCACACTTCCAAACCTTGCACATGTTACCATATTTTAATATTTCAAGACTAGATAAATAACTTGTCCTTCCACAGTCTAAGATTTTCAAAAAGAACCATATTTTACTTTTGGACCTTCCGTGACTCCATAATAATTGTATTAAGTTCAACCTAAACCATCGGTATACAAAGCACCTATACAAAGGCTTTAGAATCGTTCCACATTTGTCCATTTCAAAGTAAACAAACTAAGTGTGAAAGACGCCAAGTTTCAATCCTCAATTTCTTCCACGTTTCCTTGCCAAATGTGACCATTCAATGTCCACTCTATTTTAAAAGCACAACATAACACATCCTTGAAGCTTCCACTTGCATGACTGCCAATTGAATGAAATAGATTTTTCAAAGACATTCATCATCGGTTAAACACTTCAGGAATTAAAGACAATGCCTGCCAGTGCTCTTCACAACTTGTAAAAATCTCTCAACAAGCCCAAGCAATCTTTCAAATCGCATGAAAAAACACATACGGAGTTGATCAAGCCAGAGCCATTGCTAAGAGCAACATACTTGTATGCAGGATTACTTGAAGGCTGTCTCTGGATCATCAGCAAACTTTTATCTGCTTGAAATATTCCATTTAATGTAACTATGAGTTTACTATACAAATTTCAGTATAAAAGAGGTAAGTAGGTTTTTCACTCTGCATTGTCCTTTGGTTGGAACCCGTCACCCAAAGTGGCCTTGGAGGGATCTTTCAGAAACTGGTTCTCAGCAGTCTCGCTATGGTACACGCAAGATATCTCAGGAGCTTGACGCAGGTCGCCTACAAATCCAAACGTGTTCATGTTGCGTTTGCAGTCACGAACTTCATCAGAGGTCACCAATCCTCTTGCCTCCAACACACTCCAGTTGCTTTGCCTCAAGACGCATCCAGGCTTCACCTCCGTCTGGGACACGTAGACATTGAACCTGCCATTCTCACATGCCAATGACCAGTTTAAGAAAAAATACAAAGAAATTCTCGCACTAAACCTAAAAATGCAATGACTGTAAGCTACACTGCAAATCACATCATCCATGGGTTTTTATTTAATGTAGCTTTTAACCTTGTAACGAAATTTATAACGTACCAAGGGCTCACTTGTACATATTAACTTAAATGAAAATTTAATGGATACCCCTGATATTTACAATATTTTTACAGATGCCCCTAGTTTTTCAGAAATTGCACAAATACCCTTGATATCTCGAAGGAGCATCTCAAGGTAGTTTTGCAATTATTTTATTAAAATCTTTTGTTCCATCTTTGTGTGTTCCATGCTTCAAACAATTTTCTCTATGATATGTACTCATTAAGGCATTCATTGCAAGATCTAGAAACAATGATAATGAAAAAGAAAAAGAACTATGTCAAGGATATTTGTGCAATTTCTGAACAACCAAGGGCATCTGTGTAAAAATTGCAAACTTCCGGGGTTTCCATGAAATTTTCCCTTAACTTAATACTAACCCGTTTTGTTTTGCGCAAAGGAATCCAACTCAGCTCTAGTACGTGGTTTCCATTATTAGAATGTTTTTTCCTTTTTGGATAGTTTCCAATTTCTGAGAAAATTCCAATGCACTAAAATATGTACTGATTGGATACTAGATGAATGAATTTTAAGTTGTTGAAATGTGATGGAGTCGGGTGTCAATGACAAGCCCAGACTGCGATTGAACCATGAGTATTGTATCTACGATGTAACTCATGAAAACATCATTGACTGTGATTGAACCTACAATCTTACATCTTACAAGTCGTGTGTTTAAATGATTCCTGGACTTTTTATTTATGACTTTTCAACCCACTGGATAGGGATCCCAAGCAAACAGGTTCCTTAGCGTAAGTTTAAATGATACCTCTCTTTCAAACTCAGAGCTACAAGAAAAAGACCTTACTAGAGTGAGTTTGACTACAGTGGTTTCACTTCGTGATACAACTACATGGACAATCCCACATAAGAAATGACCGAGAGATTAATTGCCACGCAAAAGGAACAAGCATACTCACGGATTGAAAGAGATGAACAGACGTTGGTCAAGCACCATGGCGCTCATTCCATTGGCGATGCAAACATCTGGATTTGGAGTCTGACGATCTATCACTTCACGAGAAGCCACGTTATTGGGCTCCACGTTGAGAACTGTATCAACGGTGATTCCAGCCCCCATCCCTAAAATAAATATTCCTGCACAAAGATCAACAAACAACAGACTATATTAATAACAAAGAACTAAGAATCAATACTGTCATAGATACCGTTTGAGCAGAACCTGTTCCCAGTGTTTTGCAAAGCGTTTGAAACTTGGGATAAAACACGAAAAAACAGTTTCCATACTAATTCTTCCAGGCTCCAAAAATAAAAACGAAGTCTCTTTTAAATTATGAGGTTATGCTTGAGCCCAGCCAAGTAGATTTTACCTCGACAAATGAATCAAGCAAATCTTGCCAAACAAGGATTATCAAAGTACCTCCAAGAACATATCGGTTGACTCCTTTCCATACAGAAAACCAGGGTTGCGACTTCTCCTCCTTCTCCTCCTCCTCATCATCATCATACTCCTCATAATACTCCTCTTCATCTCTAGCTGAGAATTTGTCGCGTGAAGGAGGAAAACCATCATCCCCTTCCGATTTCGGATCCCTGGAAAAACAAGCATCTGAGCACAACAGATCCAAAACATCTCCCAAAACCCTAATTCAACACCAAGTATCTTTTAAAAAGGACATACCAATCGATACCACGAAATACATCATTTTTCATGTAAATGAGCAAGTTTCTTAGCAGGTGTTTCACAATCTTCCTTTCATGAAATTTTTTCATGAAGTTTTGTACAGAATTTAGTTATCTAACCAACATCCCCTTCCAATTTTGGATTCCTGGAAAAACAAGCATCTGAGCACAGCAGATCCAAAACCTCTCCTGAAACCCTAATTCAACACCACATATCTTTGAACAGGACACACCAATCGATACAACGAAAAATACATCTTTTCATGTAAATGAGCAATTTCCTTTAGCAGGTATTTCAATATCATCCTTTCCTGAAAATTTTGTACAGAATTTAGTTATCTAACCAACATCCCATTCCAATTTTGGATTCCTGGAAAAACAAGCATCTGAGCACAGCAGATCCAAAACCTCTCCTGAAACCCTAATTCAACACCACATATCTTTGAACAGGACACACCAATAGATACAACGAAAAATACATCTTTTCATGTAAATGACCAAGTTTCTTAGCAGGTATTTCAAAATCTTCCTTTCATGAAAATTTTGTACAGAATTTAGTTATCAAGCAGATTGGAGAGTCTAGAACAATGACCTTCGTGAGGTTCGTCTCAACAAGGGCAGCTCTTCTTCCAAGTCTGGTTTCAGAGACCCCGGAGAGCGTCGTGGAGGATAATTCCGTGATTTTGAACGAAATCTTCGGCTTTTTTCATCTGTTTGTAGTGCCCGGATTGCAGTACCGTCGACACGTCTTGTCAATCTCACCACGAATAACATCCTGTGCATTTCCAATTCCATAAATCACAACTTACTAAACCTTCACAGGAATCAAAATTCTACTACACTGAATAATTGCGTTTAGGTTGCCCCACACTAATTTCAGACATTTTACACTACTGTAGGTTGAGAGCAGATTCGACAGTCAACTGCCGAATTAATTATTTTTTGAGAAATTTTTGATTTGCCATCAAGTTCAGTAAATAGTTGAGGATTAGGAGTTTTCAAAACAAATTATTACTATATGGCAATTGACTAATTTTTTTAGTAGAATAAAGTCTTCTTCCAAGTATCTTTGACTTTCCAAAATTAGGCCTTGGTACAAAGTTTGCAATAGATTGAGTCCTACTAGAATTAACGTTGACCTTCCAGAATTAGCTAGGCTTAATGACTTTTACAATATTAGGCAATTAGGCAATTCAGAGAACAATTTACAGAATAATTGGGTTAAATTTTGGAAATTATTTTATGCCAATTTTGCTCTCAACCTACAAATATTTACTGCTGCTACAGCAATTTTCATCAAAACATATTGCAACAAACTAATTTTAAAGGGTCTGACAACAACAATGATCCTGCTAAAAAACAAACTAGCTGCGTCCAAGTTGTAAACCATGTGAAATCCAAGTATCTAGAGAGTTGCATGTGCCCTCCAACAAGTGGCCAAGATATGAGTCACGAGGTTCCTTACCAAGATAAGGCAACCTAATTGTCAAGGCAACTTAAATGCAATATTCAGTGTAGTAGAGAACGCAAAAGCAGAGGATTAGGGTTACATATGAATGTCAAGGCATTTCTATCGCTGATCTAAAATAATCAGTACTATAATCCGCAGTTCCGCAATACTTGTAACAATTTCAACCTTACAATCGCAGTATTATCAGAACGCGCTACTTTCTATGATCACCAAGGAGTAATAATTTGAAAACATTCAATTCAATATATCATGTGAAGAATAATACAATTTAGAAGCGGCAGAACTTTGTATCAACAGAATCAATACAAAAATTACCTACACTAACCAAACTGTGTAGCAAAATTTGAACAAAAAGAAAGGTTGTATACTTAAATCGATAAATTAAAACATGAAAACCTAAATTGAGCTCAGCTCCGAATAGCAAGCGATTTCAAAAAAGCTTCGAGCTGAAGAAGTTGCAACAGGAATCAATCAGCCAATTCTCGCAATCACAAGAATGGAAAAAATGTATAAAATAATAATTACGTACCCGTTGTCACAAAGAAAACGTCGCGAATTAAGCGATGATGCAACAGATTTCCGGCAAGACCATTCCCTGGATCGCCAATTCGACGACAAGCAGAGTCCGCAGCGCAAGTTTGAAACAACGGGCGCTCGGCAGAGAGGACCAGAGCTCGCACTCATCGCAATCCGCTGCGAAGAACTTGTGAAGAAGCCAAAGCGAAGTTCGGCAAGCTGACTTGAATTCTGGTTCGTTTTTCTTTGGTTTAACTCACATTTTGGTGCGAATTTCGTGACGAATTGGACCTCGGAGAGAACGTTGTAACGCGGATTTACGGATTCGTTCGGGTCGAGTACGGAATTTTGGGGGAGGAATTGGGCTTTGGTGGTTTTTTGGTGAAACCCTAGGATGGTGAGTGGTGACGGTGTGTGTGGTTTTGGGGAAAGGGTGAGTGAGTGGTCCTGTGACGAGAGAGACGCTGCACTCTCTCGCGCATTCTCATTTGTTGGGTCCCCCCTTTGAAGCTAAGTTTTAGAGTAGGTTGTGAAGTAAGGTAGGCGCACCCATAAGCGTGAAAAAAAGGGTTTTGGAGTAGGTAAAACGATGTACTAATTTTGAAAAAAATATTGTAAGTTAGGAAATGGAAACCAAAAGTATTGGCATCAAGTTTCAATTGCAAGCATTTGTTCATAAAGATTTTTCAAAGTCCAAAATCACTAAAATTGTAGGAACCATGTGTAAGAGATGCTAAAAACAAGGCTTGCTGGTTCTTAAATAGTGAGATGGGTACTCAAAACCGTCATGGAGTCACCCACAACCATCACTTTGTCACCCATAACTATCACCTAAGTAACCATAATCACTCTGACTTTGTGAGTGACGCCCATGGGGACGTCACGCCCATGGGTGCGGTTACCTTACATGAGTCATCCTCAATTGTTACACGCACATGCCGGCGGAAACCCACCTTTTGGTGCCTAACGCAATTTACTTGGGTCACTTTCTGGGAGCTAGGGCCTGTACGTGAGAGAGCTGAGACTCACGTACGAGTCCCTGCCAAACGGAAATTTGGTTGTAGAGGCAAGTGGGGCAGGAAAAAGTGGCTTTGTGCTGAAAAGGGCCCAGTCACCTTCGCAATGCCGGATTAGTTTCTAGTCCCATATGCATGGACCAAATAGGGGGCTTCAAACATGAAATCTAGCCCTCGAACTTCTCACCTCACTGGATCTCCGGCACTAGTGCATTGTTTTCGTTCCCTTGCACGCGCAAAGTTTGAGACACTCGTGAGTTCGCGGAAATTTCTGCTAAAGAAATTTTGGGGTTTGAGGAAGTAGGTAAATGAGCCCCGAGAAGCCACAAAAGTGAGTTTCTGAAATTCACTCCTCAAGTGAATCACATTAGGAGTGAAGTCCAAAGGTGAGTCACCTTGCTGTTCACTAGTGAATTCATAGAGGTGAATTGCGACGTGAGTCACCTGAAAAAGTTTAAGTTTGAAGCCTCCTAATGTAGCCTCTCTATGTTTTGTGCAAGGTGTGTGTAAGAGCATCTCGACTCCAGCATGTAAGGAGAGCCAGAACCGCTATTTGTGCATATTAAGAGCCATCAGATCATGATTTGATGGCTCTTAACATGCGTAGATTGCGGTTCTGACTCTCCTAACGTACTGGAGTGGAGATGCTCTAAGGTAGACACACCCATAGGCAATTGTATAAGGGTTTGGGGTATCTCAAGGTCTAGGAATATTCAAGAAAAAAATCAATAGGGTTAGCCTTTCAATAAGCTATTGTGGAACGTAATTTCTGTGAAAAAAAGTATTGTAGTCTAGATCTTATTTCTATAATAGTCTTATTTCTATTAGGTGGGTAGTTGGGTGTTTGTGCTACAAGAAGATTAAATGGCGGTTATGGTCGGCCTCAGGGATGGGGTATACACAAGGATAGGGGGTGGGCGTGAGAAAAGGAGGCAAATCGCTTGAACTTTCTTGCACGATAGCCTTCCGTCGGAACAGCGGGTGCACAAGTCCATTATTTTATATTAAAGGGCAAAGTTGCAATTCATAGGGTCCCTATTAGTGACTTTAAACTACCCTTAAAATTACTTGGATGTGTTCCTATTATGGCACTTGGCGGTCTCAATCCCAACCATCTCAAAGTAGCTTTGCACTTGACATGTGGCAGAATTTGCTTGTGCAAGAGGCATTCACTACTCCACTTTGGATTCAACAATGGGTGGAGAAGCCCTCACAATTAGGGTGCAAAATTGGGGAGAGGTCAAAGAACAGTGTGTCTATCTTAAGTATTGTGTTAGAAATTTTCATCATAGAATAAGTTGGTTCTAGATTATAGGGGAGGAAACTTTGCAGCAATAAAAGTTATGTTAGGGAAGTTTGATTGTATACCATACCCAAAAAATGAATTGATGTTATAAAGACAAAGGTTCTTGTAGCTTAGTTGCTTGTTTTAGAGGTTTGATGTTATAGGTACATTAAAGATGCTATTTTGGAAAGGGAAAATTTCATGGATACTCCCAATGTTTGTAAAATTTACATAGATATCATTGCTTTTTCAAAAATTACACAAGTACTCTTGGACCAAAATTTTCAAGTGTTTGTTTTGGTAAAAAAGCCATTTCCCTTCTTCCTTTGTGCACACATTGCTTTTTCTTTTTTGTTTCATTACATCTTTTTTTCAACATTGGTCATGAAGGAAGTACAAGCACAACAAATAAATGCCTAAAATTTATGGTCAAGGGTGTTTGTGTTATTTCTGAAAAGCCAGGATATCCATGTAAATATTGCAAACTTCAAGGGTATCCATGAGATTGACCCTTTTGGAAAAATAATACCTTACTAAGCTCTTTTTTCATTTTACTTTATTTTGAGGGGGCACGTATAGAACCACATTGTACTGGTTTTTAATAATTTGACAACCAATATTTCAAAAAACTAAGAGCTTTGAATTTAGGATAGATAATGGTATGGATACATAGGATGCAGGATTGAGTAGACTTTTGTCTCAGAAAACAAGAATGAAAACTCAATACAAGATGGATTTGATCACCAAGAGGTACACGTGAGTCAATCTCATGGAATGCAGATCATGGATAACAAACTTTGACATGAAGTGATGAGGATTAAATAGGGAAAAATATGACTCCAAGAAAAGTTTGTTGTTATGAATTAAAACTTCAAGAAATGCAAGCTATGGATGTGTAAATGAGATTGAGCAATCTTTAGTAGTGCCACCCCACACCACCTACACTCTTTGCTTTTGGCACTACACCTCAAAACCACATCCTGCCTCCACAACCCACCACATGCCACCCACACCCTATTATAGCAATACCCATGTTTTATCAAGATCATATAACTTAAAGACATACTCTTTTTTGAACTTAGGCAATCAAAGTGTCACGACTTGCAAAAGTGCTAGCATTGTCAACTTCCATGAGAAAAGAACATCAAGCAAAAAGTGGTGAAAAGAGCATTATGAGTGTGGCATGTGGTGGCACTGTAAAAAAAACTGCAAGTTCTGGTGGCAATGGAAAATGGTATCGGTGACGCGTGCTAAAATTAGCAAAAACTGGTAACTAGAGTGGCAATAGCGAAATTCATGATACCAATAATAACACTCTGAGAAGAATGTACACAACGTCAATACCCAATCTGGCTTTTTACACCAAGGCATCCAAAGCGACACATCATTGTACTGGACTAGAGTCCTCTTTCCTAAACCAACAAATATAACTCCACAAGCACAAGAATTTGAAAAACTTAAAAACACATTCATACTTAGTATTAAGGATGGTCGTAATCTACTGAATCCAATCCAAAGGCATCTCTAAGCTTGTTCCTACAAACCTGGCTAACTCCGCTCTTCAACACCAAATGAAACAACTCAGAAAACATCTGAAGAATAAGTAAACAAAAAGTGGAGACTTTGCGTGTCCCTACTTCTACCAGTCAACACTCACTAGCATGTGTCAAAACTTCACCCCCAACTTCAAACAAAAACGCTACTACGCTCATCTTCATTCTCCGGAAACGAGATTGATCTCGAAGCCGCAAACTAACACCTAGTTGCTCATGAAACCCAAAAAACTAAAACTACAGAGCTGAAAGTTCAAAAGCAAAAAAGCTACACTCACACTTCACCTCAGAGAGAGCTTCTGGCGAAGGACGTCCATGATGGAGCCGAAATCATCAGCAACCGAGATGGGAGGATTCGCAAACTTACTAGTGACATCCGTGAGCTCACTAGAGTGATACTCCACTTTGGACTGCGTGAACTTCAACCCATGCGCGGTACTCACAACCACCGTCCTATCATTGGGACCAATCACACCACGTTCTCTGAGTTTCTGCAACGCAACCATGGCAACGCCAGTGTGAGGGCAAGTGAACATCCCCGACTTATCGGCTTGAGCACAAATGTCCATGATCTCCTGCTCCGTCGCCTCCTCCACAATGCCATCACACTGTGTCAATGCAAAGATCGCTCTGTCAATAGAAACCGGGTCGCCAATCTGTATAGCAGATGCAAACGTCGGCAGAGCTTTCACAGGCTTGAACGTCTCCCAACCATCTCGGTACGCTCTGTAAAGCGGATTCGCATTCGCAGCCTGCGCGCACACCAGTCGTGGCATCCGGTCTACCAATCCCAACTCCTTGCACATGTTGAAGCCCTTGTAAAAGGCGTAGATGTTGCCCAGGTTGCCTCCGGGGACAATCACCCAATCTGGAACCTCCCAGTCGAATTGCTGCAGGATTTCAATGGCGGCTGTTTTCTGGCCCTCGAGACGGAGGCTGTTGAGAGAGTTTGCCAGGTAGATAGGTAGCTCGGATGTCACCTCTCGGATGAGCCGCATGCACCCGTCGAAGTCTGTGTTCATGCTGAGCACTAATGCCCCGTTGGCGATGGGTTGCACTAATTGAGCTATGGAGATCTTGTTCGCCGGGAGGAAGACTATGGCTGGGATACCGGCCGCTGCACAGTATGCTGACAACGCTGCCGATGTGTCGCCTGTTGATGCGCATCCAACTCCTAACAGTGGCTTGCCCATCCTTCTTAGCCTGTTCACTTGGGACACCAGTACCGTCATGCCGAGGTCTTTGAAAGAGCCCGTGTGGCTGATCCCGCAGTGCTTCACCCATAAGTCGGTCATGTCCATGACCTGACAGACACGGCACAGTTAGTACAGGAATGTAGAAATGGCACGGGGATAAACCCTAAACTACGAGAATGGTAGTGCTCGAACCCCATTACGGCATTAAAACCGCTCACCTTCTCAAATGTACTCAGCTGGTACATGTTGTTTTTCATAGCTTTTCAATAATGTAAAGGAGACGTACATTTGAGGAGCTGAGCAGTTTTAGAGCCCACTTCAAGATTTTATAATTAATTCCATAAAGCTCCAAAAATATGAAAAAGCTTGGGTTCGATGACAATTCCTCTTGTTTTCAAGTAAAATTTACTGAAATTTTTTTTCAAGAAGTTTCACCTCCCCAATCTTTCTGTTTCAGCCCTTAGATGGTCGGTTTACGAGCCGACTACCCTTAACCATTAGGGTTTGAAGTGTTGCGCACCTCTTTGCCGAAGCGTTCGGCCCAGAATAGGTTAGAGTTCCCTTTATAGCTTTTCAATATAGCTTTTCAATAATGTACAGGAGACATACATTTGAGGAGGTGGGCCGTTTTAGAGCCCTATGGCTCTTTCCATTTCAAAATTTCAGAACTAATTCCATAAAGCTCCAAAAAATTTGAAAAAACTTGGGTCAGATGACAATTCCTCTTGTCTTTCAAGTAAAATTTACTGAAAAATATTTCACCAAAATTCAGTTTCAGCCCTTAGATCGGTTTCCGAGCCGACTACCCTTAGCCATTAGGGTTTGAAGTGTTGCGCACCTCTTTGCCGAAGCGCTCGGCCCAGAATAGGTTAGAATTGCCTTCGAACACACTGACGATGTCGTCGTCGTCAATCTCCGGCAACACCCACTCCTTCTTGCTCCACACTCCCGAGCCGTACGGCCACGTGGTCTTCCCGACGCGCGAGTCGAACAGCTTCCGCCAATAAGCGCCATCCCCGGCGCGCTTGAGGGCTTCCATGTCGTGCTTCACGTCCAGCAAGGCTCCGGTCTGGCTCCGGTAAATCACCTCGTCCAAGGAGTACTCCTCGTCGGTGTCCACCCCGGGGGAGAACGGCACGTACTTGGCGGAGAATGTCGTCGGCTCGCTGCCCGCGCACTGCCGCCGCGCCTCCTCTCGGATATCCCCCTGCCTGCCCTTCTTAGATGGCACGGGTCCATTCCCAGGCAAATTCGGCATCGTGGGCCCGTTCCCGGCCGAATTCGGTGTCCCGGAGGACGGCATGGGCCCATTCTCGGGCGAGTTCGGCTTCGCGGAGTCGGTTGCGACGTCCTCGAGGGTTACGGGCACCGCTTCCGTGTTGGCCCGAACGATGCCGGCTCCTCTCCTGCTCGTCGCCACGAGAGGTTGCGCCATCCTGGTCGAGTGAGTTGCAGCTCGCGGCAGAGAGTGGGAGTGGAGGCCTTCGAAGCGCTTGGACTGGGGTACTACATTGGACACGATTCCCAGTGTTTGCGATGCTGCGATTGCGCCCACCATCGCTGCTGCGGCTGGAGATTTGTTTGTGAGAGAGAATTGAGTTGTTGAGAGAGGTGATTTGGGAAACCTACAGGAATCGATTGCTGGCAGGGGTGCCCGTGATGGCAGAGCTTCTGCGGAGAGACGGAGCGAAGAAAGAAAAGAGAGGTCGTGTGAGCTACAGTGGGACCTCATCGGAACGGGACGGATGGACGAGGCGGAGATGGAGGTTGGTCTTGTTGGATGAGATCATCTTCGTTCGTTGTCGTCGTCGTTGGTCTCTCTGGTCTTGTGCAAAGCGTTTGGACCTGACGAAGAAACACCGGTAGGTTGATCTAAGCTAGGAGGTCCATAAATCGACCATCTAAGCTTATCTAACTCATTAATGGCAGTCATAGATATTCAAAGAAAAATGTTACGCATTCCTATACCGCAAACGCAATTAGAACCTAAGCGGAATTCAAGCCTCCTACCTTAAGGTGAAAATACCCATAGCCGATAACTTAAGCAATTCTGTAGAAAGTTACAAAGAGTTTGAGGTATATTTTATTTTTCCCGTGTAGGAAGATAAGAAATATTGGGATTGCAAATTTTTCATAATTTTATTTGCAAAACTAAAATTACTGTGAATTTTGGGAGTCAAAAAGTGTTTCACACCCATTGCCAATGTCTAAATGTATGCAATTTCAATACTAGCCAAACTAATTTCAACTCATTACTTCCTATTTCACTTTGGGACATGTGACATGACTTAATTAAGTGACTCCAAGCTTGAAAATGTTAGAAAAATGCATTCCAAAGCACCTATCGTTGCTCATGGTGGAAATAGCATCCATTACTAATTGGGAATGGGGAGTTATCAGCTATGGATGCTTCCACCTTATAAACAAGCAAGTTTTTATGACAATCTAGGAACTTTGATTTTGTGGTTGTAAGATGAGGTCTTATAATGTTGTTTGAATATTATGTATAAAAATTACAGGAGGTCAAGCTAACTAATACATTTGTTTGTATTTAGGGCCTATTATCTAGCCCTTGTTCTGAAAATATTTGTATCTAGAATATATGTGTTGTTGAACATTCTTCAATGGATATTTGAGTACACCAAGTTGGTACTTTTTTTTTGTAAATTCTTTTTTTGTTTCTACAAAACAAGTGTTGATAGGTAGAATGTTTTGAAAACATCTCAAGTTTTATTAGACTTCTTCACATCAATACAATGTGTTTTTTGAAGAAAATTGGTTAGCTTGAAATTTAGGAATTTATTTGTAAATTTTTCTTTGCTAGCCTTATCCTTGGAGGTATAGTATCCTCCTAAGTTATAGTTTTATTGGAGATTTTCTTTTTACATTTTGAATGTTTTTTGGTTGTACTATTGTTGATTGGTAAATTTATGAATGATACAATTTCTTAGCAATATTTGTTTCTCTATATCATCAAGTGCATAATTCTAAGAAAGAATTGGTATCAAGATAGTAAATGCAAATGATATTTCTATTGCGTTAATTGAAACTTAGTTCTTAACAATGGACATAATTACCAACTTTGTGAATATACTACTAAAATTATTAATAAGAATTTAATAGGATTTTTTTATGTTCAAACATTCTTAAAGTAACATTTCAATTCATCGAAATGAAATGTTCTATATGCTGACATATAATTGACATAATATAAGGAAAAAGAAGGCCAATTCCTTTGAAGTTTGCTCTTTAATAGTTGGAATTTTAGAGCTTATGTTCTATGGCTACTATCAATGTAACTAGCTTGTAGTGGACAATCAAGAACTACCTTAATTAAAGTCTACTATATCTCAAACCCTCACAACAAAGTCAAATGCACTTTTTAATAGACCTTAAGAACTGCAATTTAACAAATTAATTACTTTTTAATATTCCATGAAAAAAACTGGAAAAGCATACTTTGACCTCTTGAACTTGCAAATGCTCAAAAGTTCAAGTGCTTTTAAATGCTCACAATATGACATTGTGACAATCCAAAAAGCAAATTCTAAATGCTAAACCTGATGAATTTAAGTTTTTTTAATTGAGTGTCAGAAAATATTCATTCTGTAATCTGTTTGGATGCTTGGACGTCGTCCCCGTAATGTTCAGATATTCCTTAAGTCACATCCACTTTACAATAAGAACAATCTTTTCATTCGCTTGAAAACATTGTCATTGGAAGCACTTTAAAAATATTTCATAAAAGTGACATAAGAGTTTTTTTTTTTTTTTTTTTGACATCAAACAACCAAAACATACCTTTATTGCAAAGGCAAGTAAAATTAGTGACTACCTTTAAAATCTGTCAAATTATATTTTGCTTGCAAATTAGTTGCATGAAATGCTAAGTCAACATTAAAATTTTGAAATGACTATAATTGTTTGTCTTTCCATTACAACAAAATTACTTATAGGTACTCTAATCACTACTTGCCGAAACCCAGCTTTTCTTTAGATTCAGTTGTGTACATTTCTACTGTGCTCCCAATGATGATACTCTCAACTTTTACTCCATGAGAATACAAATTGTCCTTTTTTATAAGCATAAGGAATTTTAATGCCAGTCATCATCTTTATCATTAACCCCAAAGTGACATTGCATTTTTGGGCTTCTAGGAATTTGCTCTAATTTGAACAAAAAGTCAATATTTTGATAAGTTGTACCAATTCTTTCTAAATTGTAACCGTATAAAATCAAACTAGATATGTTAGAGATCTCATTAGAAAAGAAAACACAACAATATCTCTTATGGATTGAAAGACTAATCATGAGGGTGTTAAAACTGTGAAAGTAATTTGAAAATTTTCAATCTTCTTTTCACATGGCAAATTTAAACATTTGCTCACCAAAAAAATATGACGTTAAAGGGCCTAACATGCATAACCCCAACCAACTTATGACTTCTCAAAATCTACTCTACAATTTTTTTAAATGAATTTATAATGTGATTTTTTCTTAACCCTTAAAGATTTATTGGGTGGCTGTGGCTTGCCCACACTATAGATTCAATAGTAATTATATTGTAGCTTCAGCAGTGTTTTGATTGATGGGCACCAATAGTATTGCTTCTAAAAGTTTCAAAAGTCAATAGTGCATGCCGACCTCGTAAACATTGCAATAAGGGCAGCTTAGGACCTAACACCATGATTTTGAATTTTCTCACAATTTGGATTACCTAAAAATATGAGCATATTTGATAAGATGGTTTTTTGCCTTCTATGATGGATCATATGTTTACAATCACTTTGGAAAAAAAACGGATGGAAAACAACTTTTTTTAGTTGTATAGAATTTTTTTTTGAGACCAGAGGACAATAATTGTCTTCATTAGGAAAAATATGGGGCCCCAATAAGGCCCTGAGTTTGGGGGGTCCCTAGCCATGGAAACCCGGTTCCCAATAAAATCATGCACATGTTGAGGTGGCATCCTTGATGCCACCTCAGCTTTTTCAAATTTTTTAATTAAAAAATTAATTAAAAAATCAAAATAGTTTCTTATTTTTTGAAGATTTTTTTTTTTTTTTTTTTTTTTTGAAGATTTTTTTAATTAATTTTTTTGGCCTTTTGCTGGGCTAGTTCCTCACATCGGGAACAAAACATACGAAGGGCCAGATTTGTTTGTAAAGGCCTTATGGACCCCCATATTTTTCCTAATGCATGGGCGTTTAGGGATTAAAGATTTAGTGTATTTGAGGCTCATTCCCAAGAGCCCTCAACACTACATAAAGCTAAGATTGCAATGAATACCCGTGCACTAAATCTTGTATAGAAAAATCATAATCAATCATCTGCAAAATCAGGTTGTTGAATCTAAAACTAAGCTTCAGAAAGAACTTTTCAAAAATATAAACTACTAAAAATAGTAATTTATTTGGGTTTTATTTAACTTCAAAAACTGGTCGAGGACAATTTTTGTTCCCAATGACGCTTTGGGGTTAATGTATTGCATGTCTTCCATATGTTACTACACAAAATCTAGTCAAAATAATAAAAACTTGTAGTAGCAAAACAATGTTTACCCAAAAATTTACATATGCATTAACAAACAATACAAACCATTCACACGACATCTTCAAATACTCAAGTATAACACACACACATAAAACACCAAAACTCAACATTTTTTTTCCAAATGAAAAAAACAAAGCCGATACATTTTCTAAATTCGAAACCCAAAAAACCAAAAAATGCCAAAAAAAAAACACTAATCTCGTTTGTTTTTCCCTGAAATCCTAATAACCAAATAAAACCCAAACCGGAAAACAATCCCAAACGCTATAGTAATCCCCAAGCAATTCCATTTACTCAACTCAGTGATTCCCTTAGTCTCTAACACATCCCGCCCAGTCAAAATACACGACATCGGACTCAACCGAGCATACGGCGTGTCTTCCAAGATAGGCAATGTTCGAATGTAGTGCAACACCTCATCGACAATGCTTTCATCCAAACTAGCAAACGGAGTGCCCCGCAACAGTTGCAGTCCATGTTCAAAGCACGCCTTCGTACTCCCAAACTCGTTGATCAAAACAGCTTCATACGGGTACTTGATGATGGAGATGTAGTGGAACCATCTCCAGTACCAAGGAATTCGTAGTCTTGAAATGAAGAACCCACTTAAGAGGAGGAAGTAGGCAAGGACTGCTACGACGACTGTGTACCCGAGCATGACGTTGGGTATGATGGCTGATAAGAGAGTTACGAAAGAGTTGCCTGCCCAGAATGATGCCCAGACTATCAGGAAGAAGAAGAAGAAACCGGAGCTTCCACTTGCTAAGCCCACTGCCCACCACATGATGATGCAGAAGGCCATTGATAAAATGGCCAGGAATGGGACGTAGATGATTGCGTGTGCGAGGACGTAGGATGATTTACGGTATGCATTTGTTGAGGTTTCTCTCATGAAGATGTACCGTTCTTGTAAGAACACTGGGAGTGCGTCTGCGCATGTGTAGTATGTTGTTGACATTGCAAAGGCAAAGAATCCTAGTCGTTCCTGTACCACAATCCACCAAGTTAAAAAAATGTTACACAATTAGCACTCTAACTCCAAATTATCAGTATAACAAACAAATAAAAAAAAAATCTTACTCCACTAATCAACTACCGACAGTACTATAAGCAGAGTGAGCGTAAAACAGTGAGCCATGAGGATTTAAAGCTATGTGAGCAAGAATGGATTCTCAACTCAAAATCAATGGAATAATTTAAAAAATAACAAGTTTTTCAAGAGATTATAGTTCCAGATGCACAATTATATTAGGGTCCTATGTACACAATTATAGGTGGAAATTATTATTTTGACAAAAAATGTGGACTCACAGCTCATGGCTCATCGATCCTCACTCATGAAATAGCATTTTTCATTGGTTCACAATGTCTGCAAATGTTCACAATGACTATAATTGAGTCATTCAATAGTCATTGAAGACATTTAACACAGTATGTGTTAAGTTGGGAAAAACGCTTTCCCAAAACAGATTTTTTAGGTTATTAAATTTTGCATTTGTGTGAATGTTTTGGTGATTTACAGTGAGTTTATTTGATAATTTCTTCAAGATGTTTCATCAATGATATAAGGTCTTGAAGAAATCATCATATGATTCACTCCAAATCACCTAAAAACTCTTAAAAATGAAAAATTTGGAAGTCCCAAAATCAAAGTTTTTTCCCAAATTAACAAATATCGTATTATTTGCAAGGGAAAATTTCATGGATACCCCTAAAGTTTGCAATAATATCATAAATACCCCTGCTTTTTCAAAAATTTCACAGATACCCCTAGAACTGCAGCCCTTTTTTCCGCCTTCTAATTTTCTTCCTATTTCCTAGAATTCCTGCCAATCCGTGGACCTTAGTATTTTTTTTAGCATCCCCCTTGAGCTCCAGCATGGAGCACACTCATAAACTCATGCTGGTCTTAATGAATCTGACACCTTGTTTGTGGGGCCAAGGTGAAAGAGCTCGTTTTTCTTACATGCCAAAAAATGTAAGCATTTCAAGAAATTAGCATTACGAGATTGAATTTGAGAAATTTGAAATTGCATTTGAATTCAAAGACCATGCTTCATTGAGAAAATCTATGAAAGCAAATAAAATGATCAACTCCAAAAAATGGACTCATTCTTATGTTTACCCTTGTTCATAAAATACCAAACATATTTTGGGGAAAATATCAAAAATGCCCTTCAATTCTTTCAAAACATCAAATATACCCCTATATTATTTGAAATATAAAAAGGGAATGACTAGGGAGACACCCTTATAGCCCAACCTCTCAAAGTTGAGATTATTATCATGTTGAAGTATGAAATAAAATCAAAACCATATTTTAGCGCACATTTGCATCTGCAAGCATTGCAAACATAGGACAAATATGTCTCATTTGTGACATGTTCAAGAGATAAACTTAAAAATGAAGGAAATGAATATTTTAGCTCTTGAACATGTCACAAATGAGACATATTTGTCCTATGTTTGCAATGCTTGCAGATGCAAATGTGCGCTAAAATATGGTTTTGATTTTATTTCATACTTCCACATAATAATAATCTCAACTTTGAGAGGTTGGGCTATAAGGGTGTCTCCCTAGTCATTCCCTTTTTATATTTCAAATAATATAGGGGTATATTTGATGTTTTGAAAGAATTGAAGGGCATTTTTGATATTTTCCCCAAAATATGTTTGGTATTTTATGAACAAGGGTAAACATAAGAATGAGTCCATTTTTTGGAGTTGATCATTTTATTTGCTTTCATAGATTTTCTCAATGAAGCATGGTCTTTGAATTCAAATGCAATTTCAAATTTCTCAAATTCAATCTCGTAATGCTAATTTCTTGAAATGCTTACATTTTTTGGCATGTAAGAAAAACGAGCTCTTTCACCTTGGCCCCACAAACAAGGTGTCAGATTCATTAAGACCAGCATGAGTTTATGAGTGTGCTCCATGCTGGAGCTCAAGGGGGATGCTAAAAAAAATACCAAGGTCCACGGATTGGCAGGAATTCTAGGAAATAGGAAGAAAATTAGAAGGCGGAAAAAAGGGCTGCAGTTCTAGGGGTATCTGTGAAATTTTTGAAAAAGCAGGGGTATTTATGATATTATTGCAAACTTTAGGGGTATCCATGAAATTTTCCCTATTTGCAATCATTATGGGTTGGTTAATCATGACATGTTTTTTTTAGTGTATGCCACCTTTCACTAAATTTGGACTATTTCATGAATTTTGAATTTTTTTGCATAACATTTGGAGACCTCCCAATGTTGAGTTGCATAGATCTTTGAGTGATTTGCACAAGCCTCTTTTGATATTTTGCATATGATATATGGTAAACATTGGGAAATCTCTTGGGGCTTTGCATATGGGTTATTATTTATAGATTTTGGATTGTTTAAATTTTGTTGATTATGGCATTACTCTTGCATACATGTCATGTAACAAATACTACATGGTTAGTTTGGATTTAGTTGAATGTAATATCTATACATCTTTGACACTCCATTGCTACTTCATTCAAGGTTTAATGATATGGTACATTCAAACTACCCATAAAAGCATTTCAGATCTAGTTTATATTCCATTTTGCCTTCTATTTTAAAAACCAAGTGCACAATATTCCTCATGTCTTTGTCCTCGGTCAAAAACAAAACCTACAAATTGAACTGAAATATAAATAGTGATGCTTCACAAAGTGCATCCCCACTATTGACAAGCCATGGCTTTCATTTATTCAAAGCCAACATAACATAAATGCCTTTAGGTTGCTAGGGGTTGAGTCCCCGCACTTGCTGAAGGTAGTTTGGTAACAAAACCTTGTGAAAAGTAGGGATAGGACATAGTGATACACACCATTCCTAGAATTTTGAAAAATGGGGAAGGATATAGTAATACACACCATTCTTTGCAAAGCGGTTTGATAACAAAAATTTATGAAAAATGGGGATAGGATGTAGTGATACATAACATTCCCTACAATACAAAAGTGAAGCAAGTATTCATTCTAAAACACGAACTCTAGCTCAACTAGTGCATCACTATCTTTAACTACCTTATACAAGGCTCTCCACACTACTACTCCTACATTAGAAAAAATATGAGCCCTCCACAAGGCCCTTAAGAATAGTCTCTCTTAACATTTATTGGGCCTAGAGTGGGTATATTAAAAGCGTGTGTGAAGTGTCTCTACCTTGTATGACGTACACCACAAAAACTATGAATAGAAAATGGCAATTTAGTACTATGTCACAATTTCTTAATTACCCTCCTACTATTGTACACAACCATAACTAATGATACACTCACAAGTACTAGGTTAAAGATTTTAATATAAAGAAAAAGGACCATGGTAATATGTACATGTAATTGTGACGCCCAATGAAAATTGAACATGCCAATGTGAGCCATGATTGTACTCAAAAGCATAGTAGGGTGTAAGGAATTTATTTTGTCCCAAGGTACAAATTAAAACAATTAAGAAGACCCCTTGAAAGGGGTTCTTAGGGGCCTTGTGGAGGGCTCATATTTTCTTTGTGGCACAAAGCAAGCAAAACTTGTTCCCCACTAGGAGCTCATCATCATGAAACCTTTTACCACATCTAGTGACATAGACTTGGTAGAGAGAAGGAATGTCCGAAGGAGATCCCTCAAAGCCAATATAAGGTAGGAGGTCCATAAGCTGACCATTTGAGCCTACCTAACTCACCAATGACAGTGATAGATCAATATTTGAAGAAACATGTCACCCTTTCCTAGATTGCAAACCCAATTAGAATCCAAGCGGTTTTTGAGCCTCCTACCGTAGACCCTTCAAACTGCCAATGAAAAACTTTGCAAAATTCTAGTTTCCTTTCAAAAAAATTCCACATACGCAACAAATTTAACTTGCAAAAAGAAAAGAAACCTTGAGAAGAAGCAATAGGAATAGTAATCACACCTTCTCCAAAAACAAAACTTCCCTGAAAGAATGAGAAATTTTTGAAGTGGAAGAAGATGCCAAACTTGCCTTGGTAAGTGGCCTCAAGGTGCTAGGTGAAATTTAAACTGCCCAGCAACCATTATGTGGTTGCTCAGTTTTGAAACTCAGTTTTGAAAAATGTCCATGTTTGACTCTTATCCTCTTTTTAATGACAAAGTCAAAGGACTTGTACTTTTTCATGTACCTCTAGGCATGTGTCTACTACCACTCAAAAAAAATTCAAGCTATTTGACTCTACTTTGGTAATACTTTTATTGGACTAAGTACACAAGGGTATGGATTTGAGTGAATATGGCATGGGCACTCAGGGGTTAACTCTTAAAGGACCGCTCTACGTATTACATAGTATGTACGCTGCCGTATAACTAGCATTTGCTACCAATAAAATGTTTTAGTTTGGGATCTTGACTAGCTCACTAGAACCACATTGATCTATATTCAAACTTCTTTGTTGATCTCAAATGTAGTAAACGGGTGTGGATGCATTTCAAATACAAAAAAATACGGGCTCGGGTTAAAAAGAAAACAATAGGGATAGTAGTCACAACTTCTACAAGAATGAAACCTTTGTGAAAAATTAGAAGCTTTTGAAATGGAAATAGGAGATGGCACAAAACACACACCTGGACGCCTTGGTAAGTGGTGTCGAGGTGCCAGAAGATGGTGGCCAAGATGAAGCTGGTGATCATCACCGTCGACAAGCGCATGAGAAACAGCTCCGGAGTGCGCTTGATGTTCTTCCACGACCGCTGCACCAGCACCGCGATCTCCACCCACGTCGGATTCACAAAGCTGCACATCGTGTCCGTGCTCGTCTTCCGGTGCCACACTGCGGCCTCTGCGTTGGAGGGAAACTCGTCCTGCATCATTAATAATGCTGCTGGAAGCTTTGATTTTGCTTCCCACTCTTTACAGAACTTCACCAGCGGCTTGATTCCTTCCTGTACACTCCCCCCTCCCTCCGGAGTTAATCCCAAATCATGAACACAAAAAGAAGAAAGTTCATTTTCCTTCAAATTAGGTTGCAATGAGGTAATTTTTCTTTGGGAAAATTTCATGATACCCCGGAAGTTTTCAATATTTTCATAGATACCCCTGCTTTTTCAGAAATTACACAAATACCTTTGGACCAAAAAAATTTAGGCGTTTGTTTTGTTGTGCATGTCACTTCCTTCTCCTTTTGTGTTCACACTACTTCTTTCTTGTTATGGGTGCGCATAAAGGAAGAAGGGAAGTGGCATGCACAATAAAAAAACGTTTGATAATTTTGGTCCAAGGGTATTTATGAAAGTTCTAAAATAGAAAGGGTATCTATGAGAATATTGCAAATTTCAAGGGTATCCATGATATTTTCCTTTAATTGAGTTTAAGAATTCGTTCGTAAAAAATTGTTAAGCAACTCATCTTGGATGTCCTTGGGTTTTGAAAACAAAGAAAAATAAGATGATTAGATGTTCATCCAATGTTGCATTTCTTCAAACTTTGCTTTGCAAGTGTTAGGCTCTTGAGTTCAAGTGAATTCTATCATAGGACCTTTTCTATATTTAGTATAACTTTTAAACATTCTTTTTGCAAGAAGAGGAATATGACTTGAAAATAAATCATGAAAGAAGCTAGACAAAAGGTAATAAATTCTACCAAAGAAAGGGGAAATCATATAAGATAGGAGTACTCAATACCAACAGTGTACCTAATGGTGTCACTCTTTTTACAAAATGGGCATTGTAGAACTTAGATTTAGGCACACCATAAATAACTTATTGATGATGACTAAAACAATAAGCTGTCTATGATGTACCTAGAATTAAGTTCTAAAATGATCACCTTGTGTAAAGAGTGACGCCATTAAGAACACTAATGGTGCTCCTCCCTTTGTACATTTTTGAAGCACAACAATCTATTGCACAAGGACTCACATATGAGTCCAACTTTTGTACTATGACATACTTTGAAGGCATGAGAAGTATAACACAAATAACAATAGTGAAGCAAATCTGTAAGATTTTTGAAAATTCCATTCCACAAAAGGTCATCATGAAGTACGTGTGTTTACGAATTGAATGCATTATTTATTACTTGAGAATTCAGGGCTTATAACGCTAACTCAAACCAGGTGGAGAGGGGCGATGAAGATAAGTTTTAGGGTTTGGGGGAATGGGGGAGAGATTACTTGTGACGCGTGAAGCTCCTGGATGAGATCGAGCGCGTGCTCGGTGCTGTTCTCGTGTTTCGGCACGGGACGCCCGAATTCCTCGAAGAAAACATTGAGATCGGTAGCCGTGCCTCCGTAGACTTTCTCCCCGAACGCCAGAATGATCAAGCGGTCGAACAGGCCCAGGATGCGGTAACTCGGTTGATGTATTGACAGCACCACCAAGCTTCCCGTCTGCGCAATTTTTTGGAGTGTGCGCACCTGGTAGGGCGATCAGAATTGCAATTAGAATAATCTGATAAGAAAAATGCAGAGATCCAGCCGGCTGATCAGATTGGGAAGCAATGCGGAAGATCAGAATCGCAAAGAGTTAGGGTAATTACACTTGCAAAGAGCGAGAGTGATCAGATTTGCAAAGAATTAGGGTTTTATAACTAGAATAGGCCGATCAGAATTTCAATTAGATAAGCCGGAAAGAAAAATGCAGAGAATCAACCGGTTGATCAGAATTGGAAGCAATGCGGAAGATCAGAATCACAAAGAGTTAGGGTAATTACACTTGCAAAGAGCGAGGGTGATCAGATTTGCAAAGAATTAGGGTTTTGTAGCTAGAATAGTTGCAGTGGAAGGTGAAGGGAGTGTGCGCACCTGGTAAGGCGATCAGAATTGCAATTAGAAAAATCGGATAAGCAAAATGCAGAGAATCAGCCGGCTGATCAGAATTGTAAGCAATGCGGAAGATCAGAGTCGCAAAGAGTTAGGGTAATTACACTTACAAACAGCGAGGGTGATCAGATTTGCAAAGAATTAGGGTCTTGCAGCTAAAACAATTGCAGTAACGGAATTTTGGAGAATTGCAAAGTGATCAGAATTGGAATATGAAGAATTAGGGTTTCGTAGCTGGAATGAGGAGTTTTGATGAAGAGGGATGTTCAACATACCACGAGATATGCGCTGGTAGAGTCCAACCCCGACGTAGGCTCATCCAGGAACAAGATGAGCGGGTCATGGACAATGTCGATGCCAATGGAGACACGGCGTCTCTCACCTCCGGAGACGCCGCGATGACCTTCATTGCCGATGAGAGTATTCGCCACTCGCAGCAAGCCGAGTTGATCCAGTAAGTTGTTCACCCTGGCCACTTTGGCAGCTCTCGATTGAGATGGCGGTAACCGAAACAATGCTGAAAACATGAGTGTTTCTTTCACGGTGAGCATCGGGTACAGGAGATCGTCCTGTCAGGCCAATGTCAGTGTGCAATTCTTTAGAAACTGCAAAAATGTCGACAATTTTGCGAGACAATGCAAAGAGGTCTGTGGTTGGAATGATACATGCCTGCATAACATAAGCGGAGATGTTGCGCAGCAGTCGCTCTCTGAACTCATTCCCGTTCAACGTCATGGTGCCCTTCACAGAATTGATCCGCTGTGCAAGAGCATCAATTAGGGTGGATTTGCCGGAGCCGCTGGGGCCCATGACGGCCAGAATCTCGCCGTCACGGGCCTCTCCTGAGATACCGTCCAACAACCGCAACGGCTTCGGCAGCGGGTGCGTGGATCTGCCTGGCAACACCGCTCTCTTGAACCGCTGCCACCGGGAATGCTTTTTGCACACGGTATATGTCAAACCACTGAATTGCAGATACAGCTTCTGTGATGAAGGCTTCGACTGGTTTATCTGTATAACTTTCTCCGCCGGTGGAGTCAACAATTCCTGTGTAGACAATTCCTGTTGTTCATGTGTCGGTAACGATGATTCTTGTGGCGATGTCGATTCTTGTGGCGATGTCAATTCCGGTGGTGTTGGAGCAAACAATCCTAGTGGCGGTAGCGCAAGGAGGTCGGGATTACTCAGGCTTTCGTCGTCTTCAAATGTCGAACGTCGAGACATTGGTCGTGGAGGTTCACTGGAGCTTGGATTTGTTACTCCGGAGCTTAGTCCATTGATGCCGACTGCGTCTGGTGGCCTCTCTGGTGAGGTTTCTGCCACATCGAATCCGAAAGGGTAGTCGGTACTTGGTGGAGAATGCAGGATTGTTGTCTCTCTCTGCTTGTTGTTGTTGTTGTCATCAGCAGCCTCAGATGTGGACTGCTGTGCATGTGCATGTTTGGACTGTTGTGCAGCAGCTTCGAAGAGTTCGACCTCTCTTCGGTGCCGGGCTCCCGCCGCGTCTTCCAAGGACCGGTAACTTTCTTCTAACTCTTTCCTGCGTGGAACTTTCGGCTTTCGAGGCGGTTGCTCTGTCATGTTTGCAATTGCTGATATGCACGTTCATAAAGCTATCATTAATTCCAGATCTGATGCTCTGAACATGTCGAGGTTGATCTTCACTGTCGGTGAAAAACGTATCATTTTTTGCTGTCGAAATGGTTATGGTCGAGGGATTACATTCACTCGTTGTCCGAACAGTAGCTTGGCATGGCCTACCCTGTTCCTTCTCTCTGATGTGGTCATTAGGCGAGTAGCAAACACTCAGGCACAGAGTGTTCCTTTGCCAAATGATGCTCAAGATCCATCTGCCCACTGGTGTTTAAAGGCAGAGATTGAGAGAGAGAGTGCGAGAAACTGTGACATGGCCTGAGATTTGTGCTTACGAGATTGGAGTCCTTGGAATCAGAGCGTTTTATATCAGATATTGGTCATCGAAAACTTGGACGTCTGTCTGCAAATTGTGTTCACTGATGAGTGTTGGTGACGAAATGCAGAGTTTTGTCTTATTGGGAGAGTATCTTGGAGGAAGAAAGGAGCTCCTCGACACGATCTCTGCAGGGCCTGCAGGGTCGTGTCGAGATCCGAAAACCTAATTGGATGAATGCATGTGCTTTGTAACTGGCCATCTTGATGTCATCACCCAGGTTTGTCACCTCGACCCATACCATGGGACAATCTTCTTGGTGTGACCAGTTTCCGGTTCGGTGGAGTGTGCGTCCATGACCTTGTGTACTGTGGAGGTAAGTAAAATTTTTTGCAACCCTTGCTCTAAGTAACCCCTGTATAGTCTTGCCTAAAACTTAGTGTTTGAACAATTGCCTTGCCTAAAATTTAGTGTCTGAATATGGAGCATTTTGGGTGCAATTATGATTAGCATTTGAGGACTTGTAATTTTTTCATGTGATGTCCAGGAAATACATGCTAACTCACGTTGGAATCGTCTGTCAATGATCAACAGAAGTTCAGTGTAGTAATAGGAACTATAGTCAGATGCTTATATGGATGGTTTTCATGTATGTACACATGGGATGTGGATTTGTTGCATACACGGAACTTATTTATGTAACCAAGTAAGCATGTTTAACAACCCAGGTGCCGTGTAACCAATTCGGTTGAAGCCGATCCAAGGTCGAAGGGGAGAAGAGTTTCTTAAGATCTAGTTTTGAGTGTTATAGCTCCATTAGTCAATGGTATAGATTAGTATATCCTGTGGATGCCTTTCTTGGGCTGCAAAAAGTAGTTAGTTTAATAATCGGTGTCACGAGTCTTGGTCTTAAGTTCTTGAAAGAAGTTGTAGAGAGTATTGGAGGGTTGAAGTCTCTCATCCATTTAAATGGATTTGAGAGGGTGTTCTTCCTTGAAGGAAGTTTCACACTTTTATAAACCGCCCTTGATTTTCTAATATAATCTTTAAATGCATTAGGTTATACTTATCCATTGATTCTTGAGAAAGTGTATAATAATACGAGTTTTTTAATATGCTTAAATCTTTTTCCAAGTGAATCTTATAGGATGAATATGGAAGTACCGAATTGCCTTCTAGTCATCATATCTTACCAAATTATTGCATTGATACGATGTACGTAGTAGACATGTTAAGAAAATGTCTAGGTGGATGTTTTAGATTGATATATGTTGGATTCTTGCATTCAACTGAGATGTTGATATATGTGTGCTTTCTATATGATGAATTTCAATGACATGCTATTCTTTGTTTCAGTGTGCCAGTGTGTGGATTGCAAAAGTGAAGTCAGAGTTTCCATTGGAGTGTGGTCTCTTTGCTAACATCCTTTGCAAGTTTTGTTACAATGATTGCTATGGTTTGTGTTTTTTTTCACTTTGGATCTACTTCATTGTGACAATTGTGTTGCAATAGGCCAATTGTTGTGCTCTTTGGTTTGACAATCTTGATTGTAGCATACAAGTGCTATTGCAAGCAATTTTTGGTCAAACTATAGAATGCTATGAACACTTGATCTTTTTATCTTTTGTCACAACCAATATTAGCCCATTAAGGACTGGTCGACCAGTTCTTGGTTGATTTTTACTCTTTTCAATTTGTAAAGAGAGCATGTCAAGGAATCTAAGGAATTTAATGACGTGACAAAGGGGACGGGTCTGGGGAATTGGAAAGTGAAGAGTTTAGGACAATAACCATGCCAATCTAACGTGGCATGTGGCTAGAGGGTTGAAAAAACTAAAAGAGTACCGGCTGAAAATACACTAATAAATATAAAAAGATGGTCGTAACAACTAAAGAGTGAGTATAATTCATGATGCATAACACTAAACGCTGCAAAATACTTCCATTTGTATGGTCAGATCTGTGATAGACATTTGTATTCAATAACCCTAAAATGTCCCCAAATGAAAATACAAAGGATTGCCCACCTAGAATTGACCACGGTCGTTAAAGACTTAGATTGTACATATGACAACTTTCATGCACCCATTGTAGACTACTAGGAGCTCTACTTTCTAAACATCTTGGGATGAGATACAGAGTGTACTTTAGAAAAGTAATGGATTGGCGGGTGAGGGTGTCAAACAAGATTTGCAAACTAAGATCCTTAGACCAAATGCATATGGTTGGACAGTTGGATCTATAATTGCACTCACTAGTTATCATCAACAAAATTTGAAACAATGATATCCAAAGTCCTATCGTAGAATGAATTTGATGGTTTCCCTAAGAAAACTGCCTTTCTACATTTTTAGTGTTTAGTTTTGATTGTGGTGTTCTCAAAAGATACACCATGAGGGTCATTTTTTGAAGTATTTTTGGAAAGGTTGTTGTTTGAATTAGCTTTATTTCAAATTTCACCATCCATGAGCTACATAGTTGCACATATGTTTCAAATTAAAAAAATTAAAATTGCCCAATGGGCATAATTTATTTAAAATGGATTGTTCATGTATATAGGTTGGTACGTTCCCAGTCATCGGTGTAAATACAATATTTTGTGTGAATTTAGTTTGAACATATCTCTAACCCTTAAAAGACGGATGGGTCACTAAGGCCTCTCCTGTAGCAGTCTATAGTGTCTTTGCACATGGGCATCAATAGTATTGCTTCAAAAGTTGGAAAAGTCAACAACGCAAGCTAATCCCAAATTGCAATAAAGGTAGCTTGGGACCTGACACCATGATTTTGAATTTTCTCACAACTTGGAGCACCTAAAAATATGAGTGTATCTGATGATTTTTTTTGCCTTCTATGATGCACTACATGTTTATGATCACTTGTGGAAAAAAAATCAGATGAAAAACAGTTTTTCTTTGGGCTATAGAATCTTTTTTTCATAGGTAAAGGATGATTTTTGTCCTCTTGGACGTTCGGGGGCTAAATGATTTGCAAATTTCTCTTAATATTTTATCTGTATCAATTGCTACTTGGTAAATTAAAAAAAATCAACATTGTTACCGATAGACTTTAAATAGTTATTATATAATCAAATTTGGCATCAACGTTTTAGTTTGTTATTACATTAAACTCAACACCTTATAAAAGTAGAAAAATTAAGAATCTAATTCTCCAATTTAAAAATTGATAGAAATGATGCATTACTCAAATAATTAATGATAAAAATTACTCATCCGCACAATTGTGTGTCTTTAACCCTTGAACGACCCAAAAGCTCTTTGCAGCTGTATATATGATTGTATTTACAAACGTATTTGAGCTGTTTTGAGGGTTTTTCAAAAAAAAATTATGCACCTACCATCATACAACCCTTCAATATGTATGGTTGTAACACTTAATTTTCAGCTCATTCAAACTTATGAATATTGGTTGCAACCGTATTTGGTACTATATCTTTAAAGGCCAAGGGCCCTTTAGGGGTTAAACAAAAATACAATTTTGACCTTGTTGCAAGCATACAATATTAATCCCTTGAAAAACACCAATAAGTTTTTATGTTTGAGTTGCTTTCAACTATATTGAATGATGAATATCCTATTTTGCAACAATGGAAGTTGTAGATCTTTAATAAGTATTGTTAAATTTTCTACTATTATGCCTTTTTCTAATTTATCTCTTTAGTGAGTTGTTTTTTTAAACACTTAATTTAATGATTGGCATGTAATGTCACATTTTATTATTATTCATGTTTGAATAATCACACTCCTTGTTAAATTTTATTGAGACTTTTGCATTCACCATGGGTTACAAGTTGCTATTGACTATGTTTGCCACTACAAAATATACAATGCATGATATAAAATGTTGTGCTAGTTAATTCAACATCTTCCAAATGTGCAAAATTTCAAAACTTGTTCCTTACATGCAATTCCATATACTTAAAACTAGTCTTCATGATTAGAGCCAATCTTTAACAAAACCCAAAGGCCATTACACAACATGTTTTAATTGTATGGAACAACCAAAAAAATTTCATTTTGGCACAATAGAGGAAATGCGCTTGTTTATTCTTGTAATTTTTAGAATTATCTCAAGTTCTTACTATCTAAAACCCATATCTTTCAAAAATTTTGAAATTATAGAGCATCCCATTCTACCGTAACTCCATAAGGGATTCTCCTCTCAACCTTAGTTTTAATATTTACACACCAAGTCATCAAGGACATAGCAAAATCTTGCCATTTTATGAAGCCGTCAATTTTGGCTTGCATAATTATGGATCTCTCACATTTATTGTATCCTTGTGATGATGCACATACAAGCTTTTTGAGCATGCAGTGCTCACCACCCACTTTGCCTTGACCAAAGCACTACACTTTTTTTTAGTTTTAGACTGCTCATTTTGTTTGCAACAAGTCTAAAGTGAGGTTAAAGCTATTATCTTCCAAACTTCTTTTATATGCTAAAATGTCACTAGCACTTATTGAAATAGAGAATGATGTGATATTTTGCTCTACCAAATTGTGATGATGCCTTCACTGTATTCTAAATATGGAGCATACATTAAAAAAAAAATTTAAAAAAAAACCTTCTTTGTTTGATTAATCATATGGAAGAGTAAGTTGAATGTCATTCTCAATGGACTTTCATTGGCACTTGAGAGCTTTAACCCCTAAATGCCCAAGGCACCCAATTTGGGTGTTTGCAAAACTTTGAAGATGAATAAAACCTTATCCAAGCACTATTTATAGTAGTTTTCTTCCAAGGCAAGTTTATTTTGAAGTTTATTTCAAACATCATAAATCCAATTTGAAAATGAAATTTGATGATTTTCTACTCAAGCTTTTGTACAAGGGTGTCCACTGCAATCTTGAGTTTCCTAGTGTTGGAAGATCTTGAAAATGAGTCTCAAATACACTAGAACTCGGAGGAAAATCCACATTAGAAATGCATTTAAGAAAAACAATAGGAGTAGATTAAGAAAGCCGTAAATTGATTGAACTTAAACATGTAATGACCTTAAACCTCATATTTTTTTGATGACCAACTTTTTAGATATGACTTATGAAATAAGGATTTGAAGGCTTCAAGTCACTTTGCAGTTTTAACACCTGCATGCTTAAACATTATAATCTTTTGAACTATAAGTGATATTGCAGTATTTTCTTTTTTTATATAATCTCATACATGTTTGGTTTCAATATGTAAGGTTACAATCGAAAAAAACTTGACTAAATTTATGAAAAAGTTGATTGATTGTTCAATTCAGTGAAAATTCTGAGAAGCTCAAACAGGCCTTAGGCATTTAAGGATTAATAAACCTTGAGCATCACGTGTCAATAAATGAAAAATTTATTGGATTCAATCAATTGCAAAGACATCAAAGTTTCAAATATAAAGTTTGTCTTCAATCTTGTACTTGACTAGATTCAAGCAAGTTGTTGCAGTTTATTGAATTTGCCAAATCTCATTAATCCAAATGTCATACAAAAGTTGCTTTTGTAGTATGCTATACACCAATATTACTTGCATGGTCATAATACGTAATATGATTTCTGTTCACAATTGTGACCCAACTCATGTGACAATTGAAAAAGAGTGATAAACTTGAAAAGCTTATGATTGTTATTTATCAGAGTTTTTTAGAATTCCATATTTAATTTGCCTAAAACTCTTCAAATATGCACTCTCCCCCTTAGGGTACATTTGCCCTTGAGAGAAATATAAAAATCGTGTGAAGTTAAGACTTCAAACTCGTACTTAGTATAAACACCAAGGGTTTCCAATTATGACCTTGATCTACTGTGGCATGTGACATGCAACATGAGATATATCTCAAACTTCAAGGTTGTATTTTGCCATGTTTGAACAAAATCTAAAATTATATTTTGGAGGAAAATGATGGAAGTTTTTACTCCTATATAAAATGGGATCTTTTATTCCTAAATGTAAGAACTTTTTGCTCCTTCATAACTGGATATATTTGTTGTGTTTAACAATAATGTTACAACTTTTCCCCTTGGTTTGAATGTGACATGATTATTGCAAAATAGGCATGATTGTTGCTAACATGCACTACAATTTCCATTTTTAGTGTGAACAAGCAACACTGTTGTGGTTAATTTTTGCCCTCCAACGGAATATAATAAAGAAATTCCCTCATTCCGTGAAGTCAATCTTTGTACTTGTTTATGGTTTTGCATTTGGTGTGAATGCATCTTTGATATAAACTTGTGAGATACATTCACACCAAGGGCGAATGACAAGATGAGGTATAAAACATAACCTTGCAGGTTCAAGTGAGAGTTGAAAGTATAATCCATGTGGCAATTAACATACTATCCCTTAATTGAGAGCACATTCACTCAAAAGGAAGACAATAGTCTTCAAGGAACGAAGATGAAACAAAAGATTCTACCCTCATTGTGGAAATTAAATACCCTCAACATTCTTTTTCAACATTTAAAGATTCCAAAAATTGTGATTCCATAGGAACAAATTACAAACCTCACAAGTTTAATACATAACCCACCTGCCATGTCATACGCTACATTGGGTCAATTAGACCCTTTTGTGCAAACACTCGATGAGGGTTTCAACTTGGTGGGTTTCATATTTCCCATTAGGTGAGAATGCACCTCCAAGGGATTAAAAGTAGAATACTCCTAGGCCTAGCAAGAAGGATGGGTCCACACAAAGCTTGAAAAGAAGGCACAGGGGCACGGTTGCATTTATGGCACATACGTCGATATTGGGTCAGAGTGGAAAATCTTTATTTTCTTTACAAACCAGGGTAAAAGTAATAATCTTCCCCTATTTTGACGTTGTTTAGTTGCATCTTCATCCATGGTTGTAGACTAAATCAAGGTCTCAAAATATATAATTCAAAATCTTCATTCACAATCTCATGAAAGTAAATATCTAAACTCTTTCATGTTCAAGTGGGTGAGAAATCAGAAAACTTCTACTCTAGCTCCGCATCAATGTATGCCCAATAAGCCAAGCCACATGGCTGGGGTTAGATGACATGTCGTATGGTGGGACCAAAGAGGCAAAATCCCATTGTTTTTTACAAACTGGGGTAAGAGTAGGGTAAGAATAATAATTTGCTCCCTATTTTGGTATTGTCCAATGGTATCCTCCTTCAGAATTCTAGCCTAAACTAGGGTCTTTGAATGTGAATATGGATTTAGAATTCCCAAATTCAATTTCCTGATGATATATATCTAAACGCTCACATTTTTTGATAGGTGAAAAAGCTGGAGTTTTCTACCTTGGCCCTACATAATGGCATGCCATTTAAGGAAGCAACACCCATAACCATCACCTCTAGAACCTTGAAAAATCTGTGGAAGTGAATAGATGTAATTACAAAGATGTACAACATGTGAACATGAAACTTTACTATTGGTATTAGGTGCAATTGTAGTCTGCTCTTTAAAAATTCACAACTTATTCTCACAATATCCAAATAATACATTTGAAAGTGCTAACTTATCATTTTTTTCTTGCTAATAGGATCCTAGATGTTCATTAACCCCTGAGCACCTAGCCCAAATTCCTGCAGTGTTAGACCTCATTGCAAACAATTGGGCACCACAAGTTCAAAAACAAACATTTGCAAGAGTTAATTGTTGATATTGCACAAGGCTTAGGATTTGCATATGTATGAAAAATTTGGTAAGTTTTTGTTGCATGGATCAAAAGATTATAACGGTCAAAAACAACAAACTATCAAATATGGAGAGGCCACATTCTAGCCTGTGGGGCGCTTGGGAGTTAACCCTTGAATGCCTGTTGGGCTCTTGGAATACGACACCATATTCTACCCATTTTCAAACATTCCTTTGCATATTTTGTGACACTAAAGGTTGCATTAAAAGCTCCTTTACAGCAAAGACTTTCATTTACATCATGATCCCTAATTCTATCTCGGACCCCTCAAATCCATCGTGTACAGAGAAATACAGTGCGACCACATATGGCCTTCCCGGCGTTCAAGGGTTAATAATCATCATACTCAAAACCCTTAAATTGACAATTCCGGGTGCTGCTACGTAACACCAGCTGAGGCTCGGATTTCAAAATGTCTGCAAAAGTCGGAGAACGTGCTGCACTTGGAACCGATGCCAACAAATCATGGACCTAAGCTTGTGCTGCCCAGCTTTTACACTTTGACTTCGACACGGAATCCCATGAATCCATGGTGGTAAACTGAAAGGAAGTCGCACGAAGCGTTTGGAGAGAAATTTCAGCTCCGCCGACTAAATTTTGCTGTTTGGTGGATTCACCCGGATTTTTAAATCATTAGTTTGTTTTAGTTGTAATCCCACAATGTTTTATAGTTGTTTTTTTCTTACATTCTTTTAAATTTAGCCATTTAAAAATAAAATAAAAACTCACCGGCCAAACTTTAGTCTATATCACAAAATAATTTAATATTTTTTTTGTGATCAGTTATTTTGTATCCTTGGCAAGAATTGAACCCGACACAATCCTTTACTATGAAAAGGTCAAACGTCAAGGATTCTTCCACCTTCAAAAAACGGAAATGGGATTGAAAACAAAAAAATTTGGAATAAATGAATGTAAGTTTAGAATTTAGGATTTAGAATTATCACTTTAATCAAGTGAATTCTAAACCTCCTTCAAGATATTTTTAAGACTTCTGATTACATACTGAAATTTTGTCTCATTTTTTCACAAAAAGTTGCATCAATTATAATACTATTGTAACTGACTGACAATCTCTCTATTGCTACACACACATCAATTCCTAAATTTTCGGTAGTCATGCAATTGCTATTTATTTAATGATGTTTTGCACAAAGAAAGCTCTTACACACGTAGTTGCACTCACACATTGACATCTAGCTATTTTGAAAAAAATAAATGAACTAGAATACTTCAGTTTCCAAACCGTGTTATTAGCCAATTGTTTATCATCCAAATATCATGTATCCAATATTTTTTAAAATAGGCAAACAAAAATTTGCTCCTTCACAATATTAATCGGTTAAATTTCCTTTAGTTTTTTTCTTTTATTAGATGATTTGTGGTCTTTATGCATTTTTCTTGAGTTTTGCATCCTACAAATTTAAAATTCAACCAATCTCTTTTGTCATTCCAACGGGCTTACAATAAACTAACTGTGGTTCTCCCTGATCACTGGTCACACGTGCTGACTAGGTGCATGGAGTATGTATGCAATTTAACCCTTAAGGATTGAAGGGGACGATTTTTGTCCCCAGGAATACACGGGACCCGTGTACCCACGGTGTCCCCCGGCGCTTGTGGGTTAAGCTTGCCATGCGGCGTCATATGTGTTTGTGGCCCAGAGTGCAAAAGCTGAGATTTATTTTACATACCAAAAGAAATGGAAGAAATTGCCCCTGTTTTTGAGTTGGTCGACTTGTTCTATTGCCGCAAGTGCAGTTCAAACAGGGTCTCTGATTCAATTGTGAATTGAAAAATACCATACTTTAATCTCTTGGTGCTAAATTTTCCAAAGCCTCATATACTTTGCCAAATGTAAAATACAACTTTTGTTCCCTGGCCTTCAAACAACCTTCAAATTTTTGTTGAATGTTGCCAAAATCTTACCTCAATTTGGGACTGGCTATTGACTACCGTTACAAGAAAGATAAGGTGAAAATATGGATGAAATTGCTAGGTCCCTTCTAGAGGAAACACAAGGATGAAATTGCTAGGTCCCTTCTAGAGGAAACACGAGGAAACACAAGGTTTGTCAAATTTTGGATAAAAGCTACTAAAATTAGTATAATTTATGGATGAACGTGCACACGTTACGGGTTCTATCCATTTCTATCCTTATATTCCTTACATGCTTGCATTGCTAGGTGATTGTCGCGCGATTGACAAAAAAACAAAATTTAAAAGCTGCATTTAAGTGCAAATGTACAGTACTATTTATCAAGCCCATGTCAGAGGGCTGGATTAGGTGACATGCGGTATAGTGGGGGTAGAGAGGCAAAATTCCATTGTTTTTCCTAAGGGTAAGAGTAGGATAAGTGTAATAATGTGCCCCCTGTTTTGGTATTATTCAATGGCATCCTCCTTTAGAATTCTAACCGCAAAATCAAGGTCTTTGAATTCAAATCGCAACTCAAAATTTTCAAATTCAATTTCTTGATGGTGTATAAGGTAGAGATGCCCATTCCCAACCGGGGTTCTATTCCCAACCACCAAGGTGTTTTGGGTCCAACTAGCCTATTTCTAAGTCTTGGAATGTAATTTTTTCCCTTTTCAAGATTAAGACAAATGAAGTCATGACATGTGTCTCAAAAGAGGGTAGAAAGTAGTGAGCAAGAAGTGTTTTGGCTATGATCAGGATTTGGAGAGTCTAGTGATTGGGTATGGGTTTCGAACACTTTATGCACTTCAAAATTTGTATAAAACTCAAATTTGCATGAAATATTTGGAAAATTTGTGTTGCAATATTTTGTATGTAACCACCAAAGAAAAATTTGTGTTGCAATATTTTGTATGAAACCACCAAAGAAAAATTTGCGCCACATTGTTGCTCTAATGTGCTATCTTGTAGGAGCTTAACCCTTAAAGGACCGCTCTACGTATTATATAGTAAATACGCTGGCGTAAAACTAGCATTTGTTACCAATAAAAAGTTTTAATTTGGGATCTTGACTAGCTCACTAGAACCACATTGATCTATATTCTACCTTCTTTGTTGATCTCAGATGTAGTAAAGGTGTGGATGCATTCCAAATACAAGAATATACTAAATATTGTATTGGTTGCAAAGGGCTCCTCAATCCTTTAAGGGTTAAATGATCAGGTATGGGCGGCTCTACCTTATCTAAACTCTCACATTTTCTAACAAGTGAATAAGCTGAAATTTTCTACTTTGACCCTACATAACGGCATGCCATCTAATCCTTGAACATCGGATGGGTGACCGTGTCTACCCTCTACAGTGGTTTCTACAGTGGTGTGCCAAGTGCACACCCATTAAAATTTTGTTTCTTAAAATTGCAAAAGTCAACAGTGCATGATGCCCTCATAAAAAGTGCAAGATGGTTAATATGAGACCCAACATCATATTTTTGAAATTTCTCATAATTTGGGTCATCAAAAAACATGAGTGTATTTGCTGAAAACAATTTTTACCTCCCATGATGCACCATGTGTTTATGATCACTTCTACAATAAAATTAGCTGAAAAATAACTTTTTAATGTAACTGAGCTTGTTTTTTGGTGGCCTGCGGAGGATTTTCGTCCTTGCCGACGTTCAAGGGCTAACGTCAGCCACGTCAAAGCCTCAGCCTGATTGGACCGTCTAAAAATCTGTCAGCGGAACCGGCTGTCAGTCCATGCACATGCTGTGCAAGTGGGAGCAGTTGCCCGGACCCACAAGAAGACGAGTTCCCGTGCTGGAATCTAGACCAGGCTGTCGCTGGCTCGGCGCTTGCCTCGGTGTCTCTGTACAACCTCGCCTCTGCGCGGATGTCTTGCCATCCTTCGTGAACTTTGCTGCAAACTCCGCTGCAAACTTGGCTGCGAACTTGGCTGCTCCACTCGCACTCAGCAAGCTTTGCGTCCTGAGTGGAGATCGTCGTGCTCTGGGCGACGCTCTTGAAGCTGCCACGGGTGCGGTGAAGTGTCGCGGTGGTGGTGCTTGGCAGTTCGGCACCTTTTGGCGAGCTAAGGCGGTGGATTTGTGTACTTGCTCGTGGACGCTTGCGCTATGGTGATTATTGGGGAAGTTATTTGCTGGTGGTAGCTGATTCTGGCGAGCGTGGGTATAGCTGCATTAAAGCGGTCTCTTCGCGACAGACGAGGTACAATATTCGAGACGCTTTTTGCGCAATGTATGGCTGATGTTTGCATTATTATGTGAGGTTGGAGGAGGAGGCGCTTCTAATGATTGCTTGTGACTTGTTTGTGGTTTGGGTGCTTCCTGAAGTTCAGTTGAGCTGAGCCAGGTGCTCATGTGTTATGCGTGTTTGTGCCTGTAGAGTTTCTTTAGTCCCTAGCTTGAGTGATCATCTCTTCAAGATTTCTAGCATACTGTGACCATTTTTGTGTGAAATTTCTCTTTGTGTTTTTGTTGAGTATGGAGAAAAATGTGTTGTTTCACGAGTGTTTGTTTTACGAGGCATTCACAAGGTGCTCCCATGATTGTAGATGGTTGTTTAACCCTTTAGAGACCACCCAACCATATTTTGGTTCGGGAGAGTGGTTATTGGCCTACAGGGTAAAATCATTCAATAATTTGGATGTTGGTCTTGAAGAACGATTGTGAGGATAAGAATTTTATATTCAAACCAAAATATAACACTGGAATTGGGTATGTGAGTTGATATAATGGTGTTTATACGGCATGGCCTCAAAATACGTATCCATATTTGGTTAAAGATGGATCGAAGCAACAATACAATACATCAAACATCTAAGAAGAATGTCAAATTTCAATTGTGTCGTCCTAAAAAATTTCAAATCGCTCAAGAAATACATTTGTATAGTTTTACTATATGATAGTAGTATAATTATAATATTTGAAAATCTACTAAAATGGTGCTATTAGTTCATCTTAAAAATTTGTTGTCCTACATTTAAGGCCAATTCATTATTGTTTTCAGTGATTGGATTTTCCATAGCATTTATCAAGCTCCTTGTAAAATTGTTTTTGGGTAGCAAAGAGAGTGGGATTTTTTACCCTTTTTGTCCACATAGCTACACCTTGTGATTGCTATTTTTATCCATGTTGTGTGAAACTAGTCTGAGTGGAAAGGTGGAAAACCCTTTTTTTTTAGATATATGAGGCTCTTCTCAAGCAAAGCTTGTATGAAGCAATAAGATCATAAACAACACAAGCATGAAAAACTAGAGATTTCCTTCCTACAACTCAATCATTATAATATTTCACCTCCAACAGTAGATCTAGTTGAGATTTTGATACTTTATAGTAATCAAGGTGTAATCCCATTTGTATGGTTGGATTATTGAAATTGAGTCCATATTTGATTCAACCACACATCCAAGTTTATTACCCTAGTTTCTAATGGATTTTGTGAAAATGTGTGTGGTCTTTAAAGGGTTGAGCAACATTTTGAAGGAGGTTGCTTGGTAGCAATTGCAATGTCAATTGTCCATTCACAACCTTCGTGGTCAAGTGTAAATAGTGTGTTCAATATTTAGATGTGTATATTTGAATGTTAGTATATGAATTGTGGTTTTTTGTATGTGAGCTAATTTAGCATAATTGACAATTTTGAGAGATTGTTTGGAGCTTGAGTTGTACATTCATTAGTAGAAAACTTTGTCCAAAACAATAGAAAATCAACAATCTTTTGTTGTTTTGGGCACTTGCCCACGCTAATTGACTAATTTAACAAAATTCTATAGAAAACTAAATATATTTTGTTGATTTGAACACCATTATCTAAATCAACACAAATTTTGGAATCTTTGAGAATCTTTGAAGAATCTTTTTATAACCTTATGGAATCTTTGAAAATCTTTTTAGAATCTTTGAGAATCTTTTCATAAATTTTGGTAATCTTTAAGAATCCAGGAAAATCTGTGAGAATCTGAGAATTTGTGAGAATCTCTCAAAATCATTAAAAATCTTTGAAGAATCTTTGAAGAATCTTTGAAGAATATTTAAGAATCTTGGAGTAACTTTGACAATCTTTACAAAATTTTTACATAATCTTTGAGAATCTTTTTAGAATATTTAAGAATCTATTAGAATCTTTAAGAATCTTTTCTAGAATCTTTAGTAATCTATTTGAAGATTTTAATTCTAAAATTGTTAAAAGAACATAAAATATTTATAAAAATAAAAATTTAGACTCAATAAGAGTTGTTTAAAAATCTTTTCGTAATTCATTAAAATACTTAAAAATATTCTTTTCTAAATAATTATTCAAATAGTTCGGGTTATTTTTGAAATCTTTCTAGAATCTTTTTGGAATACATGAGAATGTTTTGAAGTTTTGAAAAATAAAATAAGTTTTCAAGAAAATTAGAATCTTTTAGAATTTTAAGTGTGGCTTTTTTCTTCATTTTTCACAATTTGGTATGGTTCAACATTAGTAGGCTTTTAAGTCAACTAAAAACATGACCAAAACAACAAAAAATCAAAAGTTTTTGTTAATCTAGACACTTTTGGACAAAATAATGCAACAAAATATTGTTTGTTTTTTGTTAACTTGGACACTTTTGGACACAACTTCATGAATTTAACAAATTTTGTATCAAAAGCACAACATATGTTGCTTTAAATACCAAAATTTTTTTGAGAAGAAAATATAAAAGATGCCTCTCAGTTCTTTCAAAAAATTACATATGTCCCTCAAAGTTCAAAAGTATCAATGCAATACCTTTGGCTTTTTGCAAAAATATCAACAATGCTTCTAATCTATTAGGAAAATATTAAAAATGCTCCTCAAGTATTTTAAATTATCAAGAACATCCTTATGTGATTTGGAAAAAAAAAAAATCTTTGGTTTTGTGTGAAAATGCCAATTAATCCTTATTCTTTGATTTTTAAAATATTGTAAATGCTTCTAGTTTTTTTGTGCATTTTTAGCGCAATTCTATTTTAAATATTATGTTAGAAATAGAAATCACTATGTAGTTGATGCCATAGTTTTTGCAATGATAAATCTATATGCTAAAATCCTATGAAGAGTTTGAACAACTTGACTATAAGATTGAGTTTGCAATTCACTTGCCTCTATTTTTAGTAATTTCCATTGTTCTAGTAGTTACAAAAACTTAGAACAAAAAAAATGAATTATGGGAACTTGCAATAGCCTAAAAAATAACTAAAGGCATAGTTTAATTGATATTCTTACATAAAACCAAAGGGAAGTTTTTCTAATTTAAATAACACAAGTACATTTGCTATTTCAAAGTAAAAGAGCATTTTTGATATAATCTCAAAATAATAGGAATAGAGTTGATACTCTAACAAAAAACAAGAGTATTTTTTGATATTTTGAATCATTTCAGGGTAAATTTATTATTTTGAAGTAATTGAAGAGCATTTTTAATATTTCCCCTTCTTTTATGAATCAAATCAACAAAGAAATTAAAATCTTATGAAATATTTTTTAAATCTTTAAAAATGGATTCAAAAAACATCAAAATATTGTAGAATATTTTTTTAATCTTTTGGATACTGTACAATTTTGATTGTATGATTGCATTTTTTTAATTCTATAACTATTTAAAATTTGATGTTTTTATAAGTTAACAAACTTTGGAGGCTACTTTTACCTAATAAGAATTTTGTTTAAAAAAGGAAAAGAAAAGTAATGAAGCTAATTCTCACTTGAAAGAATTATTTTGAGATTTTTGTATTTCAATCAAAAGTTAGAAACAAAAGTCAAAGGGGTAGAAATATATAAATTTTTAAAATTTCTGAACCCATTTTTTGAGTTTTGCTCATAACTTTTGATTAAAGTTTTGAAACCTGAAAAAAAAATTTGGAGGTGAAAGTAGACTATATAAGCTAACTTTTTGTAATTTTGAACTTTTCAAAAAAATGTCTTTTGCTTGGCTGAAATAGGCTTCAAAGTTTGCTGACTTTGCAAAGTAATTACCTTGTAATGTACAAATAGATTTTTTGTATCCTTATGTGCACACATGTGTTAGCATGGCCTAGTGGTAATGGTAGTGAAGTTAAGACATTGCAGTGTGAGGCCGAAGGTTTGGGGTTCAACCCCTAGCCTTGGTGCTTCCTTCCAGCTCCTTTAGTCGTGACATTGCTTGCGCTGCCTTACATTTGCAGAGCTTGTCGACCGGATTGAAAATCTACATTTATTTTCTTTTATTCAAAAATAAAAAATAAGAAATATGAAAAAAATAATATTGTTAAAAATAATAATTATCAACAAACTTTTTTTTTTTAAAAGCAAAAATTAACAAGAAACAACAAGAAATTAACAAAAAAACAACAAACTCTTGTTGAAAAGTACTTAAATCAACTTGACCAAAATCACAAATAAAATCAACAGATTTAAGTTGAAACTTTGTTGATTTTCTATGAAATTTTCTATTACTAATTGGAGTTGTGGTTTATCAAAGCACTTGGTTAGCATTGCAAATCTTGATTGGTAAGGTTCTTCTTAAAAAAATAGTGCTTGTGTCCTTAGAAATTGTTTAATTTGAGTCGTGATTGTAATACAAAGTTAAGTCATGATTGCATTTTATCTTGATTGAACTTAGTTAGTGTGAAAGAAATGCATCATGATAAGTCATAAGTGCTATTTTTTTGTTGCCTTAACTTTGTAGATGGAGGGCTATGTTTTGACTTACCTTCAAGTGTCGAAGATCATAAGAAGACTTGATATTGGTTATATTTTTAGCATATTACAAGGGTTGTAGTGGTGGATTAGAAGAGTAATCTTGTAGTGAGGATGTTTATTGACGAAGGTGGTGATATTGTCATGGTTAGGCAAGCATGGCGGAGTTGGTTGGAGGAGCATTGGTTGGAGCAATTGTTGGTGAGTTGCTCCAAGCAGTGATCAAAATAGCCAAATCGACTTACAGATGCAAGAAGAAGTGTGGAGTTCTCTTGATCACTTTGGAGTCAATTTCTCCACTTCTTGACCGGGTTGTAAAGTCTGCAAATAAGAACAATGAAGCTTGCCTAGCATGGCTTAAGGACATGCAAGTCTTGTTGATTGAAGCGAGGAACATTATTGAAAAATGCTCCCAAAAGAAGGTATGGAGTGACTTCATGTTTGTGACAAGATCCAAACTAACTGTAAAAATATTGAACATCAATGGACAAATTCGAGAAAAGCTTGTTGAAGCAAATTTGATCACACTTGACATTGTTCAAGCCATATATGGCCAAGGCGAGGTGACCACATCATCAACCAATATGGATGTGGGCTATGGTGGCAATGCAAAAATGCAAGGTTTACCAAACAAGATTGTGGCTTTTGTGGCAAATCCGTTTGAGAGGTTGAAGAATGTCATCATGAATGATGCAAGAGAGATGGATGCACCCATGACAATTGGCTTGAAGGGGAGGGGAGGAGCTGGAAAGACGTTGTTGGCAAAGATGGTCAACAATGATGAAGATATACGGAGCAAGTTTATAACCAATTCTATCTTGTGGATCACCATTGGGCGAGATGCAATAGTACCATCTATCTATTCAACAATGGCAAAGCTGATCCAAGATGGTGGTGTCTATGAGCGCGATTTCAAGTATAAAAACGTTGAGGATCAACGTGAATATATGTTGGCATCTTTCAAGGAGAAGAAGGTGTTGTTGATTCTTGATGATGTATGGGATTGCTATCCAACGGATGATCGTACAATGATGGAATGGTTGGATGTGGCAAAAGGAGTAGGCTCTATTACATTGGTCACAACTCGAGAAGCGGCAGTTTTGAGATGTGGCAAGACAAAGACAGTTGTGGAAGTGGAGTCATTGTCAAAAGAGGATAGTTGGGAGTTGTTTTGCATCCATGCCTTTGGGAGCTTGGAACCTACATCAATGGTGATTGAACACATAGCCAGAGAGGTGTGTGAGGAATGTGATGGGCTTCCTTTGGCTGTAAAAGTGATTGGCAGTGCAATGTATGAGAAGGATGATGAAGGAGAGTGGGAGAAGACATTGAAGTGCTTGAAAGGATCTACATCAGTGTCCCATTCAAAATCAGTGGAGAGGGAGTTGGAGCACAAGTTGTATGATCGTTTGAAGTATAGTTACAATGAATTGGACGAGGTGTCAAAGAAATGTTTCTTGTACCTTGCGGCATTTCCAGAGGACGATAGGATTGAGACTATGAAATTGTATAGCATATGGCATGTGGAGCAATTGTTTGTTGGCTCTTTGGATGAAGAAGAGTTAAAGAGCATGGGGCGGGATGTTTTGATTGACCTTGCGGATCGGTCTTTGGTTGACTTATCCGAACATGGTGAAGTGGTTATGATACATGATGTATTGCGAGACCTGGCAATTCACATCATAAAATATTCCAAGTCGTTGGAATGGGCACACGAGTGTTTCTTCAAACCTGGGATGGTTATGAAGTCATTTTTGCATATTGAAAAGACAATGAAGAGGGTGTCAATGATGGGTTGTAAGATGGAAGAGATTGTAGGCAATATTGAGTTGCCATGTGTTGAAGTATGTCTATTATCAAGGATGAGACATGCTGATGATAGTGAGGAATTGGTTATCCCAAAAGGTTTTTTCTCAAGTATGAAGGCTTTGATGTTTTTGGATTTGTCATGGTGTAGATCTTTGAAAGAAGTACCAGAGAGTATGGGAGAGTTGAAGGCTCTCACGCACTTGGATTTGTCATGGTGTACATCTTTGAAGGAAGTGCCAGAGAGTATGGGAGAGTTGAAGGCTCTCACGCACTTGGATTTGACAGGGTGTGAATCTTTGAAGGAAGTACCAAAGAGTATGGGAGAGTTGAAGGCTCTCACGCACTTGGATTTGACAGAGTGTGAATCTTTGAAGGAGCTACCAGAGAGTATGGGAGAGTTGAAGGCTCTCACGCACTTGCATTTGTCAGGGTGTGAATCTTTGAAGGAGCTACCAGAGAGTATGGGAGAGTTGAAGGCTCTCACGCACTTGCATTTGAAAGAGTGTAGATCTTTGAAGGAGCTACCAGAGAGTATGGGAGAGTTGAAGGCTCTCACGCACTTGCATTTGTCATGGTGTTCATCTTTGAAGGAGCTACCAGAGAGTATGGGAGAGTTGAAAGCTCTCACGCACTTGGATTTGTCAATGTGTTTTTTTTTGAAGGAAGTACCAGAGAGTATGGGAGAGTTGAAGGCTCTCACGCACTTGAATTTGTCAATGTGTATATCTTTGAAGGAGCTACCAGAGAGTATGGGAGAGTTGAAAGCTCTCACGCACTTAGATTTGAGAGTGTGTAAATCTTTGAAGGAGCTACCAGAGAGTTTGGGAGAGTTGAAGGCTCTCACGCACTTGGATTTGAGAGAGTGTAGATCTTTGAAGGAGCTACCAGAGAATATGGGAGAGTTGAAGGCTCTCACGCACTTGCATTTGTCATGGTGTAAATCTTTGAAGGAGCTACCAGAGAGTATGGGAGAGTTGAAGGCTCTCACGCACTTGGATTTGTCATGGTGTAGATCTTTGAAGGAGCTACCAGAGAGTATGGGAGAGTTGAAGGCTCTCACGTACTTGGATTTGTCAGGGTGTTCATCTTTGAAGGAAGTGCCAAAGAGTATGGGAGAGTTGAAGGCTCTCACGCACTTGCATTTGTCATGGTGTGAATCTTTGAAGGAGTTACCAGAGAGTATGGGAGAGTTGAAGGCTCTCACGCACTTGGATTTGTCATGGTGTTCATCTTTGAAGGAGCTACCAGAGAGTATGGGAGAGTTGAAAGCTCTCACGCACTTGGATTTGTCATGGTGTGAATCTTTGAAGGAGCTACCAAAGAGTATGGAAGAGTTGAAGGCTCTCACGCACTTGAATTTTCATGGTGTAGATCTTTGAAGGAAGTGCCAGAGAGTATGGGAGAGTTGAAGGCTCTCACGCACTTGGATTTGAGAGAGTGTAGATCTTTGAAGGAGTTACCAGAGAGTATGGGAGAGTTGAAGGCTCTCACGCACTTGGATTTGTCATGGTGTAGATCTTTGAAGGAGCTACCAGAGAGTATGGGAGAGTTGAAGGCTCTCACGTACTTGGATTTGTCAGGGTGTTCATCTTTGAAGGAAGTGCCAAAGAGTATGGGAGAGTTGAAGGCTCTCACGCACTTGCATTTGTCATGGTGTGAATCTTTGAAGGAGCTACCAAAGAGTATGGAAGAGTTGAAGGCTCTCACGCACTTGAATTTGTCATGGTGTTCTTCTTTGAAGGAGCTACCAAAGAGTATAGGAGAGTTGAAGGCTCTCACGCACTTGAATTTGTCATGGTGTAAATTTTTCAAGGAGCTACCAAAGAGTATAGAAGAGTTGAAGGCTCTTACGCACTTGAATTTGTCAAGGTGTAGATCTTTGAAGGAACTACTAAAGAGTATGGGAGAGTTGAAGGCTCTCACGCACTTGGATTTGTCATGGTGTACATCCTTGAAGGAACTACCAGAGAGTATGGGAGAGTTAAAAGCTCTCACGCACTTGTATTTGAGAGAGTGTACATCTTTGAAAGAGCTACTAGAGAGTATGGGAGTGTTGAAGGCTCTCCACATGGATTTGAGAGAGTGTAGATCTTTGAAGGAGCTACCGAAAAGTGTTAGTGAGATGAAGTTTATCATTTTTTAAGATTTATCATGTTAGTTGATTTTAGATGCTACTTTTTATACACTCTTGGTTTGCTCATAAAAGTTTTGAATGCATTGTGTAACTTGTGTCAATTGCTTCTGTATGAATATGTGTAATAGTATGTGTATTACATTGCACTTACATATTTGGCAATGTGAATCTTGTATAAAAAACACGAATGTGATGATTTGGCTTACTACGATCTTGTGTTAACAAATTAGTTCATTGGATTGGTGTGCATAATAGTCTTTAAAAGAGAATGTTTAGGTGGATGATTTAAATTGATAAGTGTCAATATTTTGTTTTTGGGTAAGAGGTTGATTTTGGTGAGGTTTGGGTACAATGAATCTTAACCTCTAAAGGGCCCTTGGGTTCTAGATCTACGATACCAAATACAATCGCAACCAATATTCAGATGTTTGAATCATTTAAAAATTAAGTGTCACAACCATACATATTGAAGGGTTGTATGATTGTGGGTGCATATTTTTTTTGTAAAGTCCTTAGAGCACCTCAAATACGTCTATACATATGGTTATACATATAGCTGCAAATGGTGTTTGGGCCCTTTAGGGGTTAATGATCTACTATTGTTATTTTGGTATGCTAGTTTGGATTACCAAAGTGCAATTAGATTATCAAATGGAGGATGGTCTATTTGTTAACATTTTTGCAAATTTTATTAGAGTAATTTCTATGACTTGAAGTGTTTTTTAGAATATCTCCAAATTTATGTGGAAATTTTATTGCAATAGGATAATACTCATGTTGCTTGGTTTGACAATCTTGATTGCTATGTACACTTTGTCATTGTATCTTTTGTTGTAATCATGTTTTATATTGTATGGTTTGCAACTTACATGCATTCTTTGTAGACTAGAAAATACTCTATATTCTAAAGATCTTGAGTTGAGATCTAAAGCGCAATCTAACAAAGGTGGATTTAGAATAACAATGAGAAAATGCAAGAGTGAGTTGATGACTCAAATTGTATGGAAAGGTCCATTTATAGATGCTTGAGTGCTTGTTCAAGCAAAAATATTGAATGGATAATATGGTCTCATAAATCTTGTGTGTTGCCTCAATTTGTTGGTTGCTATGCACAAATTTATAGCAAAGAAAGTTTGGTAGGTTTGAAATTTATTCAAAAATTGATTGATATTAAAAATCTAAAAATTTTGATTCTACACAAAAACCTTTTTCTTCGAGAAGGAGGCTTTGCAAAAAAAACACAAAAATGTACAATGATAAACTATGATGCAAAAAATAACCTAAGTTTAGTCAAACTTATTTTGTATTGTAATTCAAATTCAAGTTAGTTTAGTGATTATTAGCTAGAAAAATTGTTGTATTGTAATGATGATTTTTGAAATTATTTTGATTCAAAACATACACTTACAAGCAAATTGTTTGGCTTTTGTTTCAATAATTTAACTTTTTCATCGTTTTTTTAGAAGAGCATTCATTCATTTTTTTAATCAATTTAATTGTTCAAGACACAAAAGCCTTGAGGTAATATAACTAGTCATCAAAGATAGAGCAAAATGGAGTTAAAATTGATTGCTATAAATACAATTTATTGTCAATGCATGAAATCAATCAATTACTTTGGATCAACAATTGGATGGTCTTCAAAAAATCTATTTCTTCAAGAAATGATATTTTTTTGGAGAATGATGACAAAAAATGTTAAAAATAAATGATGCCATTTTTTTAGTTTGCCTCTTTGCGTCAAATCACCAATATATTTTCACGTATAATTTTGCAATTTTAGGTGCTCTTTTAAATTATTTAATTGTAAAATACTTCTTTTATCAATGAACCATATTTAATTTGATCTTATTAATAATATAGTTTCTAAATTGATAGCCACACAACATAATTAGCATGATTAGAATAAATAATACAAATCAGACAAAAAAACATAGCTTAAAAAAAAAGAATGCATTTTAATTTATAAAATTAAATATTTTGTTAAAAAAGAAGATTCAACCTATAATTATGAACAAAATTGAGCAATGCTTCTATGTGGAAGCCAAAAAGGATTCTATCTACTTCATTTGCTTGATAAATGAAGTGGGCTTAGAAGATTAATCAAAAGATAAGTTTGAAATGTAATATGTATATTTTGATCCATGAACTATTGAATACGATGGGATTCACCGGTGTACTCACCTTTTATCATCAAAGAAATTTGAAACAAATGAATTTTGTTTCTTTGAGAATTCACTATACAAGAAAAGTGATGGTTTTTGTGAGTGCGTTTCCTTCTATATATATATGTTTATATATATATATCTATATATATACGTTTATATTTATATATATGTATATATATATATATATATATATATATATATATATATATAGCAATCAATTCTATTTGTGGTGCTTTTAAAAGATTGATATCATTATGGTCAATTGCTTTTATAATATTTTTAGAAGAAACTTGTTTGAACTAGAAAAGTTAATATATATGGTTAAACAAAATTGTATTGTTTGATGTAGTGGAAAAATTGAACACAAAAGATGTCAATTTTTTTGACAAACCAACAATGAAGAACTACTAGAAGAAAATAACAATTTGCGAATGGATGAAAAATTATTTTCAAATGCATGGAGCATGTTTATTACAATGAATTTTATCAACGCTTTTGGTCTATGAGGAGTTAGGATTGTTTAATTTGTAGATGTTGTAATTAGTTGTAGAGAGCTAAAATGAAATCAATATGTATAGATGTCATACATAACGAAATCTAGATAGCCCTAAATCCAATTTTAAGATTTCTATTTCTGTTTGTTTGAAAATATATGCAAAACATTAAGGTCTCTTAATATTTTGTTCAAATATAAATAGATACTTTGACCTTTTGCCAAAACATTAGAAGACCTCTTCAAGATTGTTTGGATTTTTGAACATCCAATTTTTGTAGCCATTGCTTGCTAGATGTTTGCAACGTTTGCAATTTTGAGTTGCATATATTATCTTTTTTTTGTCAAACAATGATTGTTTGTAAGTCATTGACTCAATTTACTTGTTTACCAAATGGCAATGCAAAATATCTAGTTTGTTTGCCACATCAACCTAGTCCGCTTAGTTTTGCAAGTTCCATATTTGCCATATCTATTAAGTTTGCTATGTCTACTTTTTTGTTGGCTACCTTTTTTGCTTCATCAATCTCAAGTATTGCATAATTGCCTCCAACATTTTTTAATTATTATTTTGTAGAACCCATATGTTACCTTGTTTTTGTTGCTAGAAACAAATAACTATTTGTAGCTTGAAAGATAAACAATTCAAGCACCTTTTTGCATATTTATTTATAATCTAGATAACACCCATTTTAGACAATTAGGCATTTGAAGTTCTTATTGGAGTTGGAAAAATGGAGGTATGAGTTGATGAAGGCAACAAACTTCTTCAACATTTACAAGTAACTGCTTCCATTTTGTTTGCTTGCCCAAATTTTCATCAATAATATACTTGTAGATTTTGTAATTTCATTCCATGATGAATTTTATTGTATAAAATTAGAAAAATTAATTTGTATTTTAAAACATAGAGTTGTGTTTGAGTGTATGAGTTCATGAATGCTACCTTTTAAGAATTTGTTGACCCTTTGGGGTTTTAGATATCTCATAGCCTCACACTCTCAAATATTTGTTGGATGCATTTCTTATGAAAGATTAAAAAAAAGTAAATAAACCAAAAAACTTGACTCGCATGGAGATCATTTGAACAAGTGGTTGAACTATAAATGACAAGGAATGACTATCATTTATTGGTTTACCAATTATTACCAAGGTATGCATTCTTTACAATGAACCATTAAGTTTTTAACTACACATTTAGTTTAGAGAATTGAGATCCAAATGCTAGTGAAGCATTCTAACATTAGATCCACATTGTTCCCATATGTGTTTATCTGTTTAGAGCTTTAACTCACTCAATTACAATCATACATGTTTTGACTAGAATAAAGAAGTCTTGGTTGGATAAACAAATTGTTAAATAGCATAAACAACAACTAAAGTAGAAGTTTGAGTCAAATGCTATATATGGTATTTACATCCAATCTCTATGTAGAACTAGTATACCTTGCAAGCTCTTTGTTATGTGGTTCTATCTTTTCATGTGACTTTTCACCCTCCCTTATCCTACCTTTTCTTCTCCCTCTCCCTCTCCCTCTCTTGAATTTCAAATTTTGAGAGACATCCAATGATTGACACCCTTTACCTATTTGTTGTAGTTTTATACAAGTGATTTTTTTAAAATTTTCATGATTTTTATCAAAACACTATTAAATTTGTAATATAATTTTAAAAAAAAACTATGATAGAGAATTTTGAGTTTTTGGTTTTTTGAATTCAATTCCAAATTTACAAAAAAAAATCTATACTAAAGTACAAATGGTTTGCCAAATTTTTATGTCTTTGAATCAATATTTTTGTTTTCTTGAAATCATTTCTTATGAAATTTTATGCATGCAATAGATTTTACCATTTTATGAATTGTATGAAGAGAGTTTTTTTTATATATAATTCTAAGCAAAATCTAATAATGAAATTCCAATGTTTGACACGCAATGATTCTTAACATAGAATTTAGAATTTCTCTTATTCCTAGAAATTTTGAATTTTCAACAACTTTCCATATCCCTTGGGGTGCCTTTTTTTTCTCCTTCTTTGAATTTCAAAGTTTATATAATGCATAGCCACCCAATGTTTCACATCCAATGCTTTAAATTATAGAATTTTCACAACTCCAATGACTTTTTACCTTCCATTTGGATGCCCTTTCATCTCCCTTCCTCCTCTCTATTAGAACTTGTGATGTAAATAGAGAATCATGACATGACACGTCATTATATTGTGAGAGGGACACATTATTAAGACACACCATGCTTTATAATATAGACAAAGGTCCCTCTACAAACAAATCTAATTAGGATTTACTTTTGAGCTAGACCAATTTTTTTACAACATAATTAACTCATCAAAGACCAAATAACAACTTCAAGCAATATAGCAACTTTTGGCATTCAATTGTAAATGGAAATTAAAATGGATTCTCTTGAAATTCCAACAAAGCTTGTGTGCAAAGATTCTAAAGAATATCATTCTAGTGCATTTTTTCCAAATGAACTTATGGTTGTCAACTTGTTATATGATGAAGCACAAAATAGTAAATATTGCTAATGTGGAAAAAAAAATCTTGATTAGTTACAAATTCTACAACTTGCACACAAGAAATGATTTGAACAATTTATGTGAATGACAATAATCTTGTACACTAGTGATTTATCATATCATAGAAAATAATGTCAACAACCATGCATCCTCTCTACTACCATTTAGGCATTGCAAATTGGTCACTAAAATAAGCAACAATGTAGACATTGTTGTTTTGGATTTCACACATTCTATAAAAATATGCTCTCTTCCAAGAATCATTTTAGACATTGTAAATATCTTGTTTACGTTTGTCTAAAACATAAACCATATATTGATAGTGTTTTCAAAATGTAATATATGAAGTATATTAATATTAGAAGATAAAACATGCACGAGGATTTCATGCCATGCAATATTCATTATGCATCTTAAACACATTGTTATTATACATGCTTGTCATGTGAAAAAAAATTCAAAATTACTTAGTTTAGAAAATGAACTAATGTACCTCTAAAATTGGCTTTAATACTTTGTTAGCAATTTCAACTGCTCATCCCTTGTGCACAAGGAACTCCTTCCCCTCTTCCTTTATATTGCTTCCTTATGCTTTCCAGCTCTTGCTTTCTTAGCAACATTGGTCTTCACTATCTTATGTAGAACCAAGGGCTTTGTTTGCTAATTTGCTAAACCTTTTGGAGCTTCCTATCCTGACCTATTGGAAAATCCACCAAATTCTTTGCTATAACAATGTGATCAAGTTCCTCAACAATGACCCCCTTTTCTTTAGCTTTGGGTGACATTTGCACCCTCTTTTATTTACTTCTTATGTCTTGTATTGCATTGCACTTTTTATTTGACATATCCTTTGTGCCTTTATGCATTACAAAATCTTTCTGCTATAGAAATGATTGAATTGTTTCTTCAACGAAAACTAAACCTCTAACTTGTAGGTAAATGACCAACACTTTTGTTTCTTCTATTTTGACTCTCTTTCCACAATTTTTACATTGTACATTAGGCTTACACATGTTGGTTTGGATTCTAGCTTCAACTTTGATACAACAAAATTGCCCTCATCAATGCCACTCATCTTTCTCAAGTACGTACTTAGCAAATATGTTTTTGAATTATCTTAAAATTCTATATTTACTTCAATGCTTGCTAAATCTCTTAACACCTTCACATCTATATTACCTTGTAATTGGCTGCCACTCTTACTTTCAATAGTTGCCACTCTTATAGAAGCATGCATAGAAAAGTCCTACATTGCAAAACATTCTTAATTTGCATGCACAACAAAAAAATAAATTATGCAATCACTTCACAACCACTTAGATCACTACAACTAACACTTGGACAAACTACTTGGATTTGAAAGCAACAACAAATTGACCTACTATAATGACACTACAACTCAACTAAGGTCCTAACGCAATTCAATACCAAAATAACAAATTCATGCACTAGAATTTGTTGCATTTAAACTAAGAACAAGATGAATATTTTTCACTACAAGCTATGCTTATGTAGTGTTTAGTAACTCGCATAAGGAGTAGCCATATGCTTTTGAGTAAACAATAGCTTCCGCTAATTTGGTTAATTATCCTTGGACTTCTCTTCTTGACTTTTGTTTATGCAAATATGCAATACATCAATATCTATGAATTTATATTGTAGGTTGGGAGCAGATTTGGCTGCTCACTGCCGGATTTAATATTTTTGAGAAAGATTGATTTGGCAGTACAAATATTAATTAAATTAAGATTTGACTTTTCCAAAAATATATACTATTCTTTGGCAATCAATTACTTTTTTAGTAGGTTTAGTGAAGATCATTTTTTCTAATCATCCATCCATGTCGGCTAAACCTAAATGAACCCTAAGATTTTGGCTAAAGTTCATTAGGAGCTTGCTACTTTAATACAATACTCTTTTTGCTTTGTTGATGCTGATTCTTAGGAGAGAGAAGATAAATCATTGTTGTGTGTGAGGTGCAATGTTGCAAAATGGCCAAAAAGCAACTGATGATTAGCAACATGTTCAACTCTGTTAACAAAGATGAGAGATTTATATCTATTTTCCATGATTTGGAGGTGCTAAATGGTGAAGTGGTGAAGAAACAAGCAATACCAAAGGAATCAACATTCAAGAGGAGGGTTGGACGTCTAAAAAGTGAAGTCATTTTACAATTGCTCAAGCAAAAGTTGGAGAAATCAATGAAAACAACAAAGATTAGAAGCACTTAATGTCATATTCATTAAATTGGGAAAACCAGATTTCTAAGTTGTACTTCACCTTAAATCCAAAGTTTCTCCTTAAAGTGTTTAATTGCCAGATTCAAAGGTATCAGATTTTGTTTGAGCCACTAAGATTTTTCCCCTTGCAAATTCTTCCTCTTAGCTAAGGGCACAAGTACCCAAAAATACAATGCTTAACCCCTAAAGGACCAGACCCCCTTTTTTAGAAACATAGTGATTTTGGGCAGATACATGTGATTGGAGCTTTTCATATTTTAGGCTGAAATTTTAACAAAAAGTGGGGACAAGGTTTATCTTTCATATGCACTAAATTTCATGGCAGTTGGAGTTATGAATAAAAAGTTATGGCCTAATATGTTGATTTTTACGTTTGACGGGCAGCCTAGGCAGATTTTTAAAAATCACTTTTTTCTGAAACAAAAATTTTAAATGGGTTTAGGAGATTTATGTGAATGTAGGAAGCTTTTAATCATTCTGTTTGGGTCAACAAGATGAAAGTTATGAGGTTTTTTTGTTTGCAGGTAGTTATGGATTCTCTACTCCAAAATAAACTTTGGAGTCCTTTATTTTACTCAATTTTCAACATTTTGGAAAAAAAAAAAAACCAAAGGATGAATATTGTTTATGGTAACATTCTAACCATTGGAATTGGCATTTTTCATTTCCGTAATTAAATTCTTAACAATTTTGTGATTTGAATCATTCTCTATTTTTTACTTACTAATTTTTTTCCATATGTTATATAACTCCAAATGATTTGAAACTTTTTTGACATGTAAGGTAGGTACACCCAATGGCGTGGGTGTACCCTATGCCACCCACATGTTAGTCCAGATTTCATTTCAAAATGAAGATCTAGCCCATCTGTAGATGGCTTATCTTCTAAGTTTCAGAAGGTAAGCCATCTACGGATGGGCTAGATCTTCATTCTAAAATGAAATTTGAACTAACACGTGGGTGGCATTGGGTACACCCACGTCATTGGGTGTACCTACCTTACTTTACTTAGGAGGAGTAAGGAATTTAGGGAAGCACCACCCACATGGCTTTTTCTCCTTAGGAATTTCACCTTTTGAAGGGTAGCTGCCCAATTTTTCACAAGACATTTTTGAATATTCAAACCATTCTAACTTCCAATCCACGTGGTGGAAGTTCTGAATTTTTTTCCACATCTTCTATAACCATTCTTTTAAAAGATCCTACGGTCACATACACTAGTAGAAAACGTTGTTCAAAACAATAGAAAACCAACAGTTTCTTGTTGTTTTGGGCACTTGCACATGCTAATTGACTAATTTAACAAAATTTTGTAAAAAATATAAATACACTCTGTTGATTTGGACACCATTGTCAAAATCAAGAGAAATTTTAGAATCTTTCAAAATCTTTTTGGAATCTTTGAGAATCTTTTTGAAATCTTTTTAGAATCTTTGAGAATATTTGAGAATCTTTTCAAAAATCTAAGAATCTTTGAGAATCTTTAAGAAATTTTGAAGAATCTTTGAAGAATCTTTGAAAATCTTTTTTTAGTTTTAAAGAATCTTTGGGAATATTTGGGAATCTTTGAGAATCTTTGAGAATCTTTAATTATGAAATTTGTGAAAATATTTCAAAATCTTTATAAAAAAAGAAACTCTTAGACTCAATTAGAGTTGTTTTTGAATCTTATTGAAATTCATTAAAATACTTTTTCAAAAAAATCTATTAGAATAGTTTGGGTTGTTTTTGAAATCTTTCTAGAATCTTTTTGGAATACATGAAAATGTTTTGAAGTTTTATAAAATAAAATAAGTTTTCAAGAAAATTAGAATCTTTTAGAATTTTGAGTGTGGCTTTTTTCTTCATTTTTCACAATTTGGTATGATTTTACATTAGTGGGCTTTAAAGTCTACTAAAAACATGACCAAAACAACAAAAAATCAAAAGTTTTTTGTTGATTTGGATACTTTTGGACACAATAAAACAACAGAAAATCAACCGTTTTCTATTGATCTAGACACTTTTGGACACAACTTCAGTAATTCAACAAAATTTTATATAAAAGTACAACATTGTTGCTTTAAATACCAAAATTTCTTTACAAAAAAATATAAAAAATGCCCCTCAATTCTTTCAAAAAATCAAATGTGTCCCTCAAAGTTTAAAAGTATCAATGCAATACCCTTGGCTTTTTGCAAAAATATCAACAATGCCTCTAACAATAGGAAAATTTTAAAAATGCTCCTCAACTATTATAAACTATCAAATACATCCTTGTGTAATTTGAAAAAAAAATCTACCTTTGGTTTTGTGTGAAGATGCCAATTAATCCTTATTCTTTGATTTTGAAAATACTGTAAGTGCTTCTAGTTTTTTTGTGCTTTTTTAGTGCAATTCTATTTTAAATATTATGTTAAAAACAGAAATCACTATGTAGTTGATGCCATAGTTTTTGCAATGATAAATCTATATGCAAAAATCCTACAAAGAGTTTGAACAACTTGACTATAAGATTGAGTTTGCAATTCACTTGCCTCTACTTTAAGTAATTTTTGTTGTCATTTTAGTAGTTATACAAAATTATAATAAACAAAAGTGAATTATGGGAACTTGCAATAGCCTAAAAAATAACTAAGGGTATAGTTTAATTGATATTCTTACATAAAACCAAAGGTAATTTTTTATACTTCAAATAACACAAGAGTATATTTGCTATTTCAAAGTAAAAGAGCATATTTGGTATTATCTCAAAATACTAGGGGTAGATTTGATACTCTAACAAAAAACAAGAGTATTTTTTGATGTTTTGAATCATTAAGGGGTAAATTTAATATTTTGAAATAATCAAAGAGCAATTTTAATATTTCCCCTTCTTTCATGAATCATATCAATAAAAAAAATTAAAATCTTATGAAATATTTTTTGAATCATTAAAAAGGATTCAAAAATCATCAAAATATTGTAGAATATTTTTTTAATCTTTTGGATACTTTGAAATTTTGCTTGTATGATTACTACTTTTTAATCCTATAACTATTCAAAATTTGATGTTTTTTGAAGCTAGCAAATTATGAAGGCTACTTTAACCTAATAAGAGTTTTGTTTTCAAAAAAATAAAACTAGTTTTTTTAAGAAATGAAGCCAACCCCAACTTGCAAGAATTATTTTGAGATTTTTGTATTTCAATAAAAAATTATAAACAAAAATCAAAGGGGTGGAAATAAATAATTAAGAAAAAAAATCTGAACACCCTCTTGGATTTTTGCTCATAACTTTTGATTAAAGATCTGAAATTTGAAAAAAATTGTTGGAGGTGAAAGGAGATTACATCAACCAACTTTTTGTAATTTTGAGTTTTTTGAAAAAAAGTCTTCTACAATGCCGAAATAGCCTCCAAAATCTAATGACTTTGCAAAGTTGTGTAGAAATATAGTTTTCATACATGTATATGTACATGTGAAGGTGGGTGGTGTGGTGGTCCCAAGTGTGGGAAAGAGGTCTCCATTGAGAAGCCCAAGGTCTAAGGTTCAACCCCTAGCCCCAAGGCCTCCGGGGTCTGCGGCCTGCGGTTGCAACTGCACTGCTGCCTGGGTTTCTGGTTTTAATTTTAAATTTTTCTGCATACAAAATTAAAAAACATATTTATATTATGAAATTCAATAAAAAAAGAAGATAAAATAACAGAAATGAACAACAAAAAATTAACAAAAAATTAACAAAAATTAACAGAAAAACAACAAAAGGCAACAGAAAAACAACAAACTCTTGTCAAAAAGTGTCCAAACTAACACGTCCAAAGCAATAAAAAAAATCAACAGTTTCGAGTTGAAATTTTGTTGGTTTTCTATTAAATTTTCTACTAGTGATATGCATAAAATTGTTTTTGTTTTCAAATTTGGTTGATGCTCTAAAAATGGCAGTTTTGAAGAGTTTTTGGTGAAAACTTTGCTTGGTCCTTTAGGGGTTAAACCTAGAGCTTGGTTTAAAGTGATTACCTTAAACCTAGTTTATTCCAAAATGGGCATTTCTTCACAAATTAACAAATATGGTGTTTCTTACACCAATTAGTTTTGTCCTTTTTTTTGGCGCCCTATTTATGTAGCTATGAAGCAACATCAAAATTATAATTCAGCTTTGTTTTACTTACAAGTTGTTTAAAAGGAGCCAAGAGAAGTTAAAAGTGTGACTATATGATGGATTGAGAAGGAGTACATTATAAAGGTTGTTCACACCTACTAGAACACTTAGAGAGAAGTATTAGCATTGTATGCAAGATGAAACAAGCTTTACAAAAGCCTCTCAACATGCACCAATTCTCTCTAAGTATGCTAAGGTAGAAAGTGAGATTGTTTCTATCTTAAAGAGACGACGTGAAGTTGAACAACCACTTTATGGGACTACCATACAACCATTGATAAAAGCTATTGTTCAAAAAAGAGTTCCATACTTATTAGATTCTATTTCCAAAACAAGATTCCAGGCTTCTATTAACTTGACCAAGGATTTCATCCAAAAGAATCTCAATTGGAGTTATTGTGCATCTAGTTCAACTGTTGGAAAATTGCCTAAAGATTGGGTAAATCAAGGGAAAAAGATGGTCCAAAGAGTTATGTACATATCTAAATTATATGATATTCTAGCTTCACTTGTGATAAATTTGGATCAAATAGACATCCATTTAGTTCTAACAAGAGGATTAAGAACATGGGAAAAGAAGGGATCTAAACAAGTTATTATACATGGCAAAGAAGATAAAAGACAAATTACTATTGTTGTCTTTTCTACATCAAAAGGTATTTTTCTCCCTTTACAAATGATTTTTATTGGCATTACATTTTGGTATTTGCCACTTCTCCATGAAGGTTGCTGGCTATGTCAAGGCCTTGGATGGGACTTGATAACCACTAGTAAAAAAATGGGAAAATACAATTGTAGTAAATGACTGCATTACAGTTGTTTATGGCATGAATTCACTCATGTGCAACTAAAAGGGCTGCAACCGTAATCTAGTTAGGTATAGTCACATAGCAGTGAGAGTGGACCAGTCACATTTTACCACAATTCTAAAACAACTGCGACCTTTCATCCATTGCCTCTCCAAAATTTTAGTGATGACTTTTCTACTTTGCCCTTCTTTCTTCTTTGTTGGAAGAAATCTTTTTCACTAATCCCAATGTATTTATTTATACACACCTGATGCACAAATGGTTGGGTGCCACTTATTGTATTTTTAGAGCCTTTGGTTAATTTTTAGCATACACATGAAATGAAAATTTGATATTCTATAATGCCACGTGTCCCAAGCAGTTGTGATACAATTGTGTTTTAGTTGTAAAATAGTCGCTAAGCAGTTGTTTACATTAATTTTTTTTAAACAGATCACTTATAAATATAACCACCTTTACATTAATTGATCTTCAGTCTGTATATAGTGGATTTATAGTCAAGTTCGAGACATATGTGACTCTTCCCTCTCTTTTGGTACTACAATACAACTGCAATGTATAGTAGATTGATAGTGATAGTTGCAATTTAGTTGTATCTAAGTTGACCTTACAACTTGCATGCCAACCCTATAATTGTAATGCAGTTGTATTCAATGACGCTAGTGTGCGAGCCTCAAGCGGCGAGCTTGTGAGCCTTGAGCGTGAATACCATGAGCTTGTGAGCCTTGAACTTTAAAACTTTCAAAAACCTTAGATTAACTTCATATTTCTTAAAAAAATTAGTAAAATTCAAACAAAATTTTCTATTTATAAAAATTTTGAAGACCTATGACCACGGGCAAGTTTCTATACCTACAACTATGGAAATGTGAAATGTTTTGTTAAAAGTCAATTTGTTGATAATATTGTATAAAGAATAATTTCAAAGTTATAAAGTGAGTTATGAGCTTCATATACAACCATTCAAAAGATGGATCATTGAATAATTGAAATATAAGAAAATGAGATAATGTAATTTACAAACACAAGTAAAAAAGAAGGCCTTCCTCTTTAGGCTCATTCTAAGCTAAACTAGAAGCATCCTTATTAGTGCGATAAAATACAAAATATGACTATTTAGATAAGGGATAATTTCATGGATACCCCTAAAGTTTGCAATATTTTCATAGATATCCTTGCCTTTCTAAAAATACCACAAATACCCTTGGATAAAAAAAATTAGGCATTTTTTTTGTTGTGCATGCCACTTCCCTCCTTCCTTTGTAAGCATGCATAACAAGAAAAAAGTAGTGTGCGCACAAAGGAAGAAGGGAAGTGGCATGCATAACAAAACAAACACCTAAATTTTTCGTTCCAAGGGTATTTGTGATGTTTCTGTAAAAGAAGGGATATTTATGAAAATATTGCAAACTTCAGGGGTATCCATGAAATTTTCCTTTTAGATAATTATTAACATACAACATTTGTACAAAAGCAATGTCACTCCAACACTTGTTCTAATTTTTCATATGAAATCTACGGTGAGGAAGAAGAGGGTTTTGAATATCATATATAAAAAATTTCAACTCGTACCAAAGGGGAGAAGGTTTTTACAAAAAATTATTCCTTCAATTATGCCACGCTAAAAGAGAGTATGTGTAAAAGTACATTCCTTCTTAGTAGACTAGGAGACTTTGTGAAATGTACATAAAGCATGTCAATACTTGAACCACTTGATGGCCAATTGGGTTTCAAAATAGACATTGAAATCAAACTTAGGAGAATATACACTCTAAAACTATAATATAGATTCTAGAACTTCATATCTTGTTCTATAGATTTGATGATTGGAGCTGATTGTATATGTTCATCAATTTTAGAGATCTTATCTTCTTCTACATAAATTGAAGACTCAGCAAAACAAAATCACACATGAAGAAGGTAGTTGGAAACTTTTGTGTTTTCAACAATAAGAGATTGAGGAAGATAAAATTGAATGTTGAAGCATTAGCTCAAACCCTCTCCCAAAAACTAACCTCAAAATATTCAAATCTATGCTTTCCACAAAGTTTCAAACTTCTTGAAATTTTTTGGACACCAAAATTTAGTGCCTGGGGTATTCAAGGCTAAACACTAAACAGTACAATGAAGTACGTTCAACCTACCCAAAGAAAGAAAAAGCTTACCAATGTGAACATAGTCAAGTGAAATGCAATCATTTCTAGTATATCTTCAAAGCAACTGTAACAATGATTGACCTGTGAGTTATTCATGTTCACCACTAGCAATACACTTAACTTGTTAAAATACTGAAACAATCATGTTAGAGAATGACCATGACTTTTTTGCATGCGAGGTTTGAATAGCTAGAACTTGGCTATGTTCAAATTTAGTGATTACTAAATAGTGAAATGGAGGTGCCTCAGCAAACCACCAAGAGCCTAGATGTCCCTGACTAAGCTCCTAGACATATGTTTGGCCACCTTCAAATTTCTTTAATGAGTGATTGGCCACCTCCAAAATTGCTAAAATTAATGCCTTTAGCGATGTAGTTCATTTGCTACTTAAGCTGCAAAAATGGCCCGCTGCACCTCTAGAAACTTAGTTGTCTAAATCTAAGCACCTGGGGGTGTGCCAACCATCTCCAAAGTGCACAAAAAAATGCCCTTTATCTTCATTATTTGTTGTGGTTGAAAAAATGGGGGTGATTGGACACACTCCAAGACCTCATTCTTGGAATAATGACCTCTTGAGGTGTGCCCAGCCGTCTCCAAAGTCATTACAAGGGATTGGGACCCAAGAGTGGGGCCCTTCCCCAAAATCATGGGAACGTTGGGCCCATTCCCCCAGATCATGAGAACACTTCCACTTGGGCAGGCTGACCTGGTCGAAGCTTGACCACGTCAGATGATACGATTAAAAAAGTTTAAAAAAAAAAGTTAACTCTTTTCTTACAACTAGCAAGGGCTGGTTCTCAGCATTGGAAACAACCAAACTTGTAGCCCCTTGGAGGGCTCAAATTCTTCCTAATGGCACAAATAACCTCCATTTATCATTTTTTTTGATGGTGGAAACCTTGGAGGTGGCTAGGCACAGCCCTAGGAGCTAACTAGTAATCCAAGAATGAGCTCCTAAAGGTGTCCCCAACCATCTCCAAAATGCACAAATACATATCTTGTATTATTTATTGGTTTATGGTTGCAAAATTGGAGGTGGCTGAACATTCCCCTAGGAGCACCTTCGTCCAAGAATGTGCTCCTACGGGTTTGCACGACCACCCCCAATTTGCACAAATTCATGAAGAAATACAATATAATTCATGAATTTTTGCAAAATGGTTGCAGTTGGGCACACCCCTAGGAGTACCTTCGTCCACAAATGTGCTCCTAGGGGTGTGCCCAACTACAAACATTTTGCAAAAGTTCATGAACTTTAATATTGTTTCATGAAATTTTTCAAAATGGTTGCAGTTGGGCACACCCCTAAGAGCACCTTTGTCTACAAAGGTGCTCCTTGGGGTGGAAAAAAGCGCATTTCTGGTACATCCTAAGCTTGTCAGGCACATATAGATTCTTTTAATAGCTCAAAACTTATTCATCTAGAAACATTGTCAGTAAACTCAAGCAAGGGTCAAGCCATGTCTTTTTAGATTATCATAAAACTTTTTGCAATTTTGCAAGAAGCTTTTGACCCAAAATAAGTTCATTGTTTGCATGTCTAGGTCCAACTATGCCTTTTTAGGTGAGAAATATGCTTTTGCACCTTGCAATAAGCTTTTTGAAAAAATACCGTTTTTAGCAAGTGTACTTCACACATTGTCTCTTTAGGTCAATACATAGCTCTTACAGAATTGCAAGAAGCTTTTGACCCAAAATAGGTCAATTTTTTGCATCCATATCCATTCTATCACTTTTTTGTTTTATCAAGTACATATTTGAGAGTAGCCTATTATGAAGCATGCTATGTGTATACAAAAAGTATTAATATAATTGACTCTAGTCTACCCGGGATTTCGAGATGGTTATTTAGATAACTACCAGAGTAGGACGTGAAAACCAGCCTTCAGCCTTGTAACTCCCAGCCTGGATACTCATAGCAAAATGTCAGTAATACAAAAAGAAAAAGATGAATGTACAATCAGGTCTTGACCAGCTATCCTAATCTCTTACTACACAAGTAATATCGAGCTGTGATCTTAGTAGTAAAAAAATAGCTAACCCCTAAAGGACCATGGCCTTTATTCTGTCAAAAGATACTCAAAACTGCCACTTCTATGGCAAAGAGTAAAAAGGTTTGAAGATTAATCTTTTTGCATATTTGACCGTAGGATCTTGTACTAGACTTGTATAAGAATGTGTCATTCAAAACTTTAAAAATTTGACCGCACAAATTGCAAGATATCTGCGTTTAAAATGTAAAAAACAAGCTTTTTTGCACCTTGCACGGTTAGATTATTTGACTTTGAACTTTTCTAACTTAAAATTTTTGCACCACAGAGTTTTGAGGTTTATTTTTTTATGGTGGAGAATTGAGTTGAGAGTCTTTGGAAAAAAACCAAAACAAAAAATACTTAATTTTCTTTCTTAAGAAAAACATTAAATACAAGACGGTTTGAGATTGAACAAAATCTTACATTGTCAATTACCTAGCAATGGAATTGAATCGCAATAATCCCAATGGTGAGATTGTTCTAGCAAGCAATCTTCACCCTTTCTAATAGTTTTTTTTCAAAAATGTTAAATTTGCATTCAAAAATGAAGTTTATAAGTTATTTTTTCACAGCCAAACCACACCTACCCACAAACTAAAAATTCTCATAACTTTCATCTCATCTATCAAAATTGAATGATTCAAAGCTCCCCACATCTATATAATTCTAAAGAACCTATTTCAGATTTTTATTTGAAAAAAATAAAAATTCTAAAGAAGTTTTTGGCTGCCCGAGGAGCAGCATTTTCCAAATTTTCATGCATAACTTCTTCAATAAATGGTGGAATGAAGAGAAAATTACATTCCCACATAGACCTTTGAATTCCTCACCTTCAATAAAAGTTTCATAAAATCACGCAAAGTAGTTTAGCCATAGGTACATGCCCAAAATCCCATTTGTCCCTTGAAGGGACAATGGTCCTTTAGGGGTTAACATAGCTGTACTATGGGTTATTTCCAATGGCCAGTAGTGGTACTTTTTTTAGAAAAAAGAAGAAAGCGACTACAGGTATAGGAATATCAACATCCTTAGTGTATAGAACAACCTCATACCTCAAAAGATACAGAAAAAATGTTCCAAGGAGGGAATTACAAAGGCACGTATACATGTCAATGCAACCCTAAAAAAAATTTAACAATAGGTTTGGAGAGATGAATAGAGGTTTGCGTGAAAAGTTGTTTGTTTCACCAAGAGGATCTGGGCCTCACATGTGCCCATCCCAAACAACCCAATAATTCAATGTTAGTTGTATGAGGATACAACAAATGTCAGCAGCCCAGCATTGCGTGTTATTGCTTTCACACAGAAAGAAAGAGACAAAGTCAAAACATACAACAACCATAAAGAATCAAAACCCATAAAGTAGCAAAACCTGATTAGCATGTGTTTGGAAAGAAGCCATGTATCTAGAAAAAGCAGAGCTAGTAACAGCTCCTCCACCCCTGACTGACTCCCTGGTCTGTAACTCTCTCGTGTGACAGTATGTACTTTGTACAAGCTCAGAAACATAAGCCCAGTACAGAGAGTGCAAAGCACGCGTGGGCTATAAGCAAGGCAAGAAAGCTTAGAAAACAACCGCTTGCTTACCCTAATCCGGTTCAAGGGGGTTGAGGCGCGTATGAGGGCTAAGTCACGATTTTAAAAAAAAAGAAGTAACCCGCCTCTCTGCTCAAGGGTCCCGCCCTTCAACTTACAAGTGTAGTAATCCCGTCCATGGTTGTCTTTCCCGACATGGCAACAATTTGATAAACTTGACGTCACAGATAAACAAAAGACCCTCTGTCCGTCTAGTAGAGTCAATTTTAAAGTTGGTTTTTAAATAAAGCACCTTCTTTTTCCAATCTTGACATGTTAATGTTTCATTTGATTAAAGTATCTTAATTCAATATACACTTATTAGATTCTACATTTTAGGTCATATTTAAAGTAGATTTTCAAACAATCTCAGTTGTTAAAAAGGGCCTTATTAGACAAGATTGTCACTCATACTTGACACTTGTCATGCGCGACATTAGACATCAGACAGATAAATGACAACCAGACCCCAAAACTTGTTTGACAAGACAACTCTATTCCTGTTCCTTGAAAGGGTGAAAAGCTGGTGATTTTTTTGAAAAAGAAAAAAAGGAAAAGTTCTCTTTTTCTATAGGCAGCGTGAAGCTTAAGAAGCCTTTCGTATCTAAGTAAAAGTACGTTACCTTTATTTTAGTAAAGGTATCACAACCTTTAATTCCCAGAATTTGTATTTAGATTACTAATCACCTAGGCTTTAATATGATAAAAGCACGTGGTGTAGAATCTAAATCTTTACCCGTACAATAAAAAAGAGGAGTCTGTACCATATAGGCATCATTGAGAAAGAGTGCTTGTTTTTGCAAAAAGTAAGCTATGCTTACTTAAGTCACTCTTATAGGTGTAGGTACTTTTAACATATAACTCAAGGTTTATAAGTTAATCATAGCTCCTATTATATCCCAATGCTAGTATCAACACACTTATTGCTATATGCAAAAAGTAAATGTAAGTATGTAGATAGACTTAGGCATGCTAGTAGTTTTTCTTATATCTTATATTTCAAGTGCACAAAGTGAGGTGACTATACTTGTGCAGAAATCTTGAAAAAAATAAAAAGATTTTGTTTTGTTTTGTTTTGATTTGTTTGTTTTGATTTCCACATTTGTAAACAAAGGTGCTCCTAGGGGTGTGCCCAACTGCAACCATTTTGAAAGATTTCATAAAACAATATTAAAGTTCATGAACTTTTGCAAAATGTTTGCAATTGGGCACACCCTTAGGAGCACATTTGTGGACGAAGGTACTCCTAGGGGTGTGCCCAACTGCAACCATTTTGCAAAAATTCATGAATTATATTGTATTTCTTCATGAATTTCTGCAAAATAGTGGCATTGGGCACACCCATGGGAGCACATTCTTCCAAGAAGATGCTCCTAGGGGCGTGCCCAAATGCAACCAATTTGCAAAAATTCATGAGTTATTTTAAAAAATTTCATGAATTTTGCAAAATGGTTGCAATTCTAAGCTCTCCCCTAGGAGCACTTTTGTCCATGAATGTGCTCCCAAGGGTGTGCCCAAATGTGACCATTTTGCAGAAATTCATGGATTATATTATATTTTCTCATGAATTTGTGCAAATTAAGGGCGGTTGGGCACACCCGCCAGACCTTATTCTTCCAAGGATGAGATCTTAGAGGTGTGTCCAACCCTCTCTTAAGTGCACAAATATATGTCCTCTATTTTTTATTTTTTTATGGTTGAAAATTTGGGAGTGGCTGGGCACATTTCCAAGAGCTTAGTTGTCCTCAAATAAACTCCTAGGGGTATGCCTAAGCATCCTCAAATTTCACATATGAATGCTTTATATCTTCTTCTTTTTTGTATTTGATGGTTGAAAATTGGGGGTCACTAGGTGCACCTCCAGGAGTAGCTAGTTGTCAATGCTTGAGCTCTTTGGATTGCATCTAGCCACCCTCTAGGCTTGATTTTATAATATTTGATTTCATTGGTAGATGTTTGATTTAGACCACTAGAAGCACTTTGCAACATTTATAGTTTTTGTCACTTTTTAGAAACACAAATGCTTTTTTTTTATCATACTTTTCCTCATGTAATTCAATCTTTTTTTAAGTAGAGTCCTTTAAGAATTAAAAAAATGTGTACTTTGGACTATTGTCATATTTTTAACAGCAATAGTGCATAGAACCATATTGTCTTGCTACTTCTAAACAATTATAATGTCATATACTTGCTCAAATGTTATGTGATTTAGGATATGATGTTAGGCTAGATTACAATCCCTTGTTGTTTTGTTTTATGATAATTAGTATTAGATGATCTGAAGTGTTTATCCTTATTTGGATATATAGTTCTTTTACTTCATCACTAAACTCTTTTGTTTTGGATTCACAACTAGCTATTGATGCTATTGCAAACATTTTTGTAGGTGTGTCATTTGATGATGGCAATTTCTTGTTGCAGGCCCGAGACCTTGTAATGTTAATATGTGGTGATTTGATTTTAGTTGTTCAACTTGCTTGATGCTTACATCATATTAAATTCAAAAATTAGCTTGCTTTCACTAGAGAAGTGCGTTGAGGTTTTGCATCTTTTTGAGCTAAAACATTGTGGAGTGAATCTAATAAAGAAGACGTGGTATATAGTATTTTCAAATGTGTTTATCTCATTCATGTTTTGGGTATGCAAAGTTACTCTTAGCCGTGATTATTTCAATTCTTCTTTTAGTGGTTTTTTCTTATACTGTTCTTTTGATGTAATGACTTAGTTTGTTCTTTTTATTAATATGAGTAGCAAAAATTTATTGTTGTTTTTTATACCTATTTTATGGAAGTACCATGAAATCATTGTTGAGGATGAAATAAGAGATGTTGATGTAGCTGACGTCACGCAAGTAGGATCAAAAGAGAAAGCTAAGAAATTTTATGTGAAAATGATGGAATTTGTAGCTATTGCAAATCCAACCAATAGCCAAAATTATCTTGAAGAGATTCAACATTGGTATTGATAATCTTTTGTTTTAGTGCTTCATGTTTTTTTTAATCCATCCATAAAGAACATGCAGTTACTCACCTTTACATAGTTTGAGAAGCATTTCAACTTAAATGAGATACCTGAAATGATGTTAGACAAGCTCCACTTGTTGCAACAAGCCACACAACATCATACATATCAAAAGCCCAAGTTCTTCAAATAATGCAATTTGTTGGTGCCATCTTCTTATGCTAGATGGTTTCCACTAAAATCAATGCTAGAAGAGAACTTGAAGACTTTCCTAAGCAAATGTGTTTGATATCCTGAGGTAGGTTGCATTTTTATAACCTAAAATCTACATTAAGGGTAAAGTGATGCAGTCTTTTGTATTTCAAGGTTGTTGTGTGATGGTTATTTGACTTTTCTTAGAACTTTGACAAAATGATCAAAATGTACTTCACATAGTTTTTGTTTTTATTAAGAATCATTTGCAAGACTATGGCACAATTGTTGTCGTTTATTCTTATTCTACTAATTCTAAGGTTAGTATTACAAGGCTTTGCAAAACTTATTGTATGTTGATAATGAAAGAATAGATGAGCACAAGTTGACTACATTTGACTTTATCTTTTGATACCTCTTGCAACATGAGTCACTAGTAGAAAACTGCGTTGAAACTCACTAAATTATGTCCAGTTGATTTTGTTGAGTTCCTTGTTTCCAAAGCAGATTTTTGAGTTGGAATGAGTTTTTGCGTTGAAATTTTGCAGAATTTTGCGTTGAAAACAAGGAACTCAACAAAAACAACTAGACATAATTTAGCGGGTTTCAACACAGTTTTCTATTAGTGAGTCTTTTACATTTTTCCTTCTTTGATTTGTTTATTTTATTTTATTTTTTGTGTGTATAGTAATTTGTTAGTTGTATGGTTGGTTTTTTGGACACAAAAATTTGGATTTATCCTCTTGGTGAAGGATCTGAAGGGGGTACAAAAATGCAATTTCTCTTTCAAACACAAAGAGACAATGGAGAAAGTAGGCTTGGACATTGTTTGAGATTACAATTTCATGAACTTCACATGAAAAACAATTTAGCCATGCATGGCATTAGACCATGGCTCAGAGGACCATGGATGAAGGATCTCAGGTTCATTCAGCTTCTCATTGAAGCCGTATTGCTTGAAAGTGATGTTATTTTGGATTGCACAACCTCAACTAGTAGGATCACTAGTTGTATTATTATATTTTTTGTATCCTTTTTGTTTTCAACTTATTTTTGCTTAATGGTTTCTATTTTGTTTACAAGTGTAGAGGTTATAGCTTGTTGTAGTATAGACCATCATATTTTGGAATTAGAGGAAAATGAAGATGTTTTTGTTGTAGTATTAAAATCCATGATGGAGACCTTGTCAGCCATAGTAGATAAGGAGGAACTATCTTTAATAGTGACTACAGAAAATCCAAATGATATCCATGTATTATCTCAAAAATTTGCACAAAATTCTAATTTGGTAAGTAAGTCTTCATCTTTCATCATTCTATTAAAATTTAATGTATTATTTTATGTTTGAATTGACTTGAATATATTGAATGTATTTTAAATAGTAATTGTGGATTGATGACAACAACAAATTTCTAACCAACTCTATCAAGGACTTTTGAATTAGCCTAGATAAGAAATTTTCACTATGTTTGTATGCACAGCAAATGGCCTCAGTGTTTGAAGCTTATGATTCTTTAAATCTAGATGTTGTTGTGATACTTATACTTTGAACAGCCATCTTTGAATTTATTGGTGGAATGGCTTGTGACATAGAGCAGTCTTCAGACATGCTTAGTACTAATGACTCATCTAGTAAGTCCATTGAGACTTAGACATGTGAGACTATAATTCACAAAGTGGTCTGTGTATGGTTTTTTTATTATCTATACATTTTTGTGTTTTATGGCTACATAATTCTTTCTTGCATTTGTTAGTTTACTTAATTATTATATGCCTTATATTAATCTACAACAAATTTGAAAATTTTGATTAGGATGTTCAATTTGTTTCATATATTCTACAAGTTCCCTTACAATATGACCTACTTATTATTTCATATTTGTGCGAAAGTTCCACAATTATAGGTACTTCACTCCAAAATTTACTTAAAAAGTTTCTTGCTCATAGGCTCACAAGCTCACAAGCTCATGCTCGCAGGCTTGCCTCCTAGCAACCCTGCAGTTGTATTTCAGCACTGTGTTCTCACCTAGTAGAAATAAAGTTGTATTTTAGCCACATTTTAGTTGCAACTCAGTTGCATTTTAGTTGCAATAGAGTTGTAAGCCAGTCACAAATATGATTCACTATAGTCATGATTGGATTGTAGTGCAATTGCCACAAAGTTGTAATCTAGTTGCATGACAAACAAGTTGTACATAAGTCAAACGTTAATGATTAAATAGTATATTGCAACAAGGATTTAGCTGTACATGATTAGGATAAATACCTAATACAATGGCCAATTATACTGTACTTGCACACAAGGCTTCTCTATTGTTACATAATTATATCCTAGTAGGGTTTAGGATAAAATAGAGAATGCATTTTCAAACATTAATCTTCACATGCTCCACCTCCCACAAAGTGCTGGTCTTCAACACTTCTAAATGGCTATAAACACCATATTTGAACATCAAAGATCAATGGCAAGCAACCTAACTTTAATGATGCAAATCAACCCCTTCTAAACTCCTCTAAATACCCTAAAATCAACACCAAATCTCAAAAGCAAGCCATCTAGCTTCAAATATAAAAATCAGCCATTCTAAACTTCTCTAAACACCCTAATATCAACACCAAAGCTCAATGCCAAGCAACTTACCTTCAATGATAAAAACCAACCCTTCTAAGTTCATTTAAACACCATAAAATCAACACCAAAGCTCAAAGGAAAGCAACTTACTTTCAATGATGCAAATCCACCTCTTCTAAGCTCTTCTAAACACCATAAAATCAACATCAAAGCTCAATGCTAAACAATCTAACTTCAAATAACACCATATTAGATAAATTAGAAAAAATGGTACATTTGGGACTTTTGAAGGTTGTAGGTGATCGCCTATAATTGAGCTCAACGTTTTTTTTTTGTACACATGCCTTCATTGAGGAGAAATTTGCGAGGGAAAAAATCTTAGTGGCTTAGACTGAATCTGATACCTTTGAATCTGGTTTTGGGTGATTGTGAGTCCCAAATTCAGCACCAGAAGTCTTGAATTTAATTTTTGTTTTACTTAGCTTTGAAATCACATTAATATAAGTGGAATAGCCATTTATATTGATTTAGATTAGTTAGACCAAATAGTTAGCGGTACACCATTACCCTACTCCATTTGGTAAGTCATTAGGATTGAATTAGTGAGATTTAGTAGTTTTTAGTTAGTTTGAGTGACACACTACATGGGGCTTGAGATCTCCTCCAAAAGTCCCCACTAACCTAAATAGAGAGGATTAGTTTAGGAGTAGATTAGTTATGCTACATGGGACTTGGGATCCCTTTCAAAAATCCACACTAGCCTAATTAGAGATGGTTAGTTTAGGAGTAGAGTTAGTGGAGTCCATATTCAATGGCCACATCACTGAGTTCGTGCTTTGAGTTAATATATAATATGGTGCGTCTATATCCAAGGTTCCCAATACTTGTCACTTTTCAGAGGGCGTGACTCCAAACAGTCAACTTTGCTAGACTACTTGTCAACTCCAGCCAAAGGAGGTTGACAAATGTCAGTAAAATGCCACCAAAATTCTTAGAAGAGTTCCTCAAGGATTTAAGACACTTTTCCAAGTTCAAAGTCATTTTGATAGCGGCAAGGCTCCAAACTACAACATCTAGCTGAAACCAAGAATTAGCGTAATGGCAAATTGCAAAAAAGCAACCATCTGGAGCCCAATTGATGGAAGCAAGGAGTGCTTTCCGGCTACCCCAACAACGTTAGAAAACCTTGGGAAGTAAATTTCACAATTTAGGATGAACTACCAATTCCGGGTTTTTCATTTATCCCTAACCCTTCTTTGAAGATTCTCAATGCCCTGTAGCTTGGAATTGGGAGTATGAATAAACAAAACCGACTATTTTGGGGCCAAGGAATCCAATACCACCATTCAAGTTAAGGGTTTTCATCTACATTTCATCCATTTTGAGTTTTTCTTAGATTTTAGGTAAATTTCAAGGGATCTATGGATCCCCTAGATAGAGGGTTAAGGTGTCCTCCCCAAATGTGTAAAGGGAGGCCCACCTCCTCTCAAATCATCACTTGCTCATCATTTCATTACTTGGATCCATCACTATCACTTGTACCCCTTTGTCATCATCACTTTCTTTTGTACTCCATCACCATTACTTGGCCTTAGCATCCTCTTCCACTTGGATCCATTGTCTCATCCCTTTCCTTGAGCTTGTTTGTGTCTCACTTCTAGTAGGAGTTAGGAGTTTAATTGTCAATTGCAAGTGGTCTTACTAACCCCTAAGAAGTTGGATTATGATTGGCAATGCCGCTTTTCCATACTTCCTAGAAGTCCTAATTAGTCATTGTGGATATTGTTGATCTTGAGAGTCCATCATTAGAGTGACATAAGGTCCCATAGTCTTAACTTACCATTCCTTTACCAGAACTTTGCCACCTTACCATAACAGGCCCTCCTAGCAGCTCTACCAAAATCCTTTGAGCTCAACTTTGGCCAGCTCTCTCAATTTCCTTGGAACTCTATGAGAAGTCACCTTGCTCCCCAAACTCACTCAGCTAGCGGCCTCACCCTTGCCCCTGAGTTTGCTCAAGCTTATGACTGTCACTTCCCCTGCGCCTAGCACACCAAGCTCATAGCTCTCGGCACTTTCCTCGCAGCTAGCCCAGGGGCCTACCGATCATACCAGCCACAGTTCTCGGCCTCTCTTCTCTAAGCCAGCCATAGCTCTGAGAATTCCATCAGTAGCACACGGCTCCTCACATTCCTTGAAGTCAGCCTTAGCTCCCGAGAGATTTGCCAGCCATAGCTCTGAGAATTGCATCAGTAATCGCAGCTCTCACATTCCTTCAGAATCGGCCTAGCTACTGTCGATCATACTTGCTCACAGCTCTCGGCCTCTCCTCTTTGAGTCAGGCATAGCTCTGAGAATTCCATTAGTAGCCACAACTCTCACATTCCCTCAGAATCGGCCTAGCTACCTGTCGATCATACTAGCTCATAGCTCTCAGCAGTCCCATCGAGTTAGCCTCTAGCCTCAAGAATTCCATCAGTAGCCACGGCTCTCGGCAGTTCCTACCAAGTGGCCTCTAGCTTCGAGAATTCATCAATAGCACTAGGCTCCTCACATTCCCTTGAGGCCAGCCTTCAGGTCTTGAGAGAATTGCCAGCCATAGCTCTGAGAATTCCATCAGTAGCACACAGCCCCCACGTTCTCCCTGACTCAGCCTAGCTACCTGTTGATCCTACCAACCACGGCCCTCACATCCCCTTCGAGTCAGTCTAGTTCCTGAGGAATTGCCAGCCTAGCTCCGAGAATTTCATCAGTAGCGCAGCTCTCGCATTCCCTCGAGTCAGTCTAGCTACCGTCAATCATACCCAGCTCACGGCCCCCACGTTTCCTCAGAGTCAGCCTAGCTACATGTCGATCATACCAGCCCAGCTCTCGGCAGTTCCCTCCAAGTCAGCCCTAGGCTCCGAGAATTCATCAGTAGCACAGTCGGCTTCAAGCTCCAAGAATTCATCAATAGCACAGCCCTCACATTCGGCCCCCAAAGCTCCGAGAATTCATCCATAGCATAGTCAACCCCCAAGCTCCGAGAATTCATCAGTAGCACAGCCCTCACATTTGGCCCAAGCTCCGAGAATTCATCTGTAGCACAGTCGGCCCCCAAGCTCCAAAGAATTCATTAGTAGCACAGCCCTCAAGTTCGTCGCCCCCAGCAATCTTGACTCTCCCTCCCTTGGCCTTCCGGACCTTCGACCCTGCTGGCCCATGCCTGCTCTCTGAATTTGCCTCTGGCCCAACTCCCAAGACTGGGCTAAAGGCCAGAAGAAAGAAAAGACAAGAGAAGGAGAGAGGAGCAAGCCTTAATATTTCTCACCAACCTTTTTGGTTTAAGGGGATATTTCCACAAGAGCCATTAAGGGGGTAGGTTAAATATTGATTCCTAAACCTTCTTTGAGTTATTGCCTTCTTGTTATTTTTAATCGTGTCATAATTTGGCATTTGGGATAGCAAACCCATTATTGGTTGTCATCTTCTAGGTTCATGGTGCCCTTGCAAATACTAATACTATTTTGGGTTATTTAGAGGTGAGTAACTCCCTTCTAGTTACTCCCCCGGCATCTGGTTTATGTTGTGATTATTCGTCACACACCCAAAAAATAGGCCGGTCCATGGGTGGAGGTTGATCGACCAATCCATTTAGCGTGTTGTGATTATTCGTCCAAAGGAGTAAAGGCCACTCTCCCATTCATCTTACAACCACATTCCTGCCTAAGGAGAGAAGGAAGCAATCAATGACCACATCACAAGGTATGTAGGACCCCATGACAAGGTATGGTCATCTCCATTTTCTGTTTCATTAGCATACTTGACCTCAACGCTAATCCCATAGGGGAACTATCCCACTTTTGCTCATCATTGTATGTTGAAGAGTTATTAGGAAAGATCCATTGCTTGGAAGGCGCCTTTTAGTTGGAAATCTACTACCAAAACCATCCTCTTACTATTCCCTTGCGGTTAGCTCAATTGTCCATTTCTATTAGAATCCAATTGTGCTTGTGCTTACTTCTCAAGAAGGAGGTTTGAGCACTCATAGTGGCTTCTCTAGATCTAGGTGACGTACAAATTGGAACCCCATATTTTCCCAATTTACCTAATATGGTGTTAAGTATAAAAATTGGCCATTCTAAACTCCTCGAAACACCCTAAAATCAATACCAAAGCCTAAAGAAAAGCAACCTAACTTTGATGATGCAAATCAACCTCATTTAAACTCTTCTAACACCCTAAAATCATCACCAAAGCTCAATGGTTAGCAATTTAACTTCAAGTATAAAAATCAGCCCTTCTAAATTTCTCTAAACACTCTAAAATCAACACCAAAGCTCAATGGCAAACAACTTACCTTTGGTGATGCAAATTTTCATTTTCTAAGCCTTCATACACACCACAAGTGAACACCAAAGCTCAATACTAAATAACCTAACCTCAATGATGCAATTCAACTTCTCTCTAAGGGTTTTCAAACACCATAACTCTTGTGGACCAGGTACAAAGTGAGATATGGACTGCGCCGCCTTGAAGAAGTTAGGATTAGGGCGTTGATTAATACAACTGTAATACACTTGCAAGCTTACTAAATAACAACTAAATCATCACTCAAAAACAACTAAAAAATGACTATGCCACTAAGATATAACTGATGCCATGTAGCAATACTATAGCATTTATTGCTTAGGTATTGCATGGCGGCAACAAAAAATGACTAAAATATTACTCAAAAACAATTGGGAAACAACTATGTAACTAAGACACGACTGATGCTGTCTAGCACTATAGCATTTATTGCTAAGTTAATGCATGGCATCAACAACTAAGACATGAACTACATTAAAAAAAAATTACAATTCCTTAATGAATTATGTGGGAGGTGTTCAAAGATGTTTTGAAGTTGGATTATGATTATCTTAAGATGTCAATGATTCTCATCTAGTGTGAATGGGTGAAGAGAGATGACAGTAAAAAGAACACCACGTACCTTAGAGATGATGCCGCTTTCATTTTTGTGAACTTTTGTCACAAGATGCCCACGATGGAGGAACCTCTCATTTTCTCAAGCCAAGCTACGCATGTCTTTTTCTCTAATGTTCACAACAGACCAAGGTGGAAAGTTATCTTGAAAAAACAACCATGCTCCAAGAAAGTTGAATACCTCATATGTTTTCATCACCACCACAGTTGAACCGAGCAAGTTGATTGCACCTCAGCAATTTCCAAGGCAATCAAGAAAACCATTGTTGGTGAATGCAGTTGAATTATCAGCTGAAGATAATACACTAGCACGGGTCAAGTATTAGTTTTATTGTTGAGAGTGTAAATTCATTTTTGAACATTTAATACCAATGAAATGGATTACAATTTTGAAGATGAATCTATGTTTTTTAAAATTTGGAACCACAATCAATTTCTTAACTACAAAGTATCACCTTAGAATAATTTACTGCGTTGGACAAGCAAGATATTATCCTAAGTTGTTGACACAATTGAAGGCAATGCAGTAGCAGTCTAGCAAATGAGTTGTTCTTTCAACAAAGACAATTGTTAGAAGAGAATGTGACTAGAAAATGACTGAAGCACTCACCCAAAACCGCAATTCAAGGTCGACAAAGGTCAAATATGAGCAACTAATATCCAACTACAAAACAATCGCATTAATGCAACGCATTGATAGCATGACTATGCATGATAGTAGCAGCAGATCAAGAAACATGCAAGAGTAAAAGAAAAGAGACAATTGTTAGGGTTGTAAAGAAATTAATTGTGTGGAAAGAAAGGAATATGAGAGTTATTTCATAGTCGGTATGTAGTTGTACAATAGTCGTACCAAACCAACAAACAACTGTAATACAACTGCGTTACCACTAGAAAATTTAACCTTATTCCCACCGGCAGTTGTGGAGTAAATTTCTAAACCCTACAGTACCCAAAGCTAGTTCAGGATCTTGGAAAACATGCAAGACCATGGAAATTGAAGAATATATTGAAAAAAAATGGTAAAGTTGGTGGAGTTGTTTGCCAGTTGACTTGTAGTAGTTGTAAAAGTCCAAGAACAACTAGCTTGCAACTGCAACTATAATTTGCATTCACACGAGCCTCCAAGCAAGAGTAATTGAACAAACTTAGCTACCTAAAGTAAGAAAAGGGCAGCCAAAAATGATAATGAAGCTAAAAAAAAAGACCATACTTAGAACAACTAATACAGTTGCAAGTGAGTTGTTTTGTAATATTACCATAGTTGTAAAAATCACTAAAGAACAATTGCAAGGATATTTGAATGAATAGTGGAGTCCATACAAACGGTTAGCATCCATTGTTGGATTGAAAATTGATGATGATAAAACTCCCTGTCCTTAGCAATTGTTTATATGGTTTTTGTAGTTGTGTGTGGAACTAGAACACAACTCATAGTTGTTTAGGGTACAACTTTTATTTTTGAACTATTTTATAGATGTGAAAGTGCTTTTCTAGTTGTTATGCAGTTGTCCCACGGCTTAGTTAATCTTTAGTGGGGCAATTGCAGTTGTATTTTCCCGTTTTTTTACTAGTTAACTAGTAGCAATCATTGGTCAACTCTACAAGCTTGCAAGGATTTTGTAGAAAACATCTTGCATGTTTATAGAGTTACAAAAGCTAAAGAGTTGGGATTGCAAGAGCATCAACCATTTATATGGTTGATAGATTGTTGGTCAGTATATAAATCCAAGGAGTTTTTGTCTTGGATTAAAAAAAAATCCACAGATTTTGGCATTATTTATTTTAACAAATTGTATAAGTATTTTACAACCAACAAACATTATCATTCAAAGACCGTTAAAACATGCTTTTATGCTCTAATTCAATGCATGGACTATAGCCAATATCACCAAACAATTAGAGAATGGTGAAGAAGTGGCATTAGACTTCAAAATGTCAACCATCAAACCATTATTATGTGGTTGGCTATACAAAGCATGGTTTTATGTTTATGAAAAAAATGATATGATATTGAAAGGATGAAAGCAAGCAGGCCTATTGAATGCATTTGACAAAGACTTTTAAGTTGAAGCAATGAAGGAGAGCATGACAACACCGCTTTTTTCAACATCTTATGCAAAACTTTGAGCATATTTGAACCTGAATGCACACATGACAACAGTATTTCAGATCCAAATGACTCAATGGAAAAAACTATGGAACAAAACTTGTGTTGTGTTGCTCTGATATGCGCAAAATCAAGAGAAGTTGACAATGTTTCTGATTTATGAGTGTTGGCTAAAAGAACGATCAAAAGCAAGCTTGCAGCAAAATAAAGATGAAATTTGCAAGTCAAGTAAAAGTAAAACAAGCAATGTTTTGAATTTCTCATATGCTATAAATTAGAATTTTGCATTGATTAAAGCTTATGTTACAACAGCATCATGGACTTCTAAAGATATCAAAACTTAAATCTTTCCATGTTGAAATTGGCTGCAGTAGGCCAGTACCTTCTTTTGCTTCCGCAACAAATATGGAAACTACTTCCTATTGACTTCACTTGTCACAATGCCGTCGCCTTCCTTGCTGCAATCATTACAATGCTTTTGTTTGGGCTTACCAACACTCTTGGAAACTTTGTCATGCAGCCACAAATTAGAATAAAAAACACGTATCATGTTTTAAACGCCATATGAGGTAAATTGGGAAAAACAGAGGTACCATTTTGTACTCCACCTTAAACCCAAAAAGTTACCTTAAACTAAGTTCAAAGATATTAAATTCAATCTGAGCCACTAAGATTTTTTTCCCTTGCAAATTCCTCCTCTCAGGTGAGGGCACGTGTACCAAAAAAATGCAAGAGTTTGGTTTACTAGGTGATCACCTTAAACCTTCAAAAGTCCCAAACTGTATTGTTTTTTCCAATTTACCTAATATGGTGCTTTTAGAAATAATGACCTGTAAGATAGAAAAACAATTCACCTACTCTACGTTCTCTATACAAGAATTAGAACAATTTTAAAATAACAATTCATTTACCTTCTCAAAGTTTCTTGCTTTAGATTAGGATCACTATTGTAGACATTGATCTATGTTGATGCACTGTTGCAAAAGTAGAAGCTCAAACTGTGCTGCTACAAATGTCAAACTCGTTTGCTGCAGACATTGAAGCTATGTTGCTGCAAATGTCAAAAATCTTTCCATCAAATTAAGACCCTTTGCTCAAGTCCCTTGCTACAAAGTCAAAGCTCCCCTACTGCACACACTGAAGGTGCTGCAACCATCAAAGCTTCATCTTTGAAATTAATCAAAATTGCAGCTTCTATATACTCAACACATTCACCAAAACTCTTCTCTTTGCTCTAGATGAAGATCAATGCATCTCAAGCCGGCTGCCTTGCATTGAACAAATACAAGGTGGGTTGGCTTCTATACACATTGCCAATGTTCTATCATGCTTTGACATGTGGTAGTGAAGAATAAGCCCCAGAAGAATGATGTGCTAGCACTAGCTAGAGTTCTTATAGGAACAATTTCTTAACGATAGTTTTTTGGTTCCAGCTTATCGTAAATTATTGTTATAGACTTATAGTAACTCTAGTAACTCTACTCTAATAACTCTACAGAAAATTTTCAATGCTTAGGTGAAAGAAAGCTGAAATTAGAATGTCATCTTTGTTGTGCAAAAGAGATTATTGCTACAATGTGGACATACATTCTAAGCATATCCTCAAGATTTTGATTAGTTCTTTCAATTTGACCATCGGTTTCAAGATGATAAGTTGTGCTTAATTTAATCTTTATTCCGCATTGTTTAAATAATGATGATCAAAATTCACTTACAAATTTACGATCCCTATCACTTAGAATTTTTGACAATAGGCCATGGTTTTGAAATACATGTTTCATGAACAATTTTGCTACACCAAAGGCAGAGATAGTAGTAATTGTAGGAATAAATTGAGCGGATTTTGTCAAGCGGTCTACTATAACAAAGATGCTATCAAATCTAGTTAGAGTTTTAGATAAAATCACAATAAAATCCATAGTTATAGACTCCCATTTTAACCCCTGAAATTCTTTTCTGTTTAGAGGCCCAAAATTGCTTCAAAATACTAATCCTCAAAGCAAGGTCAAAATCTTCATTGAAACTTACTTATTAACAAATCCAACCATAGGATCCTTTGGTTGACTTGCTCAAGTACAATGTCCCAAAATTTTAGAATGAATCTCCCCACCAATTGCAAGATCAATGTGCCTAAACTTCAAAATGTAGGCTTTTCTAGTCCTTCTAGAAGGTGAAGTTTTGTTTTTCAAACTTTTTAGAGAAAAATATGTATGTTGAATTTCTTGTGCAATTTTGGAAATATGTTAGAAAATGGGTTGGAAGCATATTTTTTTTTAAATTAACCAAAAAAAATTTGGATTCATTTTTACAAAAGTTGTAAAGTGAAAGGTGTTGATAAATGAAAGATATAACTAATATGCTAATAAGTTTTGGAAGAATTTGAAAATTGTTAATCCCAATGGTGAGAATGCTCTAATAGACAATCAGTAACTTTATTTTTCATTTTCATTTGAAAATTTTCAAAATTGAGAGTAAAAGATAATTTTATATGTTTTTTCTACCCTCTTCCTACCTTCATTGCCCAAAAAATAAAACTCCTTTTCACTCTTACCTCATTATTTGGAATGGAATGATTCAATTCTTTTTGAGTAGGTATCAATCTATACAATTCTATAAATAAAAAATACAAATTTTAGAATACATTTTTTTGCTGCCCAATTGACATTGAAATTGAAAAAACCTTCTAAGCTTTGCATTACTTATAGGAATGACATGAAATAAAGCCTCGCATGTAGATTATGATGAGTAGCATCCATCCTAAAAATTTCATGAATAATCTCCAAATTATGAAGTTAATAGAATCTGCCCGAGTTCTCATAAAGCCCAAAGTGGGCTTCTTGATCCTTTAAAGTTGTTGCAAATACTTAACAATATAGTATTGATGCAATACTACAACAATATTGCAATCTATTGATGATTATGCAATATTGCTGCTATATCTAAATAATATTGCATATTATGTAGTAAAGCATTATTGATATAGTAAAGAGAGAGGTACATTTCAGTATCAAATAATCATTGTGAAAAAAAGGACGTTTCCACATTATAATACTGTTATACTGGATTAGTATAGTTGCAGTTTATTTGTAATTAAACAAAAGAATCGAAGTAAAAAATCCGCTCAACATGTGGGATTGTGGGCAGGCAACCTACAAGAGTATTCAGCAAGTAGGCTCTTCAAACCGCATTACTGGCTATGAGGTTCAAACTCTAGACCTCCAAGGTAGAGAACTCAGGACTCTACCATTGCACCATACTATGTAAGCAATAAACACATTAAATTTTAGATAATATTTAGTTAGTTTTCATAATTCTTCTTTGTTTGATTAGTAAAATCAGCAGATTTTGGATGCCATTTCAGCATAGTAAAACAACTTTCTTTATGGTAAAACAACTTTCTTTATGGTAAAACAACTTTCTTTATGGTAAAACAACTTTTTTTAGAAAACATTGGACTACAAAAAGTTGTAAAATTAGATTAAATTTCATTTGAAAAAAAATTTCAGATTTTGATATTTCAATTAAGAGTTATGTACAAAATTAAGAGAGGGTGACTATTTGAAAATGTTCAAGAAAAGTTCCTTTTCAACCCCTCTTAGAACTTTGCCCATAGTTTTTTATTAGAGGCTTAAAATCTCAAATGGATTTTTGGAAATGAAAGTTAATTTGACTCAAAAAACAATTTAAATCAATTTATTCTAAAAAAAGGTATTTCACTATTCCAAAATGGACATCAAAATCTGCTAAGTTTAAAAAACATTGAATTGTGAATGATTAAATTTTTTTTTTTGAATCTATTGCACAATACCCTCCAAGAAGTCTTGGAATCCCACTATGAGGTCTAGTAAAAATGTGTGTAAATCCATTTTCTTAAATTTATAATTAGGTTTGGCAAACCAACTGAACCATCAGACTCAAATATATAGAAGTAGTCATAATATAAGGGTCATTTAGTAAAATATGATTGTAATATACAAATACTAGTGGACCCTTGTACTCGCCATTCCGGCAGAATGCCATTACGGGAAGGGTCCTTGCAAAAAAATTAATATGATCTTCCTCATAATTTCCTTCTTCAAGATTCTTCTCCTTTCTGTTCCAATGAGCTTACCTGTACTATGCCTACCTACACGCTTTGCCTCCTTCTCCAAGCAACCATCCCCTATTCCTGTGTATACCCCATCCCCAAGGACAACCATAACCGCCACATAATCATAGAAATAAGAATAATTGCCACATAACCGCCACTTAATCTTCGTGGAGCAACACCCGACTATCCAACTTTAATAGAGATTTTATTCTATTATAGACACCCAACTACCCAACTAATGGAACCAAGCCTATTATTAGTATAGATAAATGTATTAAATAACATTTGGGAAGGCAATACCTTCACATCCACTCATTTGTCACCTCCCAAGGTGAACAATGAGTCTTCTCCATCTTTGAAGAACGGGCCTTCCGCATTATAAACCCTATTCTCATGCAGTACTTTTGCAATATTGTTTTAATACAAAAAGAAATTGTGAATTGTGCAATTACAATGTGCATTTAAAACACTTCTTACTTAAAAATATTGTTGCAATCAATATGACAATATTAAATTTTTCAATATTTTTTAGGTATATTCTTAGTATTGCAACAATATTGTAATTTGTTACAATTGCATCAATATTGCAACAATTATAATTGTTGCAATATTTCAACAACAACTATTTCCTTAGAATAGAATAGCTACATAGTTTGTACTACATCAATAATGCTAAAACACCTAATTTTTTAGTATTGAGTGGCTATATCTTGTGATATGCATTAGTAATGCATAACAGTTGCATAACAGGGAAATTACGTCATCATTGATACAGTACGGTTGCCAGGGGGGGTACTTTCCCAATGCAAGTATTTACATAACAAGAATGAGCTGGATGTAGAAGCTTGCTCCTCAACGCAAAGCAGAAGGTCAGCGCATAAGAGGGAGCTTGGTGTAGACAAATAGCTCAATGCAAAAGAGAGATCTCGACGCAAAAGAAGGAGCTTGGCGCAAAATTTGGCGCTTGGTACAGAGGAGCAACTTGATATTTTGGGCATAGTTACGTGTCTGTGCAACTAGAGATGAAAGTCCAAAGATTTTTTGACGTGATGCTAAAGTTACCAAACTTAGCGCTTGCTACAGACCATCTGTGCAAAATTTGGTATAAATTTTAATCACTTATAGAAGCAAGTTTGGCCTTTTTTAATCGTGTTTTGTGCTTTCGTGTACAGTCTGGTACACGTGGAACTCTTGGAAGTAGATTTAACCTACCTGGAACTTTGGAAGCAAGTTTGAGCACAAACTATTGAGCACGCTGATGTGAACCCATGGACTTTATTGATGTAATTTTGGAGTCTTCGTTTTCTGTGGTGAGGCTCTACAAGGCTGTGGAATGCATACTGTATTGCCAAATCTGAGGCCATTGACTTTAATGTAATGCTGTTTGTTTTATTGGAAGATGTATATTTCAAGACAACATTTTCAAGCTTGTGTGGTTTCAACAATTTTCTTAATACCTACATGGCGTTATTGCTACTATATTTGAGAATAATGTACTGTAATGGTGGAGGATGCGTGCTTAAGTCAAATAGGTACCTTTAATCTTTTGCCTTTTAAACTTTCGTGAGGCTGCTTGAGAGGTTTTGCTGAGCCCTCAGGGTTCTAGCAATGGGGTCTTATGTAATGATCACTTGGAGAGGTATAGCTACAGGTTTTTTAGAGCACAGTGTTAGTTTTTTTAATTTCTTCCTATTCGTGTGGACCCAGTTATAACATTTGGTGCATGTGTAATTGTGTAAGGGTCCAAGTTAAAAAGTTTCCGGGATACTATCCTGCAATTCTGAGACCAGTGCCCTTGGCAATTGTGCAGTAGAGTAAGCCCTCTTGAAGTAGCTTTGATTAACTGGAAAGAATTGAGCTTGGCGTACTTGCTTAAAGTTTTTGACAAATTGAGCCCCTTTCCTCAAAGCATCAAAACTTTTCCAAAATTAACTAAGCGCACTACAGACTTTGCAGAATATTGAGCCCTCTAAGAGATAGCCTCAACCTTCTAAATTAGCTAAGCTCAATGCAAAGTTTAGTAATTTCTAAAATACTTGGCACTTCAAGTTTTTGTTTTATTTGACATTGGGCATTTCTAAAGGAAGATAGAGTCCTGGACATTAAGTTGTAGTCTTTTTTAAAACCCCTCCCACACTTTCAATCTTTCATCAAATTCAAAAGTGATTACATATTTGAAAAGCCAGCTCAAGGGGACAAAATGTCTTAGAATTCAAAAAGTAGATTATTCTTATTTCATACTTTTAATCTATGTCAAAGAGAGTGTCAAAGGCAATTTTGCACACATGAGTCTGCCATATTTATCCACTTTTATCAACATTATCAACATCTTTGTGGTTTTTAATTGCCTTTTAGAACTTGAAATTGTCTCAACTCAAACAAACCTATTATTCTCAACTCAAGTAAACCTATTATACATTGAGAATAGATTGAGAATATAATATTGGTAAATTGTTGACAAACTTGTAGTGATTTTATAAGCATTTAAATCAAAATTATATGTTTTTTAAATGTTTTTTTTCTAGTGCTTCTCTTTATTAGATTTATGCCAAACTTTAACAAAATTTGCTCCTTTTTCTAAGCTTTTCAACCATGCAATTAGTTTTAGATTTGGCAAAATATTGAATGTGTAAGAAAATTATACAAAAAGAACTATGACTTACTATCTAGGACTCTACATGGAATAATTTGGCTTAAATTTGATGAATTATTAAACGCCAAATCTGTTTCAACCTACAGGCTACAGTATATGAAAGTCTACATGGAATAACTTTATGAAGCAAAATTGACACTTCAAGCCATAGTCACTAGACCATAAACAAACAATATTCTTAAAAAAAATTTGGTAACTTTTAATATAATAAATGAGATCCAATGCCATTTTTCTTGTTTCTCTCCATTGTAAGTGCATTCTTCACTTGCCTATGTGCATTGGACATTGTTACAAATTTCTTCTTTTATTCCTTGCATTCTTGATACTATTTTGGTTTATCTTCTAATGTAGTTCTATATTAATCAAACGGTGTCTTCAATAATTCAAACTTTTGCCACATAATCTTGCTCTCTTACTTTGTATGAAACATTTGATAACGTTTTTGAGAGTCTTGCAAGCTCACAAAGTGTCCCAAATACTCAAAGCCCAGGGTCCAAAGATTCTCAAAACTTTTGCAAAGACTCAATAGCATGTTCCTTCTACTCAACAATACTCATGTCTAGGAGTCTTGGAACCAAATTTTTTACCAGTTTGTCCAAGGGTTCTTTCTAAAGCATTTCCATCAACGTCACCACTTGCTTTTACTCAAAATCAATAAATTTTTTTGCTAGCCACTTGTTCAACATTATCATCTTATTGTACTTTGATTTATAGTACATTTTAAAGTTTTGTGTATAATAGACACAATACAATGTCAAAACAATGTTTAACCCCTGAGCGCCCTAGCAACCAATATTGGTCACTCAATTTTGAAAATTGTTCATGTTTGACTCTTATCCTCTTCTTAATGGTAAAGTCAAAGGACTTGTACTTTTTAATGTACCTCCATGCATGTGTCTACTACCACTCAAAAAATTCAAGCTATTTGACTCTACTTAGGCAATACTTTTATTGGACTAAGTACACAAGGGTATGGATTTGAGTGAATATGGACTAGGCGCTCAGGGGTTAAGATGTCAAACAAACTCCTTACATATCTAGTTTGGTCAACAATAACATTGACTTTCAAAAAAGCTACATTTCACTTATCCACTACCATATTGACTGCCACAAGGCTTATACTTGGCAACACTTGAGGCAACTAAGTTATGGATGACCGTTCCTAAAGAAACTTCCAAAACACATAGGGCAACTATGGATGAGGCAATTGTTACTATAGAGGTAGCTTTTGCTAGTACAATAAGGACAATCATTAGTTGAGGTAATTGGTAATACTTTTACATCAATTTAGGTTGAAGTGAGCCCTTCCCTATATAGTAGAACTTGTTGCACTTGTCATACAATTTGAAATAGAATGATTTTGCAATGCATGATACACTTGTTATGTTGATATGTATTTAAGTTGAGTTGCAACAATTGATTAAAATACTCAAATTCTTATTACTTATAGAAAATCTACATGCATCTACTACAAGGGTTAAAACCAAGGATTCTACAGAGTAAACTCAAAATTTTATTATGGTGTATATACAACACAACAATATCTCTTAATTTAAAACAAAAAACAAAGCATACATTAGGTTATAGTGGAAGTTAGCAAAAGCAAAGCACGCAAATATTGATTAAAATAACATCACCAATAACACAATCAATGGGCAAGTTAGTGACTAATGCTAGAAAAGCAAGTGGAGAAGGGTTAGTTGTAATACTACCAAGGAAGTTTGGTGGAATCTTGATGAATTTGACCTTAGGATGTTCTAAGAATAATAAAGGGAATTGATATGTGCACACCGGGGGTTGATATTTGCACACCCCCTTGTGGGGTAAATTATGAATTTCTACCATCAAAAAGCTAAATTTGAGAATTTTGAATTCAGATTTGGACTAAGAGACCATGATTTAGTCTAGGACCATACAAAATTGTTGCAATTGAACAAAACCTAGTGAAAAAGCTTACCTTTTTTTACAAAGAAAAGTAAAAGTAACACTTTTCCTTCTATCTAAGCTTTTTCACTAGGTATTGTTCAATTGCAACTTTTTTTTATGGTTCTAGACAAAATCATAATCTCTAAGTCCAAATCTGAATTCAAATTTCTCAAATTCAACTTTTTTGATGGTAGGAATCTATAATTTACCCCACATGGGGGTGTGCAAATATCAACCCCACGGTGTGCACATATCAATTCCCATAATAAAAGGTAAGTTATCGCTTGCAATCAAGGCCATCTAGGTTCTTTTGGTTGAAGCTGAAAGGGCTTTGATGACCATGCCTCTGAAGATGAATTTCTAACGAGTCCCCCCAATGGCAACAGAAGAAAATAGGTAATAACATCAGCATAGATTTGAGAAGTTAGTGCGTATACATTAGAAGCATCTTTGTGGAGGAGAAGATTCTCTTTGTACGATCTCAAGCATGAACAATTTCAGCATGCTCACTAAGACAAATAAGGTTGTCCTACGACAATTATTTCATACAGTCCACTGAAAAGTAGCAGAACACTGAAAATGGTGTCACGAATTTGTACATAAAGAAAGCGAAAATGCTCGTGCATACCGTATTCAAAGAAGGGATAAATTATTATTATGAAAAAGCATTAAAAATCACAAAGTACACAAAAATTGTACAAATAAACTAGACACGAGAACTGATTTTGCTCTGGAAAAACAATTTGTTCTTAGCAGCTGTGAGAAAACAACAATTTTTGTTGAAGACAGCAAACAAAAAGAAGACTCGAATGTTTTACTGGTTAGTGCCTACTGCATGTCTTCTTGTTGAAGCTGCTCTACACGAAGGTTATATGCCCCATGGGAGTATTGACAACGTTGACTAACAAAGAGACCAAACAATAAGACCTCTACATCATACCCACAAAACCACCACACAATCCTATGCCCGGCTGCTACCAGGTAATTTGTTTCTAATAATCTTACAAACAGCACATCTGCCCAATAAATCCGTCATAAAAAATTTCCTGACAAAAAGTGATTGATATTATTCTTATGGTTGAGGCGCTACCTAGCACCAAGTGCATTTCGCTGCGTCATAAATTATACGCTGTTCGCAGCTAATCGTACTCAGGAACTGGACCTCTCCATTTAAAATTGTCTGCGTATGCCCTGGGCTGCAAAGCATGGCACAAATCCATTGTCAGCTCCATATTTAAGAAAGACGAAAAATCACAAAAGAAGTAGCAAAAAGGATTAACTGATACCAAGAAAACTCATTAGGAAATAGTCTGGGATACTGAGATGTCGTTTCTAATTGCACTCACGTAAAGGAACCAACCTTTAATTCTGCTTGTTGAGGCTCCCGGATCTGTAGCACGAGCCACATCAAATATAAGTGCAGTAAATAAAATAAAACTAGATCTTCTTTGAGACCCTGAAAATCCTTCGTTCTCAACGGCAGTTTCTATTGTCGTTTTGTACTGATATCTACGCAATTAGTCCACTAGGGTCGGAAGTACCAGTCGATAGAGAAACACGCGCTTAGCACCTCCCAAAGGGAGTATATTCACCATACACCAAGGATAATAACAAAAAGATATCTTATTTCACAACGGCAACGAGATGCTCGTCTTGACAGCTACTGATTGAAACTCTCATACTTCAGCAGTGATATTAAGCTCCAAAAAACAAGCATATTCCCTGAGCTTCACCCTAGACACATTACATTTCATATGGATTATCCTGGAAAATCGAACAATGACAAAGAAATAGTAGCTACCGTATATTGCCAGCCGTACTTCTCAGCAAACTCAACTGCTCTGTCCTTGGTATCAAAATTGAGAGATGCCTCACCCACACTTTGGTAAGGATCTCCCGTTGACGTCCAGCCCATCAAAGGATTCTCCCATCTGCCCATACAGTAAAATGTTAGTAGAATTTATGCGTCTGCTATGTAAATCAAAGGGCTCACCACAGCAATGGCGGCCTCAAGTCTGTACTAGCTTGTAACCAACTCAAGAATTGGTTCTAAAAGTCTGTAAAAAATGTTAAGCGTATAGGATTGCAACAATAATATCTTGATTCTACCAAAACAACAAGACACATCCCTGGTTAACGAGACGGAGTAAAACGAGCTTACTTATTAACAGATTCAAAGCTGATCTTCCATTTGTCCGTTGCTGGCCCTGATTGCGTCATACAACGGGAAGGAGAATAGATAACCACCTGTAATATTCCAAGAATGCCATATCCGCTCACGTTTAGTACGAATGAAGCAAAATCAAACATCCGGTAGGCCACAGAAAGCTAGAACGAAACCCTAAATTAACCGATACAGGTTTCTGAATCAAGTACAAAAGCGACGATATCAAATTCAGGCGCTTCATATTGTATCCACCATTAATATTTTGAAAGTACAGCTGAAACGAGAAAACGCAGAAAAACACTCATTCGTGACGAGAAGAAAACAAAAGCAATTGCGGAAGCGGATAAATCGACGAGCAACATGATCTCACCTACAAATCAACGGCATTCAGGCCAACACACCTTGAAATGGAACGATAAATAAACCCATACAGGTCACGAAATCCAGTATGGAAACGGAAAAGAAATAAAATTTCAAGCCAATTAACTTGTATCTTCCATTAGATTTTTGCAATTCAAGCTGAAATGAGCAAAAGCAGGAAAGTGCTCATCCGTAAGGACGAGAGAGTGAAAGAAAAGACAGAAGCTGACAAGCAACCTAATCTCACCTTACATTTCAGATTTAGACCAAAATCTCGAGAGCTAAGTAAACTAATGTCGTATAGAAAATCCAGTATTGAAAACGAAGTGGACATAAAATTCAGGCACATCCATAATTAGGGTTTGACAACTACAGACGATATGAGTGAAAGGAGAGTATTACTGCAACATGAGTAAGAGGAGAAAGGGAAGGAAATAGCGGGGAAGCTGACAAGAGACGTGATGCTCACTTACCTTGCGCTTCAAATGCTCTTCAGGTATACCGGAGACTTCGCCAATCTCCCCATGCGTGCTGACGATCTCCTGAACACCGGACAGTTGTGCAGGGGCCGTGGAAAAGCTCCGACCGCGGAATGAAGAGGCAAGCAACCTGCGCATTGCCATGGCTGGCGAGCTGACGGAGGGACAGACGAACCCGATCGAGCTTCGATTATAATTGCGACAACCAGACCCGAACAACGAGCCACTGAAAACACCTTGACGATGAAGACGACGAGAAAAGTACTGCTTTGGTGAGTTTGATACCCTCAATCACCCGGTATATGTAAGGTATTTTTAGAAGCGGTCCATGTCCATCAATTGGGGAACAGTTCAGGGTATCTTTTATACGCTCAAACGGGTATTTCGTGGAAATCCTGGTTATTGAGTTTGATTGCATTTTTTAATTTCAGCGTGGGATTTACTGTATGTTTATAATTATTTGAAGGGAAAATTTCATGGATACCCCCGAAGTTTGCCACATTTTCATAGGTACCCCTGCTTTTTCAGAATTATCACAAATACCCTTGATCAAAAAATTCAGGCCTTTGTTTTGTTGTGCATGTCACTTCCTTTTGCACATGCATAACTTAACCCTTAAAGGACCGCTCTACGTATTGCATAGTAAATACACTGCCGTATAACTAACATTTGCTACCAATAAAAAGTTTTGATTTTAGATCTTGACTAGCTCACTAGAACCGCATTGATCTATATTCCAACTCCTTTGTTGATCTCAAATATAACAAAGGTGTGGATGCATTCCAAATACAAGAAAATACAAAATACTATATAGGTTGCAAAGGGCTCCTCGGTCATTTAAGGGTTAATAAGAAAGACGTAATATGCACACAAGTGGAGAAGGAAATGACATCATTACATTCAGTAGCCTAAAGAGAAGTTGCCTTTTCCTCTCTTTAGGTGTCATCCACAAACTTTTTCATGACACTATATATATATATTTTTTTTTTTTTTTTTTTATAATTTTTTTGACATGGCTGGCCCTCACATTGACGTATGTGCACTAAATTGAGCCGCTCTTTCATAAACTCTTTGACAAATTCAGCCAAGTATTCTCTTAGCTACTGATGGGTGGGGAATATTCCACACTTCTCATATGGAGGGAGGGCATGCCTAATGAGCGCTACTAAATGTTATGATACATAACAAAATAAACACTTAAATTTTTTATGCAAAGTTATTTGTGATATTTCTGAAAAAATATTGCAAACTTGAGGGGTATCCATGCAATTTTCCCTTTGAATAGTGGAATTTGCAAAGATGGAATTATCAGTTTGTGATTTGTCGTTTGCACTAATGGTTCGCACCTTTATATGCCATAAACTTAATTTGAACACAATTTCAGTATATCATGTCAAACAGACTAGATAGTACGGAATTCATTATACGATTTAAATTGTGAGAATGACATCTTGGTGGATAGTAACCTCATAAAAAAATTGTGATCTTTGGAAAAATCATAATACAAAATGTTCCCTATAAAGCCACAATGTTAGAGAGTTCACCCTACATATTAGTTCAGCCTACATATTAAGTATCAAAGCTCATGATCTTTATATGAAATACATAGACAATCAAAAACTCATTTATAAATATTTTTATAAGTACATATCTGCAAAATGCTACAACTGCTTAAGGTAACACTTCAATAGAGAAATTGTAAATGAACTAATTTAGATTTGTACTATTCTAAAAACTTGGCTATGTACTCTAAATAGAACCCCTTTCCGTAGAAAAAATCTATTGTTTCTTGACATTCAATCATGGCTTTCAAGAAAAATTGCTTGGTACAAGCTTGACTCACTTTAACCCTTGGAAATGTATGTAAGTAAGAAGAATGTAGTTTTGAAGCCTTTAAAGGCACAATAAATTAAAAACCATATAAGTATTTTAAACAAAAACTCTTTATATTTTCATTTTTTATTTTCTTCTAAATGCAACATAAACATATTTTCAGCCTTGCACAAAAAAGATTTAAAGATTTTCATTATGTGTTCAAGCAAGTGATATTGCTAAACAATAAACAAAAAGAAAATTTAAATGACATGTTAATGAATGAAACTTGGGAAACATAGCAATAATAACAAGTTTATAAGTCTATTCCTAAATTCATGTATTGGACATTGGCACTCTTAGGGCATCCACACCCTTCTTTGTTTGGTTTGTCATGAGAAAGACATAGTAGAGTCCTGGACAGAAAGTTGTAGTCCTTTTTTAAAATAATTCTCACGCAATCAATACTTTACCAAATCTAAAACTAATTACATATTTAAAAAGCTTAGAAAAAGGAGTACATTTTGTTAAATTTTGACATAAATCTGATTAAGAGAAGTATTAGAAAAAAAACAATTGAAAAAATCACATTATGATTTAAATGCTTTTAAAATCACTACAACTTTGTCAACATTTTACCACTAGCACATTCTCAATCTATTCTTGATGTACAACAAGCTTGCAGTTGTTGAGACAATTCCAAGTTCAAAAAGGTGGTTAGAAGTCACAAAGATGTTGAAAATGTTGATAAAAGTGGATAAAAATGGCATGCTTATTTGTGCAAAATTGCATTTGACATGGATTAAAAACATGAAAAAAGAATAATATACTTTTCAAATTTTGAAACATTTTGTCCCCTTGAGCTAGCTTTTGAAACATGTAATCACTTTTGAATTTGATGAAAAACTAAATATGTGGGAGGGGTTTTAAAAAGGACTATGACTTAATATCCAGGACTCTACATGTGGTTTCAAGTTTGAAGCATCATTTTTGAGGTGCTCTACAATAACCTTCTAAACTAGCTCCATCACTACCACATTAGGAAAAATTTGAGCCCTCTAGAAGGCCCTTAAGAGATGTGCTTATAAAGAGATTTTTTGGCCATTTCAGAGGTCAAATCTGACCTCTGTCACGCAATCAAATCATATGACACACTATACTAACCATTGAAAAAAAGAAAAAAAAAGTTTTTTTTTAATTGTTTTTTTTACCTTTGTTATGTAGCGGGCACGCATTCATAAGGGCCTTCTGGAGGGCTCATAATTTTGTTAATGACTTAATGCCAAGAGTCAACTATGACTACTTCCTCACACTATGATTAAGAAAGTCTCATATCTCTACTAGAATAAATCCACAATTTCTTTTACTTCTTGTAAGGACAAAAAAAAAGTAAAGGCATGTTGAAAAAGGATTCACTATCATGAAGTTTCCATACTTCGAGGACATGGGAGGGATTGTTTTATCACAAAACTCTCATGTTTCAAGATTACCATGGCCTTGTTAAATAATTTTAAATTTGGTTAACTTTTAGGAGGCACAAAAAGGGAAGCTTCACTAGACATGCAAAATGGATTATAATGTATTGAAAAATTTAAGTACCACAAGCAATTTCAAAACAGTTTTAAATTAAAAAACACAATGGAGAAAGAATTCAAAATCAAGGCTCTAATTCACTATTCCAACCTTATTTAACGTGCAAGGGTATGGTACCATTAGATAGTTTAACGCGTGAATGTTTAAGCGTGCCGCTATGACCAAAAAACAATACAATGTATTGTTATTGTAACTATTTGAAGTAGGTTCACACCTTTACTACATTTGAGATCAACAAAGAAGTTGAAATATAGATCAATACAATTCTAGTGAGCTATTTGAGATCTCAAATTGAGACTTCTTGTTGGTAGCAAATGCCAATCATATGACAACATATATACTATGCGCTATGGTCGTTTAAGGGTTAAGGTAACAGCACCCATACATGAGTAGTCCCCAAAGTGGAGCCCTACTTTTGAGGTGTTCACCACTCACTCTGAACCCAAAGTGGAGCACCCAAAGTGGAGCATTGAATGTCACTTGCACAAGAAAATCTTGCCACATGTCAATTGCTAAGTTGCTGTGAGATAGTTGGGATTGGGATCGTCAAACACATGTATAGGAACACATCAAAGTAGTTTCAAGGGTAGTCTAGAGCTACTAATAAGGACTTATGAGCTGCAACTTTGCTTTTTAATATAAAATAATCTATAATACTTTTTCACAAAAATTACTTTCCATAATAACTTGTTGAACGGCTAACCCTACCAAAAAAAATCCTGAATTTTCCAAGATTCTGAAGTACCCTAAATCCTTAAACGCTCAGCAGGTATGGGTGCGGTTACTTTACTCTGTTTGCATACGCAAACTCAAGTACATTACCCAGCTTTCCTGCATATGGACCCCAATCCGGGTATCCTCCAAGTACATACTGGGAAGTGGGAAACTTCAATCAATCCGGGTAACTCGCATGGGTATCTGGCAAGCAAGTGATGATTTCATCGTCGTCTTTCCTGAGGAATCATACGAGCTGCTTGACATTTCTGCTCTTTTCTAAAGAACGTGAAGGATTTTTGTCGATAATGCCGGTAGCTTGAGTTTGCGCAATTCTCAATTTCAGCAGTCAGCTCGCAATCTATAGCCAGCAGGCTTTCGATTATGCTACACATCAAAGCTCAAACCTCGACGTCCATGCTACGCAAGGATTTTACCAATTCCACTCCCTAGGGTTCTTGTCGGATCGGAAGCTCCAAATGCTTTGCATGAGCTGCATCGAAGCTTGCTGTTAACGTTCCAGGTCTTCAAGATCGACTCTGTGCTCGATGCGTGAGTAAGGCTGTCAGATTTCGCACATTTTCCAGCTCCCTGCTTCTTCGTATGAAACGCGTTTGCTTAAACGCTCGCAATTTTTGTTTTGTGTTAATTGCGTATGTGTAAGTCGATCTCTCTGTATATCGAATTAATATAGAGGAACCAGATGTGATATTACTTAATCCAGCTGCTTTCTTTCTGATAGTTAGTTGATTAGACTAATTTTCTTTAGTGCTACACATCAATCCTCAAACCTCGACGTCCTGCTCCCTGCTTCTTTGAGTATCGAACGCGTTTGCTTGAACGCTCGTAATTTTTGTTTTGTGTTAATTGCGCATGTGTAAGTCGATCTCACTGTATATCGAATTAATATAGAGGAACCAGATGTGATATGACGTAATCCAGCTGCTTTCTTTCTGATAGTTAGTTGATTAGACTAATTGTTCTTAGTGCTACACATCATTCCTCAAACCTCGGCGTCTATGCTACGCAAAGATTTTACCAGTTCCACTCCCTAGGGTTCTTGTCGGATCGGAAGCTCCAAATGCTTTGCATGAGCTGCATCGAAGCTTGCTGTTAACGTTCCAGGTCTTCAAGATCGACTCCGTGCACGATGCGTGAGTAAGGCTGTCAGGTTTCGCACATTTTCCTGTTCCCTGCTTCTTCGAGTATGAAACGCGCTTGCTTGAACGCTCGCAATTAGGAGCTTTCTTTATTTTGTCTTAATTGCGTATGTGTAAGTATATAGAGAAACTAGATGTGATATTGCGTAATCCAGCTGCTTTCTTTCTGATTGTCAGTTGATTAGACTAATTGTTTTTAGTGCTAGACATCAATCCTCAAACCTCGACGTCTATACGACGCAAAGATTTTACCAATTCCACTCCCTAGGGTTCTTGTCGGATCGGAAGCTCCAAATGGATTGCATGAGCTGCATCGAAGCTTGCTGTGAACGTTCCAGGTCTTCAAGATCGACTCCGTGCTCGATGCGTGAGTAAGGTTGTCAGATTTCGTACATTTTCCTGCTCCTTGCTTCTTCGAGTATCGAACGCGTTTGCTTGAACGCTCGCGATTAGAGGCTTTCTTTATTTTGTGTTAATTGCGTATGCATAATTCGATCTCACTGTATATGAATTTTTATATCAAGGAACTAGATGTAATATTACGTAATCCAGCTGCTTTCTTTCTGATTGTGTTAGTTGTTTGGACTTATTGTTTTTAATGCCAAATTTGATAAAACAGGGGAATGCGGTGAAGATGTTATGATCCAGCCTGAAATTTTTTGATTGCATCTTGAGAAAAACGTGAACTCGATTGTCATTCAGTGGATATCGGTTGTTTTCAAAATCTGCAACTTCGTAGTAGATAACGACTCGTATTAGAGCGCTGCAACGTGAAGGTTGGCAACAGAAATGCAGCTAAACGAAGGATGGATAGCTGCGCGGGCTTCAGATGTCCAACTGAATGGACATGAGCTTACCACTTCACAGTTTCCTTCCTTGAAAACTGGCTTGTGGATAAAAGCAGTGGTGCCTGGAACGTATGTTACCTTCACACAACTCCTTAGAGACGGTTTTTAATCTGAACTGGGATGCATTTTGAGAATCTGTGCAATTTGACCGGCTAGTTGTGGCATTTTCTGAATGGAAGGTCGGAGATTTTTTATGGTCCGGGAGTCATTTGAGTCCAAAACAAGGGTCTATTTTCATGGTTATTGTGCTGTTTGGCTGGTTTTCTGGATTCTGGTATCCTACTTTCATTGTGACATCATTCATGAGCTATGTGGTTGCAGAGTTTTGACTACACTACTTGAGAATGAACTTATACCGGATCCATTTTACGGTCTCAATAATTTGGAAGTGCCTGACATAGCCGATGTTGGTCGTGAGTACTATACTTTCTGGTTCTGCAAGCGGTTCAAGCTAGCCGGCTTGGTGAGTCTTGGTGCGATTCTCTATGACTTTAGATGTACAGTTAGAAATGACATCGTGTTGTCTGCTTAACAATGTTGGCTGCAGTACTGATTATATTTTTTGAACCATCTGCAACTGGAAGATGTGAAACTATTTACTGTAAAGATATCTGTTGTTTTCAACCAGTCTAATAATGTTGACTATGACTGCAGCCTGGAAGTGGGAAAGTGTGGTTGAACTTTCGAGCCATCAATTATCAAGCTGAAGTGTTCCTCAATGGCTCCAGCAAATTGTTGTCTAAAGGCATGTTCTTGAGGCACACGATTGATATTACTGATTGGCTGGACACTGGTGGAGAGAATCGCTTGGCTGTTTTGGTACATCCTCCGGATCACCCCGGGCGTATTCCTCTTGAAGGCGGTCAAGGTGGAGATCACGATGTAAGCTTGCTCATCCGCTGCTCACAATTTTCTTACTATATTTCAATAGAAGTACTCTTAAACGCGCTTCTTGATTTTTTGTGAGCGTCATGAGTAGAATATTTCTATCTTGACATTTATTATCTGTCGAACATGAGGTAGACTTATTCATAGTAATGCTCCTCTTCATATCCTGTCACATTCTTGTCTATTGAAACTCTGACAGGTGAATGTTAAGAGTTTTAAACGGTGAAATCAGCATCTACTACAACCTGGCCTGATTCACTTGCTGAACGCCATATATCCTGTTCCACTTACGAATTGTTGATTTCTGAGGTCTACTGGTAACCTGGAATAGAACACACATTTTTATTTTGGATAGTTCAAGGATAACCTAGCGTATCTTTAATTGACATAGTTTGTTTTCTTGACAGATTGCAAAGGATGTAGCTGCTCAATATGTTGAGGGCTGGGATTGGATCTGCCCCATCAGGTATCACTTGCTTTCATCCTTTCTTCATACTAAATGAAGGTTCGTCATCGTGAAATACTAGTCTCAACTGATGTTTCTAATGATTCTCAACCAATATCATCAATGTTCTATTGGAGTTGATTTGTTGATCAGAGCTTGATACTGAGCTTGGTCATTGCAGGGATCGGAACACTGGCATTTGGGATGCGGTATCTATTTATCAAACTGGGGTAATATTATTCTAGCTTTTTGTAACTTTGCGAACTATTAAATTGCCTGAAGACCCCCTCATGTACTGACTCCTAAGTATTGACAAGCGCAAATGCAATATATTCTGCAATGGTGCGGGCTTAGAAGTTGTCTTGATTGAAATGGGTACGTCTTGTAACCTCTTTCTGGTGGACATCGCAGCCAGTGCGGCTTCTGGACCCCCACTTGGTGGCAACATTTCACAAATCTTATGCAGAAGCTGATCTATGGGTCACCATGGAGCTTGTCAACACGAGCTCTGCACAAGTGACTGTAGCTGTCAAGCTGACCGTTTCACTTGATGATATGGATGAATTTTGCATAGTAGACCATGTATATACAAGTCAGAAAATCGTAATCGAGGGAAACTCAACCATCCCGTACTCTGTGCCTCCGGTAATCTTCTTTACCGACCGGTTGTATCTTCTGTTATCAGTGGCAGTAGCAAAGCTAGCAACTTGACGTTTAGTTTCTTCCATTAGCTCGGACTTCATACTTGCGTGGTTAGTTTGACTCATCTTTTCATCATGACAGCTTCTATTCAAGAATCCAGCGCTATGGTGGTGTAATGGTTTGGGCGACCAGCCATTGTACAAAGTGGATATCGCCCTAAAAGTGCATGGATATGGAGAATCCGACACTTGGAGTCACCTGTTTGGTTTCCGTCATATTGAATCATACATCGATCCAGCAACCAATGGACGGTACATTTTCTACTCAGATCTCAGGTTTCCTAAAAGTAACCTTTTTAATCTATAGCTTGTGCATCTTAGCACTGCAGGGTGCCAACCCTGTGTCAACACAGATTTTGCATAAGGTCGACGTCTTCTTCAGGTCTTTTTGTCATTAAAGGACTCCGTACAAAAATGAGGTCTTGTATCACAAGTGAAGTAAAGACACATAGATCAGGATCGAACTTTTGCATGAAATTGTGGGCTTGACTCTGCAATTAAGGCATGTAATCTGAAGAGAATGCAGTGTGAATGCACAGAAGTTCAGTTTGCTTGAGTAAGCTACGGGTTTGCTGTATGCTTTTGTAGCTTTGTTTTAATGCCTTCCCACTTTTTGTGTCGATAAAAGTTGTATCTTGATTGCATACTTTAAGCCACCTTCAACTGGTTGCCCAAATCCAGGAAGTTCATGGTGAATGGAGAGTCTGTATATATCAGAGGGGGCAACTGGATAGTCTCAGATGGTTTACTACGCCTTTCGAAGGATCGATATGAGACGGAAGTAAATTTTCATGCAGACATGAACTTGAACATGATACGTATATGGGGTGGTGCCTTAGCTGAGCGGCCAGAGTTCTACACGGCGTGCGACAAGCGTGGAGTCATGGTATTATCGGATTCCTTCTTTGTGAAAGTTAGTCGTTTTTCTATGGACGATTTTGGAGTCTAAAGCATTTATGAAGAAATAAATTGTGATTTTTGATTTCTAGGTGTGGCAGGACTTTTGGATAACAGGTGACTGCAATGGACGGGGGGTAGAACCATCGGATTCTGATTGGCCACTCGACCATGACCTCTTTCTCAGTTGCGCTTATGATACTGTTAAGCTTTTACGCAACCACGCAAGTTTGGCCCTTTGGTGTGGAGGAAATGAGCAACATCCCGCTGAAGACATCAACAAAGCGCTTGAGAAGAATTTAAAAATTGCGGCTGACAATGAAAATCCAAGCATTTATTTAGATGGCACACGGCTTTACATCCAAGGTAGGTTTCTCTATAAATGCAGATTCGTTAGTAATCTTCACTCGAGCTCTTCGATAATTGGAGATGCATTTCTACCAAGTTGCAGTGGATTTGCTGCTAAAAGAAAACCTCTTGTCTCTGCTTCTGCAATTTCAGTGTATAGACTCCGTGACCAACACAGTTTAGCTATTGTCAAATTCACCCACACGTGGTCCCCTTTGCTGTTTCAGGCGACCCCTGTCTAACGAATGTCAAATACATATTTTGCATCTGAATTATCTGCTTTCTGGTCTGAAGAGTTGCTATGGAACATAATAACGGGATTTAATGTCATAATGTTGTCCGTTGAAGGTTCGTTGTGGGAGGGCATTGCGGCTGGGAATGGCTTATTCCGGGATGGCCCTTATGGGATTCAAGTGCCAGAGAAGTTCTTTGACAAGGATTTTTATCAATACGCATTCAATCCAGAGATTGGCAACGTTGGGGTTCCAAAGGCTGACACTATTCGTGCCACTATGCCATCTGAAGCTTGGGATCCTCCCACTTGCTTAGATGGAGAGCTACCAAATACGACATGGGACTACCACAAATATATCCCTTATGCAGATGCGCAGAATCTTGTACCTGGGCAAATTGAAGCTTTTGGTGCATATAATGGTCTCGATGATTTTTGTGAGAAGGTATCCCTAAACTTTTCAATGAATTGCTGTAGTGTCCAAATGCATTGAACGAAATCGCGTCCCATGTTTTTCCTTCCGTAATCGTGGACTTGGACTTCATGCAGGCACAGCTTGTAAATTATTTTCAATATCGAGCATTAATTGAGGGCTGGAATTCTCGGATGTGGACAAAGTACACGGGAGTGATACTATGGAAAACACAGAACCCTTGGCCAGGTCTGCGAGGCCAGATGTATGATTTCCTACTTGATCAGACAGGAGCCTTTTTTGGCTTACGGAGTGCTTGTGAAAGTGTGCACGTACAGTTGAATCTTCTCACCTACGATGTTGAGGTACAGTTTCCTGCAATTTTTGGAATTCAATTTGTTTGAGTCAAACACTGAAGCATTACCTATGCTAATTTGCATCAAGTCTGGCGCGACTTGGTAACGTGAAAGGGAGAGCCTCGTGAAGGAAATAATATCCTTTCCGTGACTTGGCATGTTATTTCTCATAACGACGCTCTTCTTTCACTTGATCAAACATAATCCCAATGGTAGGATGGTCAATTATGCTCAACCCAGGATGTCAATTGAAGGACAGCATAATTATAAAAAGGGACAACAATACGAGATACATCCATGCTCTTTTTATATCCAATTCATGTGTTCCACCTTTTCAATAATACGTTCAATTGAGGTTAATTTCACTTGTTCTTGCAGATCGTGAACACAAGGAGAGAACCATTGTCTGATTGTGTTGCGGAGGCTTCGATATTGGACGTGAATGGTGAGAATCCATATTCCGACGTACTCAAGGGCCTTGGCGTTGCTGCTAAAACAACCAGCACTGTTGGTAACATCCCTCTTTTTACCACCATCAACGATCACGCAGTATACTTCCTCCTCCTGAAATGCCTGAACTCATCTGGAAAGCTAATTTCCAGAAACTTCTACTGGTTGCATCCCGTGGGAGGTAGCTACACCCAACTGGCAGGGGAGTTTCGGAACCACAAGATTCCCCTCACCACTTCGGCCACTTGTAATGTGGACGGTGGCAACTCCTACAACTATAACATCCGAGTTTTAAACACGAACTCAACGGTTGCGTTTGGGCTCTACTTCACGGTGCTTGATGCTGCTGCTTCTGGAGCTATGGAGAAACGTATCCTGCCAGTCACCTACTCAGATAACTGGTTTTCCTTAGTCCCCAAAGAAGCTCTCAACATAAAGATCTCCTTCAAGGTGCGCAACGACAGCGTCCGCCCCAAACTCCTCTTGAGAGGTTGGAATGTTGCAGACACTGAGGTTGTTCTTCACTCTCATGACTGATTACATGATTCTGGTAGTTTGCATACTGCATTTATAGTTGTTTTCTGTGGAAGGAGGCCGAAGTTGTGGAGTTGTCTACCACCTGCAGGTGGATAAGCGAAGCAGTGCTGTGCATATAAAGGAAAGGTGCTGAAATCTAACGAAAAGTATTGAATGCCTTTTTACTCGCCCTCGCTGTTACTTGAATTCCTAATTCCATACGAATGAAACACTTCATGGCCTGCATTGGGATTGTGGCAGTGGCGCTGATGGATCACGGTCCTGTCACTGAAATGTAATTCTTTAGAAGTTGGAATTTTCTAAGAAAACTAATATTAGAACTGTTTGTCAAATTTTCATTCTTATCATAGAAACCATTCAAAGCAACTAAAGGAGAGTCCCTATCTTACTATGAGATCATGCAATCTGAATAAAAATTGTGTAAAATCTCATGCGTGGCACTAAACGAACACCGCTTTTATCAGGTGAGGATTTTATGTTAATTTAATCGTAATTTAGTTATATATGGATGATTTTTCATCCAAATACTGGAAAATTAATACAGAACTTAACCAAAGTAGGGGGTTGTCTTCTAGTGTGAGATCAATGAAATACATATATGTAAAGTTTTTGTGGGACATGAAGGAATTATTTACAAATTCCTCTAATGACGGAAAAAGCACAAAAAGTTCCTTTAGTCATGTTGTGAGTAATTGTCCTTATGAAATCTTACAATTAAACCAACAAAAATTTATTGCTTCTCTTCAAAAGGCAATTTCTTCTTCTAGAAGGAAATGATGAAAATCAATTGTCATAGGTAGCCAAAGCCATAAAGTGGCTTGCTAATGATACAATTGGGCTTGTTCTTATTGATAATGGATGGTTTTGAAGCCCTTCATTAATCCCTAAGTGCATACAAAGTCAATAAGTGGCACTCAAGTGATCTTAATTGAATGAGTTTGTAGGAGTTAGTGGTGAAAATTCTCTAATTGATGTTCTATTGACTTTTCTACAACAAAAAATGGTTGAAAATTATATTCCAAAAGATGCCTTTTTAGTGTAATTTGAAAACACTCTAAACTCAAATTAGCCATGAAAAGGATCTTTTTTTTATTTGAGTTAACTAATAAAACAAAGCTAATTAAGTCTAGTTTCTACTCATATTTGAAAATTTAAGATTAACAAAATGTGAATATTATATCACAATTTGAATTTCGGGCCTACAACCAAGGGTTTTTAATTTTCTAACTACAATAGGACACAAAAAATTGGTTTATGCCACATGTTCCACACTATTACAAAAATTTATGGTAGAGTTTTCAGTTTTTCACAACCGGCATGGTAAGTGACATGAATTTTTTTCAGTTTTTCATCAAACATTCATAATACAATAGTGCCTCTTTAAGATGAACCTTTATAAGAAAAAATGCTTAACTAAGATGAAGGAAATGATTGTCCCTAGCAGTTGGGGAGTTACAAAAGATGTATTTGGTTATAATAAATGCTTTCCTTACACAAAATGAATATGTTGTCCGGATACCTTCATCTTA